>KE154611.1:132728-150600 GCA_000411075.1 Sisymbrium irio | reverse complement strand
TTTTTTTTTTTTTTTTTTTGAAAGGATTGATATATATATCTTGTTAGGTCATATCCAAAGTTTATAAAATACAATCACTTCTCAGTCTTATCTTCCCAAATGGAGGCTGAAAATTTGATGAAACTCTCTCTTCTACAGCGCAGAAACGGTTCCGTTTCCCAAACCCTAGACTTAGAGCTCAACTCCGTCAACAAATCTTCAGATGATCCTCTTCCATGTTACACCTCCCTCAAAGACATCCTCCCTTCTACCACAACCATCGTAGACTCCCCTTCCGTCTCCTTTGCCGCCTCTGCCAATGGTCCAACCATCTCGATTCGAAACCGCCTTGTGAAGCAAGCGGCTTGCGCTTACCTTCAGCCTTCTACTCCAACTCCTTTGTCTAAGCCTTCATTCCTCCACCGTGTCTCCTCCTCTTTTTTCCGCCTCTTCTCCGCCTTCTTCGGTTCCCTCCTACGCCTGTTCCCATCTCCAAGAATAAACTTCGGAGCTTAGTGATTTAGTAATATAGATATATTAAGAAACTACTACTACTCCCACACCATCTCTGTTTTTCTTTTTCATGATTAAGAAATATTTTCTTTAATTTTAAACAAATCGTGAAGGTTTTTGAGGTTCACGTAATACAATTCAGTTTGAGCCAAGGAGCTTGGCGCGAGGCTCCATGAGCGATGTTTACTCAGTTACCTTCGCCGGTTTGCGTCGGTTGGATGATGCCAAAGACCAGTCAAGTGGAAAGAAACAAGGCGCCGTCGGTTTATTATTTTATTAGTGGATGTTAAATCATTGTTCAGTAATCTTGAGTATTTTAGTATTAGATAGCGATGGTGGCAGGCAATCCGGAAAGGTGTGCCTATATCCGAATTTATCAAAACATGTATTGATACACAAAAAAAAAGTCAAAAGCATCCCTAAAATGCTAAGTAATTTTTTTTAACATATAAGAATGTGTGTGAGTACATGATACTGATACATCTGATTCATACTTAGTTTGGAAACACAAACAGTATTATGTTTTCGGAACGTCCACTTTTTTTTTTTAAGAAACAGCCATTTTTTATTATCTTAAACGGAAATAGATAGCAAAAGATGCTACGGGCCTGTATGGCCTTTTTTCCAAATTCTAGAGTTCATATTAATTAGCCGAAAAAGGAAGAGCGGTGGGTATAGTAAGACAATCAAATCAAGTAATTGTTTCTAGTGGGATGATTTCAAATCCACGGAAAACTAATCTTGAGAGTTTCTCATTGCTCTATGTATTCTGAATGAGAGGATATGACCAACAAAAATCCATCCTCAATATCAACCAACAAAGTTATGGCCGATAAACAACCACTAGCTAGGTCAATAGTTGACATCTATTTTTTTTTTCTTGTAAAAAAATTGTGCTAAGCTCAAAAACTGGTTCTCTCAGTCTCTATTGTTTCTCTGGATTCGCCTTATGCTAACTTGTGGATGGTAAGAGTCAGTTTAACACTTGTCGTTCAACTGTTGTTTCAGTTTGTGGTAAATGAGAAGCCTACCGCCTACTATACGAGGTAGGGAGTTTATTATCTTCAGGACATTATCTGATAGCCAAGGGAGAAGGGGCTTTATACAGCGATGGAGGGTAGCTTCAGAGGAAAAAAATATTTGAATTCATATTTTGTTATCAGTATATTCATCTAGTGTTACTTTATACATATATGTTAAATTAACTTATGAGGATACATATTGAGGATATGAAATATTGTTATGCAAAAAACAGGCTCTTTTCACAGGAAAAATGGAATAGATGGGTATAACATAGGAATTACTGTTTTTGGACTCTTTTTTTTGTTGAAATACTACTGTTTTATGACTAGAAAACTATTTGGATGAATGAATATAATATACTGACTTTTCGTAATGAACTGGTAAACTCAGTGGTGTTCGTTATCATTTTCCAACCACCTTATAATTCTGAAATGCATAAAAGACTGTTTATAATTACGCACAAGTAAAACGTCTGTCTCTTCACCTAGTGTTGAATAACTTCTGATGAATACGGGAATGAAGGGAATACGGGAATGACATACTAATGAAACAGGTGGGACAGGATCCAACGAGTGTGGGTGCAGGTCAGTCCTACCCGAGAGAGACTAACGAGCAAAAACCCTGAGCTTTAGGAGGAACCAAGCTCTATCAATGAAGTTCTTGGAGACGTTATATGATGCATAGGCCTAAGAGTTGAGAGCATCCTTTTGCCTCTGTAAATGTATCACTTACCAGTACCACCACAAGTCATGGGCTTTGTACATTGTTCTAAAACCTTCAAACCCAATATCGTAAAGACGTAAACTAATGAATGTGTGGAATGGTCTAATGATGTATATATGTATTGTAACAATAAAATAGTCTTCTGCATATTGATTACGTGCATAATAATATCGACACCTGCGACTATAAAATCTTATTTCCTATTACTATAATTATCAAACGAAGAATTTAAGAAGAAACATCACCACTCCCAATCAATATTGTTTAATCTTCTCTTCCATCTCAAACAACGACGATAAACAACAAACAACGTCTCTACTCTTCTCGCCTATCATATTCTCCGGCAACCCCGGTACAGAGGTCGACGAGGTATCATCTGAGGACGAGTACGACGTGTAAAATGATATCGGCGATGATGGAGAATCCTCGACGTGGACAGAACGAGGTTCTTGAGCGACATCTTTAGAAAATCCTACTGCTAAGTTTAAGAGCAAATCGACGAACGCGGCGCAGATGTATTTGTGGCTTGCCTTGACGTTGGCTTTCAAGAACAAGAAAAGAAGCTTCTCGAGCCTTCTCCAATCATGATGAAGCGCATGTGATTCAACCATCTTTTCCATGGATTTCTTGAAATCCAAGTAAGGGTCGTTCGATTCCAAGGATAAGAGCATGAAGCCTTCTTCTTCCTCAGGAGCATCTTCTTCTTCTTCTCTCTTAGTAATTTCTTCGAGTATAGAGTTTGATTTTCCTCTACGCTCAAAGATGAGTCGTTTTGATGATTTTAGTCCACTAATCACATTCTCTATACACTCTATCTCCCGTGGATTTTCTATGATGTCGTCTGTGGTGGAGGAAGAAGAGGAGAAACGCCGTGAAGGTAGCTCGGGTTCGTTGACACTATTAGGTTTATTAACTGTGAAGAGAGTTCTGGAAGATGTTTTCTTAGGGTTTTGTTGAGGATGACAAGAAGGCCATGGCCATGAAGAGGAAGAAGATGATGCATTAGAAGAAACTGATGAAGATGAAGTGATCTTTTTTAGAAATGAGAGCTTCATTTTCTTTGCCATTTTCTTCTATTTGTTTGATTGTTTAAAAAATAAAACTACAGAAGAATATAGCTTTTCGCTTTTCTATTGTAGTTGGATTGAGAATGAGAGAGTTAGAGAACTAAATGAGTGAGAGAGGGAAGGAAGATTTAAGGCTTTTGAAAGAAAAAGAAAGAAAGAAAAGGAGAGGCCGCACGAAAGGATGGGTGGGGTTTTTTTTTGTAAAGAGCAAATTTTATTCGCTTTATTTTAAGATTTGTTGTCTTTTTATATAATTGTATTTAATTATTGGCTCCAAAATTTATTGTTGTTTGGTTGGGTATCATTCAATTTTTTTGAGTACATATCCAGCTTAAGATTTTTGCGTATCAACTAAAATTGTTCATATCTGAGTATCCAAAATCCAAATATATTTGAATATTCAGAATATTGCATTAACTTAATTTATGTACTACATGAATAAGTCCTAACACTAAAAATGATATCAAACTAAAGTAAATTGCATGAGATCGATACATTTCCTTTGGATGCACTTTCTCAAAAAATAGTAGCGTGATATTTGTCAATGAAAATGCAAGTCACATGCACGACAAGTACATCATGCATTTTTTAAGTTTTTATTTAATTTAAATTTATCTTAGTTTTTATTTAAAAATTATCTTTCAGTAAAGTTTTGAAATATTGGATTAATTAAATAGATAATTAAAAAATTTCATTACTAAATAAACTTAAAATATAAAACAAATTATGTAGTTGCATTGGTCACTTTGACTAACTCATTTTAGAAAAATCTTTGTTGGTCAGCACCCAGCACTCTAACTTTCTTAATTAGCTGTCGTTAGATCAAATTAAAGTCGATGGATGATCGCACTCTTAATTTATAGAGATGAGCAAGACTATGTTTCATAAAATTATAAGAATAAAATTCGAAATAATTCCGTATAGTAAGGTAACTAGTTACGCACTGATCAATAAATAAGTGTCTGCAAAAGCCAAAAGCTAACGTCAGTACGTGTGTGTTTGATTATTAAAGTAGATAGACACAACAACATGACAGAAACGATCTCCAATATAAAATTAATTCTACAACATCGATCACCAAAATAATTAGTTGAAACTTGATAGCTGTACCTGCAGAAAATATTCACCATTATCATAATATTATAATTTTTTCTTAAAATAGACTACGAATTTGCAATATATTGCACTTATTAGGTAACGGTACCATAGAATTTGAACACATCAGTACTTATCCCCAGACCCCCTGGAGCAGTAATCAAATTATCTGTTGGTAAGTAAACGATACCATTTTGTTTTTGGTAAAACATTGTAAACTTCAATTATATAGTAATTATCTCTTTTGTATTTATATTATTAGCTAAAGTAAAATGATTCGAGCTATGCTTTATGAACTTTGGTAGTTTATAGTCGTTTTATTAAAGGTTAAATGGTAGAGCTTTTGATAAATGTTAAATGTTAAAAGAAATTACTTAGATCGAGCTTAAGATATAGTACGAAGGTATAAATATTTTAAATTAAAATGCAAACAACGAATTTATATATTTACATATAGGCATGTATACGTTTCTTACACTTTAAATATAGCACAAATGGGTTAAGAGAGAAGAAATAGAAAGTAAACTCAACGAACAGTCGAACGAACCAACTAACTATCAAAGATTCAAAAGATATGACGTCGATGCCAAAAAAAGATTAATTAGTTCCGTAGCAGTCGCTTCAACTGAAACCTTTTCCAAACATAAATAATATTTCACATCTCTTTCCCGAATCTGATACAGCTTTAATGCTAGGACCTTAATAGTTAAGGCCATCGGCTTGGATGTCCCGGCTTAAATACGAACATATCTACAAGAAATCTCTGGTTCAAGAAAGTTTTAGCTTAGAAATTGTGGTCTGGCCGTCTGAGTCCAAACATGAATAGGTACGAATCAAGTTTAAAGTTGTAACGTGACAAAATAAATGTAAAAGGAAAAAAATAAAAACGAGAAGGGACAAAAGTCTAAATGCTACCCTCACGTATTTCCTCGTGTGGCAGACTTGGCACCCACAAACATAATGCTATATCCTCCCTCAATCTATTAAAGCAGATTGAAAATATATAGTAACTTTTTGATATGACCGTATTTTATTTTTATTTACTAGATTGCTATTTACAATTTTACATGCATATAATAAAAATTACTGATTCCGTTTCGTTAAATCACTTATCAGTGTCGTTTCGAACTTTTTATGCATATTAATTAAATGATCAAGTTTCTATTATACCTTCATTAACATCATATGTTAAAAAAGTATAGATAACTGAAATTTTGTTGAACATTGGAAAATACAAATTAACATTGTTCTTCTTCTTTTTTTTTTTTAACTTAAAATGACATTCTCCATGATAGGGAGAATGTATCAAGGAGCTAGAACGATGTTTTGGATAACCCTATCAATCTGATTAAATATGATTTTATTTCTGTTACTTCAAAGGATAGGGAGAATTTGCCAAATAGAATGGTTCACTCATAGTTATGTTAATTTTTCCCTTCCTCTAGTTAACGCTTCTCCCTGTTTTTCTGGGCCAAAGAAGTACTACTACGCTATATATGCAGCTAATGTAACAAAAACCTTACTTTTGGTAATATAATTTAAATTCTATACAAAAACGTACTTACAACACTATTTGTTATATGAAAGAGAGGTCTTATAAAATTTCCAGCAGAAGAAACACATATGTAATTACATTGATCATTAAAGTTCCTTAGACCAAAATTCTCATGGGTCATATGTTGATACTAAAAACTACAAAAATAGATATTAACTTGGTCATTGTCGATGCCATGCTTGCGTATGATCCACAAACAAAATATGTCCCTCTCTATTAGGAATTTTAGGATAAAGTAAGTACGGATAGATTTTAATATAAATCTTCCGGTCTTCCTTTGCATGGTACGAATCTACGAGGCTTGACAATATTGTACCATGGACCCCACCACCATCTACGCTAATTATCATATAACTATTACACTTTTTTATTAGAATCTCATTGGCATTTGGTACTAACCCATTGCACAAACTGATGATCTTGTCTTCCTTGCGGAAAGAAAATTCAGTTTTCGTATTGACAAAGTGACAACTACAAAATTATTAAATTAGAAAATATATCGTAGTACCAGCATGAGTCATACGTATTGGAAGCAAAGAAAGAAGAAGAGCTCACGAATATACTAATTGTCCATATAACATAAGATGAAACCTCCTAAAAAGATCTATTGCGTCCGTATCCATCACTCTAGACGCGACTCTTATAGATTCTAACGAAGGACAAACGTCAATTGTGCATGTTTACCTCGTCTGTCACGATTTGTCAAGCTTGTACATATCATTCATCTATTTAGTCGTCTTGATGATACATTTGGAGGCTTCTTTAGCTGTGATGAAGCGTGTGTACCTCAGCCATCTCCACCATGAATCAATTGAAATGAGAGAAAAGGTGGGTTGATTCCAAGGACAAGAGCATGAATCCTTGTTCCTCATCTCTTCGAGTATAGATTTGGATTTTCCTTTTCGTTCAAAGATGAGTCTTTCTGATGGTTTTATACCTTTGATCACCTTTTCTATGGACTCGGTCTCGGGCATCTCTTCTATGCCGTCAGCGGTGGATGAGGTGGAGGAGAATGAGGAGGATAAGATGATGGCAGGAAGTGGCTTCTCTTCCTCTAATTCCTCTTCGACGTCATAAGGGTTGTTTGCGATAATAGGGGCCCTGAAAGATATAGTTCTAGGGTTTTGGTGACAAGAAGGCCAAGCCGATGAAGATGAATTTGAATTTGAAGAAACTGATGATGAAAAGATCTTGTTTAGAAATGGAATTTTCATTTTGATCTTTGTTTTCTACTTGTTTATTTTGGATTGGAGTCGAAATGAGAAATCACTTAGCAGACGTATAAGGGTTTAAGGTTGGGCTGGGGGATATATTCCGAAACTTCCTATTTATTGACCTATTTTTTACCTAAATATAATGGTGTTGATCGGAAATGACCTATTAGTTTGAAATTCGATAATCAATTCAATTTTATTAAGTTCTAATGTCAAATTTTGTAAATAACATAATTCCATATAGTAATATATACATATATCATTTTACATATGAATACTTAATCATCTTCAATTTTCATTAGAGTTTATATAACATATATCATTAATAGAATGTTGCTATCATATACATAATTTTATTTAAAAATAGATTGTTGATTACAGAATTCCAAACTAATAGAAATAATTTAAATCCAAAACATTATATATGTTTGTAACCATTCTAAAAAATATTATCCAAAAAGTAGTTATAATATATACTTATTTTGGACGTGAATACTTAATTATCTTCAATTTCATTACGGTTCATATAAACCATACCATTAATAGAATGATGTTGTCATATACATATGGTTTATATATATATATAGTGTGTATTATTTATCCATGAATAACATAAGTTTTTTAAAAAAAAATGGATTGTCTATTATGAAATTCCAAACTAATAAAAAAATAACTTAAACCCAAAACATTATGTTTGTGACTATTCTAAAGGAAAATATCAAAAAAAAAATTGGACATAATATACATTTTATTTTGGAGATGATTACTTGATCATCTTCAATTTTCATTACGGATCATATACACCATATCATTAAGTATGTCACTTGTCTAATTTCTTTTTTCTGAATGAATGTAAAATTTTATTCATACCAAAACTTGTATACAACGTTATGTTGCTACATTTGTTTAAAACATCAACAAAGGATCAAGGATCAAAAATCAAGAATCAAGAATCAATTATTGTTGTCATCGTAAGCAAACCATCGTGAGAGAGCTTCATCGAAAGCCCTATTGCCAGTTCGTTGAATTGTGAAGATCCAATTCCTGATGTTTTTATCCACCAGTTTAGCTAGATCGGGTGCTCTAGTTGGCTTCTCTCCATGCCGTCTTTGGTTTCTCTCTCGCCAAATATGGTAGAGTGTAGCCTGAAACACATATTTTAAGAAGAAATCCTGCACTTTGTCCCGATTTGAGCATATGAGCAGTTGAATGATTGCGTCCCAGTTTGCTGTGTAGTTTGCACCAAGCATACGGTGAGTTAGTTTCCTCCAAATCGACTTTGAGTAAGTACACTCGAAGAATAAATGATTCCTTGTCTCCTCGGAGTCTTCACACAGGACACAGTCTGTTGTTTGCTCACAGTTCCAGGTACGCATGCGATCCCCTGTAGCCAGTCTGTTATGAGTTGCAGTCCAGGCTAGGAAAGAGTACTTTGGGGTGGAGTAGCGGAACCAAATCCCCTTGTACCAATCCCTCGTGGGGCTGCTAGTTCTGAGTTGTTTCCATGTGGCATTAGAATCAAAACGCTTCTGGTACCTTTCTTCGGCTTTCTTCCAGAGATGTATATCATCCCCTGTTCTGCCCCGGGGGAGCTTTTGAATCTCAGACTCCAACTCACGAAGTTGAGTCGAACGGTGGTTTCTTCTCCGGTTGCCTTTTAGAACCGAGGCCACAGTTGCATGGGCAGATATGCCAAGGTCTATGAATCCTCGCAGTCCTGTGATGTCATACAGTCGGCCCTTATCACTCCAAACATCAAACCAGAATGAAGTATTCTCACCATTCTGAACATCTACTCGATGAAACCCTGCAGCAATATCTCTGCTCTTTAGTAGCTTCTGCCACATCCATGAGCCTTTCTTCGATTCCTTCACAGACCAGAAATTGTCTCGTTTGAGATAAGTGCGATAGATCCAATTCACCCACAGCGTAGGCTGGTGAGAGATGAGATGCCAGACCAGTCTGAGAGAGCAGACCTGATTCGCTTCCCTTAGAGATTTAATTCCTAATCCCCCCTCATGTTTTGGTTTGCAAACTTCAGACCATTTTATTTTTGCTTTTTTTGTGTTTAGCTCAGGGCTGGACCACAAGAAAGCTGAGCACATCTTTTCAATCTCATCAATGCAGCCTTTTGGCAACCTGTAAGCTTGGATCCAGAAGTTCACTGTGCCACTAATGACAGACTGGAGAAGCTGCAGTCTACCTGCAAAGGATAGGAATCTCGTCGTCCAGGATCTCATTTTTGTTCTTATTTTCTCTATCAAAGGTAGGTAATCGGCAGATGTCATTCTTTTAGTGAGAAGAGGGAGACCAAGGTAGCGCACCGGGAGAGTTCCAACCTCAAGGGGGAAAGCGGAGATGATGCTTTCACGGTTTTGATCAGTTGATCCTGCGAGATAGATGGTAGATTTCTCAAGACTTATGTGAAGACCTGATTTCTCTGCAAAACTATCAAACAGTTTGATAACTCTCTCAACTGATTTCCTTTTACCATCTATGAAGATCATGAGGCCATCTGCGAAACAGAGGTGAGTTAGCTTAACTTGTTTGCATTGAGGATGATAACCAATGTTCCTCTCTGCTGCAGCGTTATCTATCATCCTAGATAGGACATTCATGCATATGACAAACAAGTAAGGTGAGAGAGAACAGCCTTGGCGCAGTCCACGCTCACTTCTAAAGAAACCAGCCAGTTCTCCATTAACTTGAACTGAGAATGAAGCCGTGGAGATACAAAGATTGATCCAATGGATGAACTCTGCCGGGAAAGTCAGTGCAGTAAGAGTGTTAAGAACAAAACTCCATTGAACTGAATCAAAAGCTTTGGAGATATCAATTTTCATTGCACCTCTCTCTGATATACTGTCTTTATGGTAGTCTCTGACCAATTCTGTAGCTAGGAGAACGTTTTCCATAAGCAATCTGTCTTTAACAAAAGCTGATTGGCTCTGAGAGATGAACTTAGGAAGGATAGTCTTTAGACGGTTTGCTAGGATCTTTGAAATCACCTTGTAGAGAACATTACAGAGGGAGATTGGTCTGTAATCTTTCATTGTAGCAGCGTCCTCTCGCTTTGGAATGAGGGCTAAGATTGTACTGTTCAGACCTTTCGACAAAAATCCCTTGGCAAAAAAGGATTTTATTGCAGCGATGAAATCCTTCCCAATAATAGTCCAAGCAGCTTTGAAAAATTCACTAGTGAATCCATCAGGCCCCGGAGACTTGTTACTTGGCATGGCAAAGAGAGTTTTCTTTATCTCCTCATCTGTAACTTCTCTTAAAAGATAGCCTTTGTCCTCCGTTGAGCATCTGAACTCAAGTAAGTCCTGCAACTCTTCTATCAGCATTCCCTTAAATTCCTCTGGCTTCTTTGTTAAAAATTCTCGGAAGAATTTTTCTGCCTCCTCCATTATCTCTTTCTTATGTTTCAGGATCTCGCCACTTGAGCTCCTGATTTCTCGAATTGAGTTCTGCATCCTCCGAGTTTTAATAGAATTGTGGAAGGAGGAATTGTTTCCATCTCCGACGTCCAACCAGTGCAGCTTCGCCCTCTGCTTCAGGAAGCCTTCCTCTAAAATTGACAGGTGCTCCCATTTCTTGTAAGCCACGTTCTCCTCCTCCATTGCTTGTGGCGTTGGATTTTCTAGATTCGCTCGTTGTCGCTCACAAAGAGTCTCATAAGCAGCTTTAGTTCGTTTAGGTAAGTCTCCCAACTTTTCTTTTCCCATTGAGCGGATAGCTGGTTTTAGGTCTTTTAGCTTCTTTGTGAATCTAAACATGGCAGATGTAGAGATAAACAGGGGTTGAGTGTCATTCCAGAACTGCAGTGGAGAATTGCGGCAGAGAAGTGAGAACATTTGCGAATTTGAATGGCTGACGTCCTCTATTCTCCTCAGTCTCCAGAGTGATTTTTCCTCTCATATGGTCAGAACATCCCCCTGCTTCAAACACTGTGTATGAACGTGGGTAACTATCCATCCAGTGCTTGTTGATCAGAGCTCGATCAAGTTTTTTGCAGATTAGGCCATCTTCACGCTTGTTGCACCAGGTATATAGAGGCCCATGGTAACCGAGATCCTGGAGAGAGTAATATTGTACAAGATCCTGGAAATCGCGCATTCCAGCAGTGATTGTAGGATCAGTTCGGTGATTCGAGTGCTCCTTTAGATCCAGTGTTTCATTAAAATCTCCACAGAGAAGCCAAGGTCTGTTCTGATATAATGGCGAGTCTTGGTGAGATCTTATGTCTGCCCAAAGGTGCTTTCTACCTTCTGCCTGATTTGCTGCATAAATAAAACTGCAGAAAAATTCCTCATCCCTTCCTTCCAGCAACACTGAGACTGTAACCATTTGATCACTTTTAAAAATGGGAGTGACTCGGACATTACTCCTCCAGAGAATCCAGATTCGCCCAAGCATGTGATGTTCATAGTTTGTGAGAATAGACCAATCTTTGAATACCGAATTTTGCAGATTTACAGCTTTCTGTTCCTTCACTCTTGTTTCCAGTAGACCACCAAACATAATGTTATTAGTATCAATCCACTTACGAATGACGGAATGTTTTGTTGATTTGTTTAGACCACGCACATTCCAGAAGAACCCCGACATATTAATGTTTGGAGGTTTTCCGGCTCTGAACACCAGTTTTTATTCTGGCAGATTGAGCTTCAGAGTTTATGAGCTTATGGTTTGCCTTGGATACACGAGGGAGACTAAGGCAAATTCCTGCATTTTCAGTGTGCTTATCTGTCGCAAATTGACATGACTCGACTGTGTTTTGTAGGATGTGTTGACATGACACTTCCCCTTCCTCCATTTCCTCCTCTTCCAGATTACTATGGTGAGAGTCTCCTTCCTCCTCTTCCACACCAGCAAGGATCGAGAACCGGGATGGTGAGATAATAGGCGTATTATCTGTCACGATGTCCGTAGTTCCTTGTGGTCTGCTTGTTTTATTTGGAGAGACAGCATTCTAGCCATCGCTTTCAATTTTTTGGTTCTCAGTATTCTTGTCTTCTGTAAGGGGCCTAGTTTCCAAGATGATCATGCGGTCCATATCTAATTTTGTCACCGTATTTGGGCTTGAGCGTAGGTTTCTTGCTTCCTTCGTAGAACAGGTTGGTGTCCTCTCTATGGTATCTGCAGTTGGTGTTTTTTTCAACTTCTCGACTGAGTATTTCTGTTACTACCTTGCTAGCAGCACACTTGTTCGCTGGATGGCCCTACTTCTCGCATTTGTCACATTTTTTTGGTAGCCAGGGGTACGTAAACTTCACTGTTTTCTCTACTCCACGGAGTGTGAACTTGTGGGCCTCTGGGAACTGTTTTGATATTTCGGCTTCAACAAATACTCTTGCTTCATCAAACTTTTTGCAGAGTTCAGTTTCTGGGTGAAGACGTTTCGGGTGACCCACTGCACTAGCAATGAAACCTAGACCTTCCCAAGAGAACATCGAGGATGGAACATCTTGCAGAGTGATCCACATTGGGATTGTAGTGATCTCCGGTTGGTTCTGCTCGTCGTCGGGCACCCATTTAGATACAATCATTGGAACATCAGCGATATTCCACATGCCTCTTCGCAGGACCCTCGATCTGACTGTGAGATCTCTTATTCTGAATTTCACCGTTTGGTTATCACACTCAAATACGTCTATCTTTACTGTCTTGTCCCCCAAGGGACAGATCTTGTTTACAATGACATAAATTTTTGCTACATGTGGAGCAGATGATAGGAATCTTCCCACTAGTAGGTCCTCCCACAAGGGAGCATCTTCGAGAACTGATTCTGGAACCTCAGCTATTGCGCAGCCGTCAATGACAGTAGAATGCAGTTCATGTTTCGAAAGAGATTTCTTATTACGGACGATATGAGCCCATGATTTTTTTTCAGCCTCTGCGCTTACTTGTTCTTGAGAGTTTCCAGCTTTCACTGGCGTTCCGATGGTGTCGACGGCGGCGAAATTTTCAGAAAACCCTAATCGCCAAAATAATCGCCCTGCTGACGTGTCACCTTACTACCTTTCTTGCTCCCTATGTTTAATTTCACGTTGCCTATCTATCCATAATTACATTATAATGTTCAAGTAATTAAGTTCGGTCTTAAATAGTTTAGGTAGGCGAAGCTGTATATATTCATTAACCATTATGATAGTTCTGGTGCATAATAATTATAACCGTGTCTACCATAAATTTGTGTGTGTGTGTGTTCTTCCAAAGCCTGTCGAGTGTCGACAGACCAGTATTATGATATGGATGCAACAATGAATAGATCTCCAAATTTAATTTCACAACATCAGCATATTTATTAGTTGCAACTTGCAGCTTGACAAACTTACTTTAGAATAGTTGCATGTGTCTATGCGTTACTTTCTATGTATTAATCATCATGTAAAGTTTGAAGGCGTAACAACAAATTTAATCAAAAAGAAGAAAAAGTTTGAAGAAGTAACTTCTCGCATAGCTCTCTATATTTCGTCAAATATAAGTTACTGTGAAAAATATTACCGACTTTTCATTTGTATTTTCATATCCTTTTTTGTGCGAAATTGTATTTTCATATCCACATCATTGATGTATATATAACATAATATTTTCCCCCCACCCCAAAGAAATGAAAAACTATCGAAGTTATATAGCTACTATAACATCCAGCCCCAAGTGTCAAAACTTGGGCTTGAGATCTGATACAATATAACGGATTGAACTTCTGAACAAGATGTTACAGGTTGTTTAGGTTCAACAACCATTTTCTCCATTTACTATGTATTTTGTTTTCGAAGCCCACTGGAGAAAAATGGTTGTTGAATCATGTGGTTACAAGTAAGTATTGTTAAATATTAGAACACGATGAAGTTGTGATAAACGGTGTTCATGGTTAACGCCTCTGAGATAAAATAGATGACTCAAGGTTGACTTTAATGGTAACTAGATGAATTTCTGGATTGGTCAAGGACGACTACATATGAGTTGTTTGATAGTAATTTTTTTTTTTAAAAAAACGTAGAAAATTCTGAATCATTTCCTTTAGTACTAAGAAATTCCAAAATCATCAGGGCAACAATTGAAAGAAACTCGTGTCCGTCGACGACAAAGGAATATCATACCGTTGGGAAAAAGGTAAAGAAACTTTGTGCAGGAAGTTTCTTTACCTTGAAATTATGCGTGAACCTTGCTTCGAAAGTTACAAAACCTTCGATTTCGATCTCAACCCATGACAACTAGAAACAAAGCCTCACGGACAGTATCGACCAGCAAGGTCAATCCAAAACAGTGTGTCCTAATTCAAATCATAGGGTTACTTACGAAGATTTAGTGTTTCACTGTCGACTATTTAGTGTTATGCAAATCAAAAATGGCGACACAGAACATCAAGAAGTACATAATGAACAACTCAGGAATCGATGTTGCAACTCACGGAAGTGTAAGAAAATGCCCTGTCACACCCAGTCACCGTAGAACAGTCTCTTTAGTTTTAGTTGAATCACAAACAAAATTCGGGTCGCGAAACTCATCAAATGTACACCTAATAATTCCCTTCTTATTCGGACCGATCCATCTCAACACTCTATGATACTTTCTTGTTGATAATAAGATTAGCAACATTACATAGCAACCAACTAATAAATTAAAAGGATTGAGACAAAACGTTAGAATAAACCAAGTAAATTCAAAAGATTGAACACATATGGATTGGGGAAGACGCTGTTTTTGATAATTTTGCACACAAGGATAAACTTCAGATGATCAATCGAACAACATCATCATCATCACCATCCACGTAGACCATTTTTTATCATAAATTTGAAAAAAAAAAAAGCTTGAGAACGACAATGGATTACCCCCAGATACATACTTTAGTATTAAAAGGGGCAAAGATTTTTCAGGATACTAGAAGCAAGTGCCTTCTGGAGGTTGAACAAGCTTACGGTTATGCGATGCAGCCATTTCCTTCTTGAGCTGTGTCAATATATCCTCCATTGTGTACTCCCTTTGCCAGTTGGCAAGAAGCCCGAATTTCTTTGGTTCCACCTAATACATGTGTAGAAACCAAGTTACAGTGCAAATCAAGGAACAAGTCAGAGTACGGTAAAAGATTTGGATGCGTACCACTCCCGTTTCATGGTTGACACAAGTCATGTTGACACGTGAGTGGAAGCGGACAGTCGGGGGTTTCTCCGGGTAATCTTTGTCACAAAAGAGCTTCAACTGATAGATCCTACCTTCATGAACAGTCTGCGCATTAGGAGTACATTAAGAGTTGATATCTGTTAGAACTAAGGCAAAAGAAACAACGACCTAAACTATGAAAAGTGGATAGATAAAAGAAAAAGATATAACTACGTTGTGAGGACCGATGATAGTGCCAGTCCAAGAGCGCATGTAGATGTCATCTCCATCATCCATTCCATAGCTCACAGTTCCATCTCCAATACCTTTCTCCCCACGTTCAAGCTCCTCCAACAACCGGAAATTTCTCGGAACTACAATTACGGAAACAAGAAACAAAAACACATATCAATTTAAGTATCTCCCAAACAACAGGGACAATGAGAGCTCCCAAGAGACATGAAAGATGAAGACTTCCAGTGTTCCTAATGATCAAGAAGAGCAATCACAACACTGTTACATAACCCAGTGAAATTGGAATCTGTATCCTTTTGTTTATAGGATGACAAAATCAAGAATTGATGATCAATCTACATAACGTACATATATGATGAGTTCAGTTCTAGAACAAAGAGAGATCAATTAAACGATCGAATTACCGAGAAACGAATTCAGAGAACTAAAAGATCGATGAAACCTATGAAAAAACACTAATCGATCTAAACGAATAAGGAAGCTCAATATGAATTCCAAAAACCCTACAACAAAAAAAGAATAAAACCCAAAAGGGATTCCAAAACCCTAGAATTACAAAAAAAAATTGAAACGAGGACAGAGACGGAAATGAATCGAAATTTTGTTTACCAACAACACTCGATCCTCCAGAGCCAAGAGTCATGTTCGATCAAAGTTTTGGATTCGATCCGATTTTAGTTTCTGAGATCTGAATTCTCTGATCGTGCTTAGAGAGAGAGAGAGAGGGGAAGAGATGAGCTAAAGGAAGAAAATCGATAGAGAATCTGGTGAAAAGACACAAAGCTAATATTTGAGGGGTAATTTGGGTACTTTGATGGAAATGGAAAATTATTAAATTTGCAACTCTACTACCTATTAATTTATTTTCTATTGTATCGTTCCTTAAAATTACAATAATTATATATGCATCCCTTTTGGACTCCACTTTCTTTCCGATCCCTTTATGAACCGAGCAATTTCTTCGACTTTACTGGGCTATGATATGCGCGTGTGGACCCTTTTTTTTTGGGTCACAATATTATGGATAAATATACTTATAGTCATTTGCTTCGAAATAAATTTAAATACATCTTTTTCCTTCGTAATATATTTTGTTACACCTTTATTTTTTTCATGTGTTAAGATTTTGATTATTTATGTTTGCGTTTTGGTGTAAATTTCCACAGTTACATCTACAATTTTAGCTATTTTAAAAAAATGTTAATGGAAAGAACTTATCGTTTGCAAGTTTATTTTTGTTATTTTTATAAACATCGTTTGCAAGTTTAATTTTTAAACAATGGAGACCTAATTCAGGTTAAACCATTGATTTATATTAGCTTTAAAATAAACTTATTTTTCCATTTTCTAATATCTCACCTATACGTTAGCAAGCAGATATGTATAACAAAACTTTTACTTGAAACATATAGTAAGAATCTCTTGATTATGCGACCTATTAATACATACATATGTATGGTTAAATTATATTTTAAAATATTTTTAGATTTTGTGATAAACTTATAAAATATAAGATTTATGTTTTATTTACTTAGAATAGCTTTTAATTAGATAAAAATATATTATTTTCAAACTTTTACCTACTTGTAGTTAGATTAAATGGCGATAAAACCAAAGAAATATCATGAAACGTGTATTATCATTGCTAGGTTTAAAAAAAAAAACTTTAAACTAAATTTAAAATTTATAGTAATTTATAATATAAAACATATAACGTTCTAGTTTTTAAGAATAGTCTTTACTTAGTCAAAGTTGGATTAAATGATATATAACCAAAGATATACCATCAGGCACACATATTACCATATTATAATTTTTTATATTTTTTATTCACAGTGTATCGATTATTTGTTTTTTAAATTACTATTCCGTAGAAATTTATCATTTGTGCTAGTTTTAATATATATCTATAATATTATGCAACAAAATTACACATAAACAAAGTTATGCAGACGCTAAAAGATTAGCGATTATAACAATTGAACCCTCACTTACTTCCATTAATATCAGTCCTCTTCTCATGTCTTCTGCGCTTGAGATATTAAAACATGCATGAAAATGGATGACTTATAACAAAATGATCTATCACCAGGACGCTACAAACAGAAACAATCTGTCTGTCAATTTTTCACCTTTTAAAGACAGAATAAAGGGTGGTGATACTTAATTTGATTTATATATATTAAACTTTACAAATTCACCACGCATGGAGAAATTTCCAATACTTAAAAGTTCATATTGAAATCATAACTTGATTAGAACAAATTCTCTAAAAATGGACCAGATCATCATTGCATTTGCACTTAGGGCAACGTAGCCTTGTTTGTAAGACCAGA
>KE154611.1:119706-132491 GCA_000411075.1 Sisymbrium irio | reverse complement strand
TCCCACCACCACCATCACCGGCGGTTCCTCGATCCACGACGATGCAACCTCCTCCTTCATCTCCTCCGTCGTCGACAGGCATGAGCTAGCCGATGATGACGTGCTGCTCGGTGACGATCCTCCTCTAAATCTTTGATTAGGAACCACCGACTCCACCGTCCTTGCCGGTGGCTCGACTCGGAGTCTTTTACCATTCCTGTTTCTCATCTCCGAAACTTTGAACTGTTCGAGAAGATTTCTTTTCTTTGTGTTGTTTTAGGTGAGGGGGTTAAATGGTACTGATGGGTTCTTAAATTATTGTATGTGGATATATTTATAAGGATGAAGACTCGTGAAGAGGTGCTAATTATGATAAATAATTAATTTTTGTTGAATAAAGTAATTATGTGTTGTGGACAGAGAAATGACATTATTTATTTAGTTAATTGGAAGTGGAGGAAATAGTAAAGTACAGTAGGGAGGACAAATATATGAAACAAAAGGTAATTCAGTAAACAATGCATTAGTGCATTTAAACCAGTGCAGCAACCCATTTATTGCTTAAATGTTGAGGGGATGGGTATGAAATGTTGCAAAAATGTCTAGTTTTATACAAAAAAATTTATTTCAAAATTTGTTCTATTTTGATGAATTTTTTAAAAAAATAAATTAGTTCTAAATAAATTTAATAAATTTATTTTTAGCTTATTAATTAAATAAAGAAACTTATGTATTATGTTAATAGTTGGTACAACGTAAAATATTGTAGTTTTATAATAAGCATGAATAAAGTCATAAAAGACAGTTATAAAATATAAAAAGAACAGTTAAAATTGTTTACGAAACAATAATGTGACTAAAGTAGTTTAAAGCTGATTTAAAAATAGTCTTTAGCAGTAGATTCGATTGATCCAAGAAAAAACGGTTTCTTGATACTTCCTCTAATTTTAATTAGTTATTTTTTAAATTTTTTTATTTTAAATTAGTTGACGTTTTCAAATATTAATGTAATATTTTAATAATTTTAAATTTTTTATAACCTTTTGTATACTATTACTTGAATTATATATATAACTAATGGTGTTTTATTTTAGGAAACTATCAAATTAAATATTTTTAATCTGTGTGAATTCTTCTAAAATGATAAATAATAAAATCAGTGCAATATATTCTATTAGTAAAAAAAATGAAAAACCATGGGTAGCATCAAGAAACACTGAATCAAACATAATATTTTATAAAAGTTATCAAAATATAATTACTTTTAAATTATGAAAATTTAAAATAATAATATAATAAAAATGATAACATTTATACGATGAAACGCTTGTTCAAATGACGGTTTCAAATGACAACTACAAATGTATGTGTCTAATTAATAAACATCGGGACGTTTCGAAAATAACAATTAAACTCAATTTACTTTCATTTACTTTCTATATTTTTTTTGGTTAAGAGAGTTTTTTATTGAATTTCAAACGTTAACAATAGAGAAAAAAATTTAAAAAAAGAAATAACACAACCAAACCGGCTAAACTAACCACCGTAACAATAATACAAAGAATAGAGAAATAAAAGATAGAAGCAAACATTACACTTTCACCATTAAAAACAGAGAGATGTCCTCTAATCTTTATGCAAATATTATTGAAGAGT
Organism: Sisymbrium irio; assembly: GCA_000411075.1. Lineage (NCBI taxonomy): Eukaryota > Viridiplantae > Streptophyta > Magnoliopsida > Brassicales > Brassicaceae > Sisymbrium > Sisymbrium irio. The sequence continues at coordinate 130,856 of KE154611.1, read as the reverse complement.
AAAAGGATGCCATTGGATAAATCGAACAGATACAATGATGCAAGGTTTAAAAATGACTCTACAAGTGAGAATGAGGTAACTGGAATTCAGCTTCTCTAGTAGAGGCGATAGAACCCCAAACTAAACAAAAGTTTGACAAAACAAACACTAAGCCCAATTCCAACTTTCACCATTCACCTTTTGCCTCAAAGCCATACAATTCAAGAGATAAAGATGAGAGATTTTCCCATGAATACTTTAGAACAAAGCTTTCCAGTAACAGAGTAAACCGTTTAATAGGGAGATTTTGAAAGCGTTGTTAAACTAATGAACCATATTATAAAGAGATGAATAAGAGAGTTTGGCAACCCTTTTTTTTTAATGAAAACTTGAATCCCTTCAACACAAACATTCCTCCCAATTCGGGGATATGATGGAACAAACATTTCCACAAAAGAGTAATAATGGCACAGAATATCCAATGAAACCAAGTCTGCATATAATGAAATCTTTTTGACAGGTACCATCACAAACCATAACCCATATATAACTAGAACAAATTTAGAGTTCCTTTGCAAGCGTCTAACTATTTTAATATCCAAATAATTAATACATATCACTACATTTAATGGAGAAGTGGGTAAAAGCTTAAAAGCACCAGAATTATACATTTGGTAAAAATATACATAAACAATGATGAACCACACTAAGATAGAAAAGGTGGGTTTAAAATTAGAAACAGAGAGAGTAGCTTTTATCTCCATTGTAATTTAGATAGAATCATTTATCATTTTGTTTTAAATATATAATCATTAGTTATGGAATTTGATATTTTGTACTTTTTCCTAATTCTGCTACTATGAGATGCAGATAACTAAATTATTTGTAATAAACACATAAAATTATCTAATGGTAATGTAATATTCATAGGTATTCAAAAATGAAAGGGATAACACAAAAATGAAAGTAATAACTAGTATTTAATACAAGAAGCCAATAACTAAAATACAACAGACCTCGAAGAGAAAGCGGGGATATATTAGCTGTTGATAACTTGAGAATCTCGTGTATTAAATGCTTCATAATTAAGAGGACAATCAAATAATTTAAAATGATTAATTTAATGGCAATTACGGCAAAGAGTTTGATTTGGAAGCCCCAAATGGGTTTGATTTGGAAAAGAGGCCTAAAAAATTGAAGCAGCGTAAAAGCTTTCTTTATAGAACTGTTAGTTATGAAACCTTACATATAGTCGTTTCTCGTAATTCTAAGTGATGTAAATAGCTAAATTATATATAAGCACAAAATCAAATGATATAAGTGATAATGAAGCATTTATAGGAGTTAAAAGAAAAATTAAAGGCTTTAGCAAAAAAAAAGTTTTCTTCATAACATAATTAGATAACAAATGTCAAATACTATCATTGACCTTCCATACTATCTAATACCTCAGCATCAGTTATTTCCCATGTGAAGCTATTTAATGAAATTTAATGGTAGCTTTAAAACGATAATACTAGTTTACTTGTTATCTTACTCCCGTATTCCAATCATAACGAATCTGAAGAGGGACGGAATAACTTCTTTCTTTCTTTAGTTATATGTTTCAAGTCATTTAATTGTATCTGTTGATCAAATTAACTAATTAAGTTATTAAGAAGATCGAGTTTGGTTCCAAGAGTGAAAGGCAACGCTTGAGTATCAAATCATAAAAGTTGTATACTTATATATCCACGTGCAATGTATTAACAGAAAGTATGAAACTTCTAGTGTTTTATTTAGGTATCGTTGATCTCATATGTGGTTGTAGAAACAAAATGGGTTGTCATTCAAATAAAAAAACAAACATTTATTCTAAGTTTTGTTCATTTCAAGATTGGTCGGTTGTAGTCAGAACCGTTTATACATGAATGAGTTTGAATCAATAATGTGAAGGTTGAAATGAAGACTACATTTATTTAGTTGTATATAAGTTTGAAGTGGTTTATGTTTTTTGCACTACGAATGAATGAAACATCAAAACCTACAGATTGCTTTCATTGACTCTGCAAGAGGATCGATGTCTACAATTGTCTTGTTCTGGTAATCTGGTTTGTGGATTCCTTGTACCACTGTCAAAACGTTCCCCTTTGGACTTTTTATTCCCCTTTTATACGGAAATATAAATAATTATACACCGCATTATCCGTTTTCAATTAAAGCCAAGCCGTTGCTTGTCCTAAATCATCTCTTCTTCGTCAACTTGATCCTTTATTCCCTTTGTTCAATAATTTGTTTTAGACTTTTGGAAAATATAATGTTTCTTTCTTTGACATGACATCTACATTAACAAATATCCGGATATGCAACGTCAACCATAATAAACCAAAACCCCTTCTATCTGTTGTATTTACTGAGCAGCAATACCAACAACTTGCAGCTTGGTTGGGTCAGACTTTGGAGGAGCTAGTTGTAGAGGACTTATGAGTTAGGTATTTTATTATTTGTATAAAGGTATACTAAAACGTTGGTATTTAAATGGTTCAATTCGTGTATTTATTAGGTCAGGTCAATGTTGAATCTGAATACGGTACTTAAGCAAATGTTTAGGACATTTAGCATCTGACAGTTTGGCCGAGTGGTCTAAGGCGCCAGATTTAGGCTCTGGTCCGAAAGGGCGTGGGTTCAAATCCCACAGCTGTCAATCATTTTAATTTTATTTTTTTTATTCACTCTCAATTTAATACATCAACCTTGTCGGGATCCCCAAGCTTGTCGGAGAATATCGCAGGAAGTGTGTTTCGATGGCGAGAACTCTGACGAACCGATTCGAATCTCGTCTTTTGATTCGTTTTCTTGAATCTCCGACTCTGCTCGCCTCCTGCTTCACGAGTTCTAGATCCCTTCAAACACTAGCCTACGAAGAAGTCAAATTCTCCGGCGATGGGAAGAACGAATGTACAGCTCTCATCCTTCATGGCCTCCTCGGCTCCGGCCGTAACTGGCGATCGTTTTCTCGTTCCCTCGCATCGTCTCTCTCCCTCTCCTCTCCCTCTGGTATACCTCTCACTCTCTCTCTCTCTGAGTTTGGTATCTTTCATCTTTCTCTTTTGATTTATGGATTGTTTTCTTGTTTTGGGGATGTATCAAGATTGGAGGATGATGCTGGTTGATCTGAGGAACCATGGGAGATCAACTGAGGTGGAAGGGATTAATCCTCCTCATGATCTTGTGAATTCCGCAAAGGATTTAGCTGATTTGGTTAAAGCAAATGGCTGGAGTTGGCCTGATGTTGTCATTGGTCACTCCTTAGGAGGCAAAGTGGCGTTGCAGTTCATGGAGAGTTGTGCTCGTGGTGATTATGGTCAATCTGTTTCTCCTCCTAAGCAGGTATTGCAATCAAAGAGGATCACTTCTGATTCTCAAGACCTCGTTGTTGATGTAAAGATTTTGCCTTTCTCTGAGGATGATAACGAATGTTTCCTTTGACCATAGCAAAGTTGGTTTTTTGTGTCTCTGTCTTTGATACAGAACAGCTATGGGTGTTAGACTCTGTCCCTGGGGAAGTCAAGGCAGAACAAAGTGATGGCGAAGTTGAGAAAGTTCTCCAGACGTTGCAGAGTTTACCTTCACCAATCCCTTCCCGCAAGTAAAGTCTCTTTCTTTTCCTCTAAACTGTTTGGTTTAAGCTTAGTAGTTCCATTTATGGTTTAATGTTCATAAGCATCTTTCTTAATTGATATCCATAAGTAAAGTATATCTATAGTCACGTTTTCGATATGAAATCTCGGGTGAGCAATAGTGCACATGTGGTCTCTCTGGTTTAGCTGTTGTTGCGGATGCAAGAGCTTATGTTCGCTTCTAGCTGATTATGTAACAGATATCATATGATTCTTTTCCTCTAAACTGATACAAACTGTTTAATGTTCATAAGCATTTGATATTCATAAATTAAAGTATATGTATACTCACTATTGATATGAAATCTCGGGTGAGCGTTAAGTGTATTATGATGTTTGTCATCTCTCTGATTTAGCTGTTGTTCGCATGTATCAGTAAAGTGAATAGACATATGCGTATGGATAAGCGTTTGTATGATCGCTTATAGCTTATTATGTTTCACTTATCAAAGAGAGTCTCCTTGCAGCTTGCAATGTCTATACGTTTAACCTCATGCCACTGAAATACAATATTTGTGATTCTAGGTGGCTCGTGGATCATATGGTCGAACTAGGTTTTTCAAGATCGTTATCTGAGTGGATTGGCAGCAATCTCAAGAGATCCGGAGACTCAGAGACATGGGCCTTTAACCTCGACGGAGCTGTTCAAATGTTCAAGTCTTACAGGTTTCTTGCTCTCATTAGAACCAAACCTATGGCTCTCTACTTGTATAATGACCTTCCTTGAGATCTTACTATCTTTATTTGACTTGTCGCTTGCCCATTGCAGGGAGACTTCGTACTGGTCTTTGCTAGAGAATCCGCCAAAAGAGACAGAGATTTCATTTGTGATTGCAGAAAAGAGTGACCGATGGGACCAAGATACAACCACACGGCTTGAAACAATTGCTAAGCAGAGACAGAATGTCTCAGAAGGGAAGGTTGCGACTCATCTTCTCCGTAACTCTGGCCATTGGGTCCACACAGACAATCCAAAGGGACTCCTAGAGATTGTGAGTTCCAACTTCTTGTCCACACACAAGTAATATCCGCTACGAAAACTGCGAACAGTTTTAATTGGTTTATCTCTCTCCTTCTGTATTTATATACTGCAGAAATAGCAAATTCAATCCTTACTAATTACTTGAAGGAAGGTGCGACTGTGTCCCTTGGCGCATATGCGCTTCATTCTCTTTCTCTTTTGTGTTTGAAATCCCTTCAACTAAACTTGTTACTAGGAAATACAAAGTTTACATATAAGTTATATAACTAAATAATACATTAATTAGTTTTGATGAATTGTACTGGTCAATTTTTTTTTTTTTGGAATAATACTGGTCAATTTAACCACACCAGATGAAATGAAATGAAGTGAAGACAAGAGATGAATGCTCAAAAGTTGAAAACCAGTGACAGCCTTTTGCAATCGGGCCGCGAAAACGTTCGGCTTTGTTCAAACCAATGGGCCGTAAACTATTGGGCCTAATATAGTGGGTCTCATTTAAACTGTTCGGCCATAAAACCACTAACTCTTTAACCCTAAGGGAAATTCTGAGTATTAAAAGCCAATTCCTGCTTCGTCGTCTCTCTCTTTCGCTATCTATCTGAAAGGCGGAAAAAAAAGAAGAAACCCTAGCTTCCCTTCGTTCGAAACCATGGTAAGCTTCTGTGTAAAAGCTTGTTCTTCAAATTCTTTGATTTAGTGATTTAAATAGGGAGAATACATGGAGTTCTCATATTCGTAATCGTATTATAGATATATAGTGTTATTTGGAGGTTTAGTACTTGATAACTCAAAATGAAGCAAATGTTTCAGAAGCAATCCTTTTTCTTAGGATTTTGATCTGAGATCATATGAACTTTTCTGGAGAATAGAATTTCCAATTTTGTAAGTTTTGTTTTGGGTGGAAAATGATGTAGTCGAGGAGAAAGACCAGAGAACCAAAGGAAGAGACTGTGACACTTGGGCCTGCTGTTCGTGATGGAGAGCAAGTCTTTGGTGTTGTCCACATCTTTGCTTCATTCAACGACACTTTCATCGTGAGTGACCGCGGCCTTCTTCAGTCAATTTTTAATTATTGTCTGTTTCCATGTACACTGCTAAATTGTTGTGTATCTGCAATTTGCAGCATGTGACTGATTTGTCTGGACGTGAAACACTTGTTCGTATCACTGGTAAGAATCTATTCACAACTCTCTCTCTTTCTAGTCCTCTGGCAAATTTAGCTTTTTAGATGTCAGAATCGGTTGTTTCCTTAGAGCATGGTCCTTGCACTCTCTAGTGAGATGAGTTGTTTTTGGTCTCTTCGCTCTTGAAGAGTGAAACTTTGATATCTTCGTTAGAAATTGCTTTACTTGACGTTGTATATATCCGCTAGATAGATGCATATGTGTGTGATACGAGGTTCTTCTTGTAACCTATGAATGCTTTATTATCTCTGTGGAAAATGCATTGTTCTTGAATACATAATTGACTTGTGAATTGCTGATTAACTTATATAGGTGGGATGAAGGTGAAAGCCGACAGAGATGAGTCATCACCTTATGCTGCTATGCTTGCTGCACAAGATGTCGCTGCGAGATGCAAGGTAAAATGCCAAGAAATATGCATTACCGAGCTGGCAATTTTTTGAAGCTATTTTCTGTAAATGTAATCTTTTTTTATTTATCTACAGGAACTTGGAATCACTGCCATGCATGTGAAGCTCCGTGCCACTGGTGGTAACAAGACCAAGACCCCTGGTCCTGGTGCTCAGTCTGCACTCAGAGCCCTTGCCCGTTCCGGCATGAAAATTGGTCGCATTGGTAATAAAAGCAAAATCTTTTATCTAGAATGTTTTTTTTTTTTTGTTGCATCTTAGAATGAAACAAATTTCTCACACTGTTCTTGTTTTTAAAACTCAGAGGATGTGACTCCAATCCCAACCGACAGTACCCGCAGAAAGGGTGGAAGAAGGGGAAGGAGACTTTGAGTTTTTTTGGCTCCAGCCTGGATCCTTTTTTATGGGGTTGTTTCTATATTTAGCTCTCTCTCTCTGTTTCATTTCGTTTTTTTTTGGTAGATTGAAAGAGTTTGGATTACTATCTGCGTTCTTGTTGTAGCCAACTCTAAACAAATTTATCTTCCTGTTACATTGGCCATAATATTCAAAAAAATTGGTTATCATTTGGGTAATATCTGCAAGTCTTAAAATGCTAAGTCGTTACGATGGGGTTGATAAAATATTGTGTATTTGGTTGCAACGTTGAATATATCATGAGACGTTTTATGAAATTAGATGGCTCTCAGAATATGCAATATATATGATTTGGATTTTCTTCGCCTACTAAAGTTTCGATCGATCAATGTAAACTATGGCGGAGAAGTGGCAGATTCTCTGAAAGCTGCACTAGATCCATCTGTTGAATTCGTTTTAGTTTTATTTATAGTATATTAATGGGGTTCGTACATGGCAAGAGAAGACGAGGTCATGCTAGGGACTGAGGGTAGCAATGGTTCATAAAGTTTTGTAGCGAGGTTGTCGTCAATACTATATTGATGAACAAACAACACCTTGTTGTTAACAAATCACATCCAAAAAGCAGATATTGCCAACCATAAGCCCCTTTAGCAGCGGACCGTATAGTTGAAGCAGATATTTACAGAAAGCAGATATTTCGTATCACTAGTAAGCATCTACTCGCAACTCTCTCTCTCTCTCTAGTCCTCTGAAAAATTTGGCTATCTGTACTTAGAGTCGGTTGTTGCCTTATAACATGTTCCTTGAACTGTCTAGTGAGTGTGATATGATGAATTGTATTCACTCTCTCCACTCTTTTGAGAACTTTGATATCTTCGTTAGAAATTGCTTTACTTGACGTTATATATATCCTCTATATAGATGAGTCTGCTTTGCTTGCTGCAAAAGATGTCGCTCAGCGATGCAAGGTAAGGAGCCAAGAGAACATATATGCATTACCGATCGAGCTGGCAATATTTTAAAGGCCATTTTGTGTGAATGTAATCGATTTTTTTTGTTTATTTACAGGAACACGGAATCACTGCCGTGCATGTGAAGCTCCATAACAAGACCAGGACCAGGGCTGGTGCTCGGTCTGCACTCAGAACCATTGCCCGTTGCGGCATGAAATTTGGTTGCATAGGTAAAAAATGCAAACTCTTTATCAACACTATGTTTTTTTTTAGTTGCATCTCAGAATGAAACAAATCTCTCACACTGTTCTTGTTTTTCAAACTCAGATGATGTGATTCCAATCCCAACCGACAGTACCTGCCGAAAGGGTGGACGAGGGAGAAGGAGGCTTTGAGTTCTTCGGCCTCAGATGGATTATGAGCTCAGCTCTATATTTAGTTTCTCTCTCTTTCATTTTGTCTTCTTTTTTTGGTAGATTGAATAAGAGTTTTGGATTATTATGTGCGTTGTAGTAATCTCAACTCTGAACAGATTTATGTCATTATTTGGTTGTCATTATTTTCCTAATATATATTTTTTTTAAAATGGTTGTCTTTATTTTTCTAATAACATCGTCTTGGATGTTGGTTGTGTTATTTGTAAAGTCGTAGTTGCCAAATCTTTAGTTTGTGGTTATATAAAATAACTGTTATCTGATTACAATTGTGATAACATGAGATGAATAAAAAATTGGTTAGACCATCTTTTCATTCATTGCCAGGTTCTTTCTAGTTCTTGTCCATATATCCTTGCATCCGTTTCTCAAGAAGCCGAGAAAGTTATAACAATTTCTATATATAATGTTGCGTCTTTGAAACTTTTAATGATAGAAAGCAATCATATTTTAAAACGAAAGACGGGACTTTGAGTTTAAGCCACTTCATGGCATGAAATAAAATGAACAGCCGCAGGTTGGAGACTGTTTAAAATGTAATGTGGATTGAGCGTAGAACTTGGGGAGAAACATACTAGTCACTAGTGGCATGGATTCTTAGAGACACCAACATCCAAGACGATTAGTTATTTTTCATGTGTTTAAATTTGTTATTTATAGAGCACACATTTTTTTTTTTAATTTTAAAAGTACGTACCGTTTATATGAAAACGGGAGTTTGAGATTCATTTTCCGTTTTGGAAACTCATTGAAAATTTGGTTAAAAAAAAAATTCGTAAAAATTCAATTTGAAAACACAGTAAAACACACGTTTCAGATATACAATCGTTTTTATTTGTATCCATTTCTGTTTCCATGCCACTTTGGTTGAGAGATTAAGATGGAATGATGACCAAAAACTGCTAACTTGGGTTTGGTCGATTCGGTTTAGACCGCACCCCTCAGCAAAGTTTTCTCTATGCTAATGTTTAGCAATTTTTGTTTTTTTTTTAAAGTTTAAGAAATGGAATACAATTATGTTAGCGGGCCTTTGGCACATAAAAGAGCCCAGCCCAAATTAACTGTAAAACCCTAGAAAATGGTGAGTTATAAGATATAAAGAGCCGCCTCTTTGTTTTCTACGTGTAACTCGGCTGCGTAGAGGAAGACGAACTCAAAAGATGCAGATCTTCGTGAAAACCCTAACCGGCAAGACCATCACCCTCGAGGTCGAGTCCTCTGACACCATCGACAATGTCAAGGCCAAGATCCAAGACAAAGAAGGAATCCCTCCGGATCAGCAGAGACTGATCTTCGCCGGAAAACAGCTCGAAGATGGCCGTACTTTGGCTGACTACAACATCCAGAAAGGTAACAGCTTTGTTGATAATCACTTCGATTTATTACATTGTTGACTTGTCTGAATGAATAATAATCAAACTGAATTCAAAATGTTATTCAGAATCAACGCTGCATCTTGTGTTGAGGCTTAGGGGAGGTATCATTGAGCCTTCTTTGATGGCTTTGGCTCGTAAGTACAACCAAGACAAGATGATTTGCCGCAAGTAAGTCTTCTAAGTCTTTCTCACTAGTTCAAAGCAAGAACTGTTTGTTGTAGTTTAGTTTGTTCTGTGTTAGGATTTAAGTTTAAGTGTTTTGTTTTATTTTGGGGAATTAACTTAGCTTCTCAAGCCAGTTACAATGCGTGCGAGGTTATAAATGTTCCCAATATCAACATTCCATTCTCCAAACTTTGTCAGCTGGTCTAATTTTTCTTCTTTCCAGATGATTTTCTTGAATGGTACATTTTTGTCTATTGATAAAGATAGCTTAATGTTTCATTTTTGTCTATTTTAGCGCTAGTATGTGAAAGCATTTAACTTCTGTTGCAAAGGCCCATTCTTTCTCTACTTGAGCTCGTGAACTCTGATTTTGTTATTATTGCATCTGTTTTGGATTTAACTTCTGTTGCTTGTTATGTCGTCTGGTTTTGATGTCTCTATGTTTATATAGTTTTTAGATTTGATCGTTCTTATGGTATGTTACATGTGCAATTAGGTGCTATGCTCGTCTTCACCCAAGGGCCGTGAACTGCAGGAAGAAGAAGTGTGGCCACAGCAACCAGGTTTGGTTTTGTTACTACGTGTCTATTCGATTCATGTGTTCGACTGGTATCTTGAATAACGTTTGTTTGTTATCTTTGTTTTGCAGTTGAGGCCTAAGAAGAAGATCAAGTAGACTCGGTTCAAGACTCGTATCTTGCTTGCCTACTTTTTTTTGTTTGTGTCTTTCCCTTGATAAGGTTGTTTTGTTTCATCGAAATTTGATCTTATGTTCAAAGATTATATCAGTAAAAGGATTTCGTTTTCATCTATTTATGCTGGATTTTCATGTTTTCGTTTATTCCATTATGCATTTGCATGTTTCACAATTCGGAGACTGAGAGGGAAAACTAGATTTCCATGAGTAAATTAGGATAAGAATACATTATACCTGCACATAGAGAGCTTCTCCACATGCTAGTCGCCTGTTTCTTGATTCCTAATCGAGTAAAAAAAATACATCAAAGAAACTCGTAATCAATTTAATTTAACAAAAATATTTTACAAACTGTTTTAAAATTAATTTTCAACCCCGAGCAATCTTAGTTATTGGTGGGGGTTCGGTCCGTTAGCTGGTATTTGTTTAGTCATTCAGTATTCAGTGGTTTCCCCTGGCAAGCTCTCTTACCCCAATATACATTCCATTGTCCAACTCTATAGACCAGTGGTTTGAGTTAAGTTGAAACGAAAATCCCTACAAACGATAACCACTGCGTGTGCTGGTTATTGCTATTAAGCTGTTGCAGAAGAGTCTCTTTCGGCCTCGACATAACTAACTTCAAGTTCAGTTACCTCGTCTATGATGTAACTGATATTGTCGTACGTAAATGTTATTATTAGATACTAGTGTGAAGTTGTAGGCCTTGTAGCATATTAATACAAAACAGTTTGGTGTTTGCAATATACATTTTCATGATATTTGATCAGAAAATACTTTCCTTTTCTTACAACAAATATTCGTAGTTATTTGCAATATACTTTTTTCATAAGGGAGAGTTGGATTAATATTTTTAAAACTTTTTATAATTTGAAAACTAACCTATCTAACTAAAAATTTGAAAACTAACTTTTTTCTTAGGTAAAAAGACATAAATACCCATTATTA
>KE154611.1:104167-119189 GCA_000411075.1 Sisymbrium irio | reverse complement strand
GAAAATAGCGTATTTAAAAAAAAATAATAAGAAAATTCGAAATTAATATAAATATATATATTAAACAAATTATACAGTTTGTGTTAGGGAGTTTTTGGTAATTTTAGATGTTAAGTAAGTTAGTTTTCAAACTTTTAAATAGAAGGGTTAGATTTCAAATTATTTAAAATTTTAGTAATATTCATGCAAATTTTCTCTTTTTTCATAATTTCAAAATTTTAAAAAGTAATTTTCTACTAATTATTATTTTTAATTGGCTACATGATTCCAGTTTAGCTTCTTCTTTTGCTCTCTTTATTCACTGCTATTTCATTTATTTACTCTGTATACTTTTTTTAAAATAATGAATTTTATTAAAATTCTAGCCCATATAAGCAATGGACTATATGTACAAATGAATTGATAGAAAAGAAACATGATAAAGTCTCTTCTCTGTAATATTGTCACAGGCTCTCTCTCCCTCTCTTTTTTTAAAAAATCAATGAAATTTATTAATCAAAGAAAAAAATAAAAAGAGTGATCATTTAGCTCCTTGGTTCATTTCCTTGGGCTTGTGCATGTTCCATGCATTGAGACTCTCAACAGTCACAGGCTGTGACCCATTATTGAAGACAAACAAATGAGCATTATCTCCTACAGCCTTTGTCGGATACACTCGAGATGTTATCACTGTCTTTCCTTTTGCCCCAAAGCTCTCCACGACCGAGTGATCAATCTGCGTTAATTATTAATTAGTGCCAAATCCCATTTATCATGTCATCTGATATTTGCTTATGTACAACATTTATTCAGAGTCAAAATGAATAAATTTGTAACGTACTAAACTCCTTAGAGATATCTTTCCGTCGGCAAGATCGACATCCACAAAACCAGCAAACGAAGGTTTGTACATCTTCTCCGTGGTGTCAGAGCCGGTGTCTCTTTTGAGAGTTGAACTGTTGAAATATAAGATAAAATGTAAGGATAACCAAATTAAAAAAACAAGATGATTTCGAACGTAAAAATGAATTGTGTTAATATATCCTGGTAGTCCAGTCATCATTTGTAGATTCTGAAGAAAAGTAAAGATTTTTTTTTTTGCTGTCGACTGTCCGTGTATTTTCAAGATGAAAATCCCATAAAAATAATCAAAAAGCTGAACCAAACGCACATAATATAAATAAGTGAGTTTAGGAAAACATACGGCTTGGCGTCGGAGCACATGAGGACCTTAGGTTTGTTGGTTGTGGCATCTTTGAAGACCCTGAAGAAGACAGGAGTGTATTCTTCTAGGTCAGATGTAGCCAAGGTGATCAGACCAAAAGGTCCAACTCCGCCTGTCACATTTGAACCCTTTAAGTTACATAAATCTAGTGGCTTTGTTGCAAAGCTCGAGTCGAATTTTTCGGCCTTCTCTAGACTTCCAACGTTGAATGTCACATCTACATCCACCTGTATATACGTTCAAAATTTTTAATCTCAAAAACACTAAACCCTAAATTAAAAGTCTTGATAACTTCATATAATATAGAAAACATAATTAATAATTACCTGAGCCGGGGTGATTCCTTGAACTTCAAATCGTTGGCCCATCTCCATCTTCTGGTTGTTCATTTGGACATTCTTTCCTCTCAATGACTCAATCTCTTCAATAGGCCAAAACACGAGTTGCTTACCGCTAGAGTCAAGCAAGACTGTTCTTGGGATAAGCTGAACTCCGGCCCAACCCTTCAATGTATCATCTACAGTGCTGTCGGATTCATTGGCCCAACCCCAAAGGATTCTTCGGTTCTTCATGTCATCAAAGAATGTCTTTGACGCATAGAAGTTACCATAGTCAAACCTCAAACCATCCCAACCATCAGGAGTGGTACCATCGGGTCTGTAACGATCCTTCTTGCTATCATACTTTCCGAGGGTGTAGTACTCGTACCTGGTCAAGTCCAAGCTAACCTTCAACACATGTTTGGTGTTTGGACCGTCGTAGCTGAGGTCCAAACCGGTTTTCTTGTCGATGGAAACCGGGAAAAAATCGGGACACTCCCACATACCGGTAGCTTTTTTGGAGTGGATGGGACGTCTGGTTTTGACCCATTTCTTGAAGTCACGACTCTTGTACATGTAAGCAATTCCTCTACGCTTTTTCTTTGAGCCCACAAGCATTCTCCAGTAGCCATCTTTCTTGTTAAACCAAGCCGTGGTCGGGTCACGGAAAGCGGATCCATTCTCACCATGGTTGGGTCTTACAATTGGGTTATCGTCAGGTTTGATCCATTTCTTGAGGTATGGGTCGGAAAGGTCTTGAGGGATAGCATAGTTTTGGATCTGAGTCTGGTTCTCGGTGATACCAGTGTAGAGGATAACTGGTCCTTTTCCTGGTACGTGGGTGGCTGAACCAGACCATGTACCGTTAATATCGAACCATTTGGAGGGGTAAATAGCTGGTTCAAGTGCTTCCCAATTGATCAAGTCCTTAGAAACCGAATGGGCCCACACAATGTTACCCCAAACCGCACCTTTGGGATTATATTGGTAAAAGAGATGGTAGACTCCCTTGTATACCATTGGGCCTGCAGTTTCGTTTTTGATTACCGTCACATTTTAAACACATAATGCTTTTTTTGTTATTAATTTCTATATATTATAAAAATTTGTGATGGACCTTACCATTTGGATCTGTTGAAATCGAGAATGCCACGGAAAAGATAGTTGCAAAACAAAAAAAAGAACCATGGTTAGAAATTATATTTTCGTTGATATATAGCATCATATATAAAACTCTTAATCAACAACTAAAATTTTTTTTTGGTTCTGTCTGAAAATAGTATGTCGACCAGATAATTATAAAGTTTGAATAAATTGTGACAACGTACCGTTGATCCAATGGCGGGGAGGTTGAAAGTGAAAGGCGGTTCTGTGTAGATGACTAACTATCTCCAACGATGTCGATTTTGATTGCAATTTCTTGAAAACATGGTGAAATGCATCGACACCATTGATGTTGTCATTGCTTACACTGATTAATATAAGCAATAGTAACACTGAAGTAATCTTTGAGGCACTCATTGGTACAATAAAAACTCAATGATCACAACGACTTTTTTTTTATTGATTAATAAATTTATTATATTTTTACAAAGAGAGAACCCTGTGATAAAGAGAAAAAGTTTTTGATGCGATGTTTATATAGAAGAAAAAGGAGGAAAAAATAGATTACTTTGAAGAGGATCCGGAAATTGGTCTTAATCTCAGGCTAATATTAGAAAGTATAATGTGGCTATAGCAATTTACCTTTTGTTGGCTTTCTTTATCCCCTTAGAGACAACTCTTTTTTATTTCTAGTCAAATATTTTGTTCAATTATTTTGTGGGTTGTCGAAACTAAACTAATGACGTGGTAAACGTAGAAAAAGACTTGATAAGCAAGTAGTTATATGCTAAGAAAGTAGTAGATAATTTGGAGCTAAATCAGATACAATTTGTATCGACTAAGGAAAATCTATCCTATTTATTTTGATTAACAATATGGAAATAATCTTATTTTCATATGTGATTTATAAAAATGTCATTAATCAAAAATAATTTAGGATAAACATATATATAAAATACAATTAGTATTATAGACTTGATCACATATAATTATGTAGAGATTAATTACCATAAATAAATATATTAATTAGATATGTATCAAAACAATTTAAAATAATAGATTTTAATTCTTTAGTTAATTGAAAACAAAAAAATAATAATAAAACAATATATATAGATATTAAATTAAAAAATAAATATAATCAATTATTATAATGAATCAATTATTTTTCTAAACCATAAAATAAAATTTTGGTAATTATACACAAAAGTAAAATAAAATATATTTGGTAAGTATATATATAAACTAATATTTTGGTATTTTTAATTTGATATATATATTATTTACATATTGAGACATGTTGATGTTTTATATTTACATGTTTTTATATTTTATTTTATTAAAATATGTAAAATATTTAGACAATTGAAAAATGAATTAAAAATATTAATTGATAAACTTAACAATTCATTTTGGCCGATGTGATTTCACTTATGTGATTATCTATTGTCGAATAACAACCATTTTTTTGTTATAATTTTTATCAATTAACTTTGATCCATACAACTTTGACATTCTTGGTATTTTATAAATTTTTAATTGTACTAATGAATTCCAGAAATTGTAATGCCTAAATCTCAATTTAATAACAAAAAATGAATACAAATATCCAAAATAATCTAAAAATATTAAAAAAATTATTTAATCGAGATATAACCCACAAACACATCAAACAGAACACTAAAAAATGTGTAAATTACAGCCAAATCTATCTAAATATCTACTTACAACTATTTTACGAGATATATTATTTATATTAGATTAAAATATTATTCAATTAGAATATAAATTACATTAATTACATTTAGTCTATATATTAATAAAAATATTACTGTTCAAAAATATAAATAATCCCACTCAAGCGCAGATATAACTTAGTGAAATATTAATATATACGATCATGAGAGAGTTATCTAACAGACACGTATCAATACAATAACAAATCAAAGCTGTTATCTCTTGCATAATTTTGAAATTCGCTAATGTAGGTCTATCTTGAGGTCGACTATGCTTTTACCAGTTCTTTCAAAATCACTCATACACAAACCAAAATCCAACTAGAAAACAATCGAAAAATATTAGTAGCAAATCCGTCAAGATAACAATCAAAAACAGCAATTTGATATATCATCAATCAATCATCAACAACATCGTAAGAATATCAATAACATCCACAAATCTATACTATTCCAGTTCTGATTCCTCAAGATCATCTAATTTCTCAACATACACACCACTTCGATTTCATCTAGAGTGTGGTTGTGGGAACTGAAACTAAAACTAAATTTTTAGAAATTAAAAGGAAATTTAAGGTAACCAATATACAAATTGTTAAATTACAAGTAACCAACATGCACTGAATAAGATATAAATTACCTTGCTGATACAATATATAACTTTTTTTTTCTTTTGAAAATATAAATAATCCGCGCTCAAGCGCAGATTTAACTTAGTGAAATATTAATATACACGATCATGAGAGAGTTATCCAACAGACACGTATCAACACAATAACACACAATATAGAACTTCCAGCCAGAGAAAACTCAAATTTCCAACTGGTTTGTGAAGTTTCATCATCTAATAGTAGAAAAATCAAACATCTACAGTATAGCAAAACTATATTAAATATAAAAACAAAATAACACTGCTACAATGTAATTAAAGAATAACCAATGAGAAAACCTTACCTAACAAACCATTTTACTCTCTCTTTTAAAAGGTCTCACTATATATAAACTTGAAAATTAAGTAGAATCCAATCAAACTACCATGTGTAAATGTATTAAATTCATACAAATGTTCATAAAGAAAAAAAGAATCAACATAAACTAGGTTAACATCTTCCAGCCCTTCTCCCAATCTATCCTCTCTAGCATTGCCTTGAAATGCCCTCTTGTCTTGTTGATTGCATCTTTAAGCACATCATCGTCAATGGATTCTCCTCCTATAGCCATTTCAGCTAAATTTTCTAAGAGAGTTTCTGTTGACTCTGAAATAATAGAGAAGATATTATTATTATTTTTACAAGTTGAACACAAAATTGGAAATTTAATTTGATTTACCTTGAATTCTTACAAACTAGAGAATCTCCATATCGTAGGATGAAGTAAGCGCACATGTCCACTTCAATACTGACCTAAATTTGCATATTTCAAACCATGCCAGATTTATGTTAACAATATGGAAATAACATTACCTTCATATGCGATTTACAAGAAATGTTATTGAAATTTTTAATTTTATTAAGGTTAATTTAGACTAAACATATATGTAGACTACAATAAATTATATACACTTGATCATATATGATTATGTAGAGATTAATTACCATAAATAAATATATTAATTAGATATGTATCTAAACAATTTAAAATAATAGATTTCAATTCTCTCATTAATTAAAAACGAAAATAATAATAATAAAACAATATATATAAATATTAAATTAAATAATAAATATAATTAACATAATGATTCAATTGTTTTTGTAAACCATAAAATAAAATTTTGATAATTATATACAAAATAACATAAAATATATTTGATAAACATATACATAAACTAATCTTTTTGTATTTTTAATTTGATATATATATTATTCACATATTTAGACATGTTGATATTTTTATAATTACAGGTTTTTATACTTTCTTTTATTAAAATATGTAAAATATTTAGACAATTGGAAAACAAGTTAGAACTTTTAATTGATAAATTTACAATTCATTTTGACCGATGTGATTTCACTTTAGTTCATATGTGATTATCTATTGTCGAATAACAATCATTTTTGTTATAATTTTTATCAATTCACTTTCACCTATACAATTTGGGCATTTTTGAAATTTAAAATTTTTTAAATATACTAATGAATTTCAAAAATTGTAATGCGTAAATCTCAATTTAATAACAAAAAGTGAATACGAATATCCAAAACAGTCCAAAAAGATAAAAAAAAATATATTTATATATATATATTCGATCGAGATATAACCTCCAAACACATAAAACAGAAAACCAAAAAATATGTTACACATTTTTTAATTACACCCAAATATATCTAAATATATACCAACAACTATTTTTTTAATTACACGTTTTAAATCACATATTTATTCAATCTTTCGTTGTTATTTCACATTCTTCTTAATTAATTCGATTTGTGCAGTGTTTGCAAGTTGGAATTGCATCATTTTCTGTTGTTGAGTTCCTCTCTAGTTCTTGTTGTAGCTATGTATACATATATTTTGTGTATTATAGCTGTGAATAAAAAATTTAACTTAAAATAATTATTAAAGTTAAACTTATGAGTTGTTTAAGATATCTCAAATTGTCTAAAAGTGACCAAAAAAATTAAAGACGTCACATTACTATGGAGTATGGACCATAACATCAAGCTACTATGTGAGAAGATGAAACAAAAAAATTTCCCTAATCCTACAAAAGTTACTATGAGTCTATGAATGTCTACAAAACCTGGTTTGCCTAGACACCAGCAAATAGTTTTACAACTTGTGCTACATAAATATTTCTGCAACTTGTATGCTTGTTATGTTGCTTCCATTGCTATAACTGGAGTAATCTCCCAACTCCCAAGTGACATCTACAAGGCCCTGCTTGCACCTTGTGGTGTATGAATCTGCACGGCCGCAAATCAATTAAATATATAAAGATACATCATGAGATTCATCTATATTTCAGCTGGATAAAACGCCTAATGCAGTCTTCAACGACTTTCATTAAATGATGATAAAAGAGAATTCTGTCGCTACACCATGGTGTCAAGTTTGAACTAACCTTGTTACAAGAAGGAACAAGTTGAAGTTACCAATAGTCTCCACATGAACAAGAACCTTCCTTGAAACAATGGAACCGGTTTGCATCTCTTACGATAATTTCTCGCCTTGTAACCAGCGATGCAAACTTGAAAAAACTATGGCAGTCACCACAAACCCTGAGGTTCTTTGTGATTCTTAAGAGACTACCTTCGGGAGTCGCCATCAAACCAAACGCAAGCGCTAGCTTTTCGCTATGTAAAGATAACATCCCGACTTTAACCTCTTCGTCGACATCGTGCAACACAAAGTTTGTATCAGGGACAAAACCCGCCTCTTCAAGCTTCTCAGTCAAATCCCTGAGAGACTCATAAATCTCTTTCGATTTAGGATGAGTCCTATCCCCAACCTTAAACCTATGCGTTCTGTTATTAGCTTCTATCCAAGTGTAACCAGGGACTTTCTTTAATCCCCTTTGGTTCATCAAGTTCCTAACTTTGGCAACCTCCTCCCATTTACCGTCGTTTGCATAGATATTAGAGAGTAAAATGTAGTGACCTGGGTTCTGTGGCTGTAGCTCAAGCAAGGACATAGCAGCTTTCTCTGCCATTTCTACATTCTTATGAATTCTGCAAGCGCCGAGAAACGAACCCCACAAAGTTTCATCTTTTTCTATCGGCATGGTTTCAATCATCTCACTAGCTTCATTGAGTCTACCAGCTCGACCCAAGAGATCGATCATACAAGTGTAGTGTTTCACGTTTGGCCTAACGCCGTACTTTGCCATCAAGTCAAATATCTCGAGGCCCTCTTCGACAAACCCCGCGTGGCTGCAAGCATTAAGCAGAGAAACGAAAGTGATTTCATTAGGAGATAATCCTCTATCTCCAACCATCACATGAAACAACTCAAGAGCCTTTGTTGCTTTCCCGTGATACCCGTAAGCTGCAATCATGGCGCTCCACGAAATAACATTTCTCTCCTTCATCGAATCAAACATATCTCTCGCCGCATCAAGGTTCCCACATTTGGCATGCATATCAATCAGAGCTGTTCCTAGCATCACACCAACAGGAAAATTCATCAAGCGTATGTAATCATCAAGTACCACCGCCTTGTGCAAAGCACCAAGCTTAGCACAAGCGTTAACGATAGTAACAATGGCAGCTCTATCAGGAACAATCCCTTCATTCCTCATCCGTTCAAATAAAACCCACGATTCATCAGGCTTTCCTGAATCCGCATACGCACCAATCATCACCGTCCAAGTCACAAGGTCTCTTTTAGGCATTCCATCGAACATTTTACATGCATCATCGATCATCCCGCATTTCGCATACATATCAACGAGAGCAGCACAAACATAAAAGTCCAAATCCATACCAGACTTCAACGCTACTTCATGAATCAACCTACCAACGACAACATCTTTCCTCTCTCTGCAAGCCCTAATCACTATTGGCAACGTGTAGTTATCAAGATTCAAACTTGATCGAACAATCTGTCTAAAGACTCGCAAACAGTTGAATAAATCGCCAGTTTTCGCAAACCCACCAACCATGACGCTCCAAGAGACCGAATCCTTAACGCTCATCTCTTCGAACAGTGACTCTGCATCAGCTATCGCTCTGTATTGCGCGTATATGTAAAGAAGCTTGTTTGCAACGGGAAGCTCCTGTAAAAAGCCATTGACGATCACATGGGCATGGATTCTCCCAACCTCTATAACGTTCTTGCAGCTGAGAATCGCGGAGATGTAATCTCCAGTGTCTGGAGAGACGGCTGATAAGTTCCGGGAATCAGTGAGAGAAACAGAGGAGGATTGTTCGTGTACATCATCGGAAAGTGTAATAGCGGCTGAGCAAGTGGAAAATCGAACCTTGAGAGGAAATCTAGTAACTCTGAGAGTCTTCCTCAACATGATCAAGGGGAATTGTATTCTTTCTGATATTTAAAATTAAAACTTTGATCACTATTTATATGAAACCGTATGATGACGTAAGACATTGCGTAATATTTAGGACAGCACCAATATTTGTAATCAATAAAAATTCGGAAATGGGAAATGATTGCTAAACCGGTAAAGAAGTGAACCGGAGTAGAGGAAAAGCTACGTCACTGTATCTTCTCTCCCATATTACCCAACAAACTAATCTCTCTTGTATTATTCTTTACTTTCTCAATTTACAATGAGTGAGGAGCCGAATCGGATACCCGAATCCATGACCCGACCCGTTGGAGGCACAGAGTACAGCTGGTGCAGAGCGATCGCCGGAGGGACAGGAATCGCCGTCATAGCTCTCTTACTATCCAAAACCAACTCAAAACTCGAAAATCTCCAAAATACCCTCGACAAACTCCAGATTCACCATCCTACTCTCCGCTCAAGCCTCCGTTACGACGCATCCGCGGACTCCTTCTCCTTCGTAACGTCCGCCGATTCCCGCGTCAAAATCCACCACTTCGATTCCGAATCCACGGCTCGGATTATAAGAGACAGCGACGATCCATGCGCCGAACCGCATAGGATCACCTTAGAACACGAGATGAACAAGAACTCGTGGATCGATCCACACCGTTGGCTTAACGGCGAGGTTGGCGTTTTCTTCGTCAGTCTCTACGATCTGAGCGAAGAAAGGATACTGACGTTTCGGCTGAACACTGGAGCTTGCGATCGGACTTCGGCGGTTACGCTTCTGAGAGAGTTTATGAGAGAGACGACGGCGGATGGATGCGGTGGAGACGTTAATGTGGCGGCGGTGGGGTTAGGAAAGGCGATAGAGGAGATGGTTCCGAGTGGGAAAGGGAATAAACCGTTTTGGGCGCGTGGGATCGACGTGCTCGGTTACTCGCTTAATGCATTCCGGTTTTCGAATTTGAATTTCGTTGACGTGGAGGATTCGAACCGGAAGTCTCGAGTGGTTAGGATGAAACTGGAAAAAGATCAGACTCTCAAACTTGTGGCTGTAAGTCTCTCTCTTTTTTCGGCAAGCAAGCCTACTTCTATAGTTGCGTGTGTAGATTTGCTTACTATTATTGGGTATTAAACATTTAATATCAGTATATTAATGTGTAGACTTACTTTTAATATATCAGAAGGATAAATAGAATGATTATTAGATAAATGAAACATTATTTATCTCGCCATGCTTTTGTGACAGTTTTATACACATGCTCAAAATGACAAAGCAGATTAGTTAAAGTTTTCGACAAATCACCCACATGACATCACAAAATATACGTTTGCATAGGTTTAATTTGGAACATTGAATCACGTTTGTTGTA
Source organism: Sisymbrium irio (assembly GCA_000411075.1). NCBI lineage: Eukaryota > Viridiplantae > Streptophyta > Magnoliopsida > Brassicales > Brassicaceae > Sisymbrium > Sisymbrium irio. The sequence continues at coordinate 108,498 of KE154611.1, read as the reverse complement.
GGGATGCAAGGCGAGAGGGATCAAGCTGTGGGCAGCAGTAGCAGCAGCGGGGTTAATCTCTGCGTATTCTTCAAAGAATTTACCGCAAAACCAAGGAGAGAAATACGCAGTCATGACTCTTTCCGACTGTCGTTCCATTCTTGAACCTCCCCTTACTCCCAATGACTTTGGTAAGCCATTTCTTTTTTTACAATGGATGCTATATACATCGTACATGATGAGGTATAGATTCATAGTTCAGGCTAACGAGTCATCTAAGTTTTGATTGATTGTTTGCATTTGCATGAATGCATGATGATGATAGTATTTTTCTCGAAATGAAACCTTTAGTGTTTTGAACATAAGTCTTTATAAATTGGAAGGAGAGATCCATGTTTACATTCGCAATCTGATTTGGGTGTTGGCTGATCTTTGTAATAATACAATCCAACTTGATGTATAAGTTTTCTTGGTGTTTAGGTTTCTACCACGCAGGGATCCTTCACACACACGACATCACAGGAGGCGAAAAGCTCTGGGACTTGGCCAAGAGATGCTACGACTCGTTCACATCCGCAAAGAACTCGAACAAGCATTTCACGGACATGTCGGATCTCAATTTCTTAATGTGCAAGGCCATAGAGAACCCTAACCTCACGCCTTCCTCGTCTCTAAGAACCGCTTTCATCTCCATATTCGAGGATCCTGTGACTGACGAGTATCCCGAACACGCATTGGTTTCGGCCGGGGTAAAGGACTACATCGGCTGCGCATCTATCCACGGGGTTGGACCATCGGTCGCGGTTTTCGATGCGCTTAGAGACGGGAAACTAGACTGTTCGTTTGTGTATCCTTCGCCGTTGCATTCGAGAGAGCAGATTGATGGACTTGTTCAACATATGAAAGCTATTCTTTTGGAAGGATCTGTTTCTTCCTTTTAGTTTTGTTTCAAAACTCTGTTACGGCCAGAGACAGAGATGATGGTCTCTAATAAAAAAAAGAAAATTGTGAAAATAAAAGTAATTAGTATTATCCTCGTTAAGTCGTTTTGCAAACACATAAGCATTTACCAGATTAGAGAAAACTTTGATAAATTCTCTATAAGTCTACTGAAAGTAGGGGAATGAGAGGAATTCGAGTCCGGTAGGTAGGTAGTAGAAAACTAAACTGAAAGAACTAAAATGTTTCTTATTTATCTCTATTCAGATATTAAAAATAGAATTTTTGGACTAGATTAATAAGGTGGAACTGTGGAACTCAGTAAAATGTTGAGAAACATGGGAGGATGGAAAAATGTTGCACTATTTTATTTGAGTGGAATCAACGAATATGGCGGATGATAGTTTAAGAATGGCGCTACAAAAATGGCTTATCGAATGGCTGAAAGATCCATAACGACATAAACAAACGTTAAGCTATTTTTAGAGAACACGACTTTGCCACAAGATCGAAACTTAATTTACTTGCCTCGTTTTCTAGCTATCTTCATTTTGTTTTGTGCTCAAAGCATTCTTTTACGGAAAAGAAGAAGAAAGATAAGTGTGAAAATGGCAACGGATGGGACGGATGCAACTACTTTTCCAGAAGGCGACGCACAAGCTGAACTAAATCCTGGCCAAAACAAGAGTTTCGAAGTAGATCCTGTTTCCTCAGAAATAGCCTCTGATAAGGTACTATCTTTTATACGTTTTATTAACATATGTATAAGATCAAACCTCGTATTTAGTTTGGAGAATATGGCACGGTTTCGAATTTGTTATGACTTAACAAAACTATGAGATTGGTTTCGTCTATGTACGCCCTTTTATACAAACGAAATGGAGACCTTTTAACTAGCTAATTAGCTTAAACAAGATGTGCTCTTATTTCTGTTTGATATCTTGATTAATTTTTCTTTTGTCATACCTTTGACGAATCTTAATCTTCCAAACATTATGGCTGGCTCGTGTTTAAGGAAAAAGGTGGTTAGAATCTACCATTGGAATCCAATGAAAATTATATATATAATTGAAACGGAACTAAAAGAAAATTTGACTTTAACATTTTATAAATACCTTATATGAAAACATCATTTAAGTCTGAACCTTTGACCAATGGTGTCTAAACTTCGAACTACACACATATCATAAAAAAGAGATCCTTATCGTTTGTAATCTTATAAACTTATAGTTTATTGCATGAGTTGATTTTAGACGCCTATCTCAAATTCGGCAAAATTTGGCGTGGGGCGTATTATAGCACGTGGTAGTTTCACTGCGCACAAACGATTTACCCAAAAAATCATTTGTATAGGTCACAATTTGTTTTTAGCCCACTAAGATTTTTTAGTCAGAAGCTGTCACTTTTATCTTGTACACAAAACAAAAGCCCATGCAGGATGCATGCATACCCGAGTTTGTATTTATTTTTATGTTTTGTCGTTTAAAATGGGGGAAAAGGTACAGAAAAACTTGGAAATGAACGCAAACGCAAAGGCAAAGAGAGATGCCACGCAAACGCTGAAAAAGACAATCATCATATCAGCGGTGATCGTGGCCGTAGCGGGAGCCGCCTTTGCTATCACCAAAAAGCTGAAAGAGAAATGATTTTGATTACATAAGTGAATCCTCAATTTTCCTCTTTAATATGTAACTTTTATTTTTTCCTTCACCAAATTAAGAAAATAAATCTATAATCTATATATATATATGTTTTTGTCATATGTAATTTTAAATTTAGTAATGCAATTGAATATTAATTAATAATCTAGCTCCTTTAAAACGATCATAAAGGGTAATGTGTAAATACAAACGAATAAGATATAACTTTCAAAAATTTAAAATTAGTCTTGTTCAAAATATACAGTTCATGATTTTTACAAAACTTCAATTGTGTTAAAACGTCAACAAAAAAAACACTATACCATCTAGGACATGATAAATTTTACTTTGCTGTGGGTTGTGAAACTCAACGGTCCAAGAAAAACAATCTTCAGCTCTATGGGTATGTAACTATGTATTACATATATAGGCCCATAATGATGATAAAAGGCCCCCATTAAAATACACTCGTCACATTTTTGGCGCCATCTGAAGCAAGTCGCTCCCGCCCAAATTTCTCTCCCAAATAGCCTTAAACCTCAGAGGTCACACACACACACATCCAAGGCCAAATCATTAGCTACTCTCGACAAGCGACTCATCTTCTCCAATCAGGTAAATGTTTTTCCCATTTTTTTGGTTAATCTTTGATATTGAATTATGAAACTGCTCATCGATCGCTTTCAAAATTTCATGTTGAGGTTAGTTAGATTTGAAATGGATACTTCAAGCCCTTCAGCTTTTGTGAACGGAGCTCTCATGAGGCGATACATTGGCCAGAAAGTTAGAACAGTGATTCAAGTGATGGGTTCTGAGATTGGATCCGTGGTCGGAAAATCTACTGATGATCTTCAGATCTTCGTTAAGGGATCGCCTCCTCCTTCTCCTACCACTTACCTCGAGGTCATTGGGATTGCAGAGAGTGAAAACTCCATTCGAGCTCAAGTTTGGACCAACTTCGGCAATAGCTTTGGTAAATAAACTCGCTGATTTTTCTTTTAAAAGTCTAGTGAAAATTAGTCAATTTAGGGTTTTAGTTTTACTACATGTCTTGGATGGTATTAGAAGATTCGTTTTTATATGCCTAAAGATTTGCTTGTTGATTTTCTTTGTTTGTGCAGATCCAGTCAACTACAACGAGCTATGTAAGCTAGCAAATGGGGAGTTTAAGCATTTGTTCATCTAATCAAGTGGAGGAGTGACGATGATCATCAAAGCAGTTCCTATTGTAACCTTCTGTAGGGAATGGAGTATGGTTTGATGTTTTTTGATGATCTCTTTCTATGTTTTGCTTTGAAACATGTGCGTTACCTGACTATTTAAGAAAGTCTATATATTTTTCCAACTAAGCTTGTTCATCGAAATCTTGATTAATGAAGTTTTCTATGAAAAGATGCGGACATGTAGAGTTCCACATATTGTATAGCAACGAACATTATTTCATCATTTACTAATACCATTTGATCATCACCCAATGGAACGGTTTATATAGTAGGAGTGGGAACGTTAATTTGAGTAGTAGGAGCAGCTTCCTCAGTTGATTGTGTAACTACTATAACAGTGGAGACAACCTTAGTGTGGACAGACTCAGGGAATAGAGGATCAGAACTTGCAATTTGGGATGCAGCAATTGAAACAACTAGGCCAGTATTTCTGGCTTGTCCGGTAGAGCAATTTGTAATATAAACCACAAATGAGAAGCAAAGGTGAAAGGATACGAGACAGTGGAGGACTAGTAGTTTAAGACAGTCCTAACCATCACAAACCACAAAT
>KE154611.1:90956-103978 GCA_000411075.1 Sisymbrium irio | reverse complement strand
GAAGATTCTGAGAAGTGAGAGTTCTCAGAATCTTCTCCACCACCTTTGAATCGATCATGATACCACTTTGTAAAGATCAAATACTCTTTCAGATTTAGATTGCGAAAACTGTGTATATTTCATAAGACAACATTGCTTTAAATAGCATAAATTTGTAGCAAAGAAATAGAATAACAAATTAGACCGCAACAACCGGTCCTCTTGTTATTGATTGTGACTTAGAACGTCGACTTAGTTAAACTTAAACATCCTAACGGCTTCCTGATTCTAACACTAACTCGCTCCAACAAAAGATTGATGATTCAACCGAACCCCTCACTACAGAGATGGATGTTGTATGGGAATAATAACCGTTAATAGCATCGCCATCCCTTTTTGCGGACAAATTGAAATAATTACATATTTTCTCCTACAACTATGTTTTGTTAGTGGCGAAGATGCTGATGATGATGATCATCAAATAGATTCTATCGTAACCTTTTGTAGACTGGAGAATGTTTATGTACTTGATCTCTGTCCAGATTTTTGCTAGAAAATTGACTATGAACTTTAGTCTAAATCTTAACTTCGCGTCAACTCTGAAAGCAAAAGACCCTTTTTCTTTCTGATATAACCTCTCGACCGTTTGGATTGGTTGTTAGTCGTTATATGTTCCAACATCTTGCTCTGGGATATAGATTATTATTGTTGCTTTACCTTTACCTGGTCCTTAATTCATTCAATCTGAATGAGATCATGTGAGCTCATTTTTTTGATAATACTGATCATTTAATATGAACTAGCTAAAAAAAATAACAAACTGTTTTCACAATCGCTTAGTTGTGAGGAAAAGGTTTCTACCACCGTACAATTGGTGTCGCTGGTTATGTAGTCTTTTGGCCAAATCTGACAAGTAAACTTTTGGGAACTACATCCACGTCTCAGTCCTGCTTCAAAGCTTTTGTGATGAACGATTTGGCAACCAAAATTCCGATGTAAGCCAATGTTGTGACTGTAATACCCGCAACAAGGACTGCATTGTCGTATGCTGAGTGCTGGACAGTGTACACGTGCACCCCTATAGTTTCCCAGTTGCTCTCCGTCCACACCGGATCAACCATACTCATAGAATCCGATGTGTTTTGGGGCAGAATCGTCCAAGCGCCATTGTCATACTTCAACCGGGTTGAATATGCTGGAACATACCTGCCAGTGCCACAACCAGGACTTCATATGTGTTAGGCCATGGAGATCTGATAGGCTTATAATTTCGTTCCGTTTTAGGACGTAAGGTACAACTCAAGCATCCAAACAATAATGCCATTTCCAAGCGGAAAGAGTTTTTACCTGGTTGTGGAGACCACGCATGTTCCCTCCTTGTTGCTCTCTGCTTTGATGCACACTTCGTCGGTTTTGCTACAGACTCCTTTTGAACAAACCGAGGTTGTGTTTCCCTTTTGGACAGATGTTTTTTCAGCCAGAAAGTTCCATAGGAATCTAGAAACATCACCGACGTAACCAAGGTAAGGTTTGGAGGAAGGTTCTCCTAGGATGACGCCAGCATAGTTTCCTGGGCAAGTGTTTGCTGGTGAAATATAATCTTTCACCAAGTTGCATGATAAGCCCGGTTCACAAGATAAAAGACAGGCAAGAAGCTCTTCAACGAAAGAACCATTGACATGGATAGATCCCAGAGCTGAATTGCTTGTATCTTTGCTGTCACTTGCAAGGATGTAAAGCGTACGGGCCACAACAGAAGCAGCAGCTACTACAGATGAGGATTTGATATTTGCTGCAAGACATGTACCAGCAACGAATCATACTTTGATAAATCATCCAGGAATCATTCAAAAGTGTAAATGGTGTTTCGGAGCGAAATGGAGAGAAAGAAAAGGAGAGGCTGTGATGCTGCTTACACAAATCATCAAGATGGCTATGGTAGAACTTATTCACAAACTTGGTATCAAAGTCTTCAAGAACAACAGCTGAAGTCTGAGGGTTCTGCAACAATGAAATATGATGTTATACCGTTTTCACTCTAGACCATCTGATACAAAACCACATATAACATTAAGTAATAAGTATACTTTTCCTGTCATATTCATGATGTTTTGCAACAAATTTAAATGAGATCAAAACATCCATGCCCATATATATATCAACTGAAAGTGAAGCATATATGCAGAGTTACTTTCTTTTTCAAACTCCGAATATAAATTTGAATTGGCTAACCTATATATACTTTGAAAACATATTGTACCTTTTTCATAAATGCCATCAAGGATGATGGAGGAATTCCAGGGTTAGTAGTATCAGCTGAAAGAATCTTAACGTTCTTTGATGCAAGTGAATCCTGAGCTACCTTTAAAGCATCCAGTGTCATGTTTGTAGCAGAAGAAACCTAAAGCAGAATACCAAATGGGAAGGTTAAGTCGCGTATGGCAGATTCACATGATCTAATGAATTACTCAGCGTATCAGGAATTTCTCACCCTGGTTTTATGAGCAAAGAAGGTATCAATCCCTCCACTCAAACTTTTTCCAACTGACCCTATTTCAAGCACCTGATAGATAATAGAAAACAACACTTTGAATCAGATCTTTATAATTGTGAAACCTCAATATCACAAGGAACAATACTTAAGCAATAAACTTCCATTCTGTGCTGCTAAGGAACAAATACTTTGCAGCAACGATAAATACATGCAACTTTTTCCACAAAGGATTTCATGCATAAGACTAGCTGTTTCTACCAACTTTGTCGGATCAAAGCAACAAATGTTACCGTTTCAATCAGAGTATCGCTAAGGCCTGCAACAGCATCTGAATGCAGATCTAGTTCGTGTAAGAACCTCCTGCTGCCAAGGTAACCCCACGTTTCTCCGGTCAGAACCAAAAATACAAGCTGCAGGATACACACACGTCAAGTTATAAGCGGCAAAACAGAGCAAAGTGCAAGCTATGGAAGCTTGCTAGCAACAAAAGCATGAAATAAATTTAATCAAATGGCACACTTATATGTTCTAGTAACTCATTATATGTTGTGATTATATATATTCATTGGCACCTGCTTTTTGAGATTACTAAAACCCTCAACTCGAGAAAGAGCATCAACTGCTCCTAGCAGAGCTACCAGTCCCTGAAAGTTAAAGAGTCATTGAGCATTGAATCGGCAAAGAAGAGTAAATAAACATATTCTAGGTCAGCGCAAAAGCAATATGTAGCAAGATCTCACAGATATCGGTGAATCTGCACCAAAGCTCTTGTCACGGAAAAATGATGAAGAATCCATGGAGGCAACAGTGAGCACAATTGGCTTGCGATTGTTGGAAGACAAAACGTTGATTGGTGGGAGTGAGGACCAAACACTGTCCTTCATAACAAAGATTTTAGAATACCAAACCTATCCTTTGAAAAGTTATCATATGTTTTATAACAAGACAATACATAAGAGCATATATCCATCATAAAATGTTACCTGTATCCGCCCAATGGGAGGCAAGTTCCTTCCTGTAAACAAGCCTCCGAATTGTGTGTACCAGCTTTGGTAGTCTAATCCAGAAAATAACGGGTCAAAATATCAGTCACAGTGAAGGTTCATAAAAATGTTAACATTCCAGTGAGCTACATTGCTAAAGTCAAATACCTCCATAACCATATTAAATTCGGCGACGTCACTGGTGTACGGTTTATGCTTCATCTCTTTCTTGGAAAGGAACTGCACAAATATATTAGCATGCATGTAAATAGTCAAAAACCTTAAAAGTAAATCTATCCAGATAACTTGATAGCCACACACATTTGGATTGCTACCAACACACGAAAATACACAAATCTATCTTCTTCACAGAGCCTCATCTGGTAATAACAGAAGCATATTATCTACTGGCGTAGTTGACAGGCTATCTAAACACCTTATTTTTTTCTTTCCAACAACCTATAAGACGACAGGTTTTCAAAGCTCATGAATTTGCAAGTATCGCAAGACAAATGGAAAGGCAGTGGTTCGTTCCAATCGCAGGCTAAGGAAATCAGCAAATTCGCACTTCACAAGCTACAAATTCTCAGCTGCACCAGGTGCTTGAGGCAAACAGTCAAGGACCAAATTGTATTCCTACTCATAAGTAAACTAGTTCGGTCTTAAGTAAGAGTAATCATTTCACCTGACATTGAGAGGCAGGTCTCATGCAACAATTTATCATCAAGGAATACTGCTCTTAAGAGTGACCAACAGTCATATTGCATTTCTAAGCTTTTCATTTCCTCATGTTTCTAAATTGATTTGGCTTAAGATGTCCGACCACGAAATAGAAACTCATGTTTATAATTTCCAAAAGAATCCAATTTTGAAGTATTACCTCCTGCACAGCTGATATGCCACTTTTTGACAATAAGTATACAGGAAAATTATAAGCTTTCCACATAATGCTTGATGCCTGCATATAAAATGTATCGTTTTTTTAGTTATAATGGTCAATGGCTAAAAACCCATTGCCTGCAGCTACTCATAAAATTGAAATCAGTTTCTTCTCCATGGAAAACGGATCCTATTATTAAGGTAGATAATATGCGAATGTTTTATGAACTTCTTTGTAAGTGGTAGTCTGAGCACATAGATGTATTCCGTTTTTAAAAACTATACCAAAAATAAACCCAAAGAACTGATTTAAGGTGTGTGAGCAAATAACTCGGAAAATTCTTGACTGGGTTTGGTGATAACTGATTAAGATAATTTCCAACCTACATACATGCATTACAAGAAGAAGTAACTTCAAAGATTCAGACAGAGTTTATGATACCATACAGCTGGATTCCATTTGTAATCAACGTTTTTATATGGTGAAAACTGCGCTTGAGGAAACATTCTATCAGGGGAAAGACCTACAAGAAAGAAGGAAGATACACTAACGCCATGAGCATAGAAAGATGGTATTAAGTATTGTGTTTAAGAGAACTAAGGAAACATAACAACTAATAAGTGAACAGACAGAATATAAAATATGCGGATTGACATCGTACCTTTTAACTTTTGTTGATAGTTAGATTCTGATTCAACTAAAACGCCACCAATTTTGCTAGCAAAGCTCAAATCACTTGACACCCTGGAAAAAAACACCAAGTGGAGTGATCCTGTGTCATTTCTACCTGAATAGATTGTCTACGCAATGTACACGTCTCATGAATGGTGCAAGAAGTAAGCCCGAATGCAGGATTCTACTGTGAAGTGAAATGAAATGAATTACAGGATTCTGTGAATGACTAACGAAATCCTGATGCACCAACAACCAAGTAACTACATTTATAGTAGATCTCAAAGATGTCGATAAGAGGGTATACTCATGGCAATCTGTTGTGATTCTCTGAAAGTTCAGTCTTATGGAGGAAAAGAAGATAACTAAAAGTGTTTGCCTTATCTGCTAAAAATGCTCATTAAGGCGAAGTTTTAAACCTGAACTACACTTAGAAGCCGATTTGGCGCATAGTGCTAGATAAACACCAGAATGAGAACTAAACCTATTTCATGCATAGGGATATGCTGCTTAACGTAGGGTAAAGCAGTAGTCCACAAATGAAGAGGTTTATTCTAAAATCGGACAAATGCCATACAAGTTTATCAAAGAATGACAAAAAAGGAACATGCCTGGTAAAGAAATCTTCCATCTCATCAACTGTCACCAAAATAGTGTGTGGCTGAACCAAATCTTTAACGTCCTTTAGTTTTATGATTGGAGCCACCACCTTATTCAGTCCAGGATCTAAAGATTTATAAACATTAAAAATTAGGTAACTGATCAACAAAGAGCAATCACAATTAGGGGTGGGAGGTCCAAGAAAAGAAGCATTACTTGAACATCCAATCTCTCCAGAAAGATTGAGAAGGCGTACACAAGGATACCCATCAACAGCAACATACATTAGCTTCTGAAGGTCAGGGACAGATTCAATAGATGTTATCTCACCTACACAAGAAAACAAAACATGCCAGTCTTGTTAACATTGATGGGTCTTTCAAGAAAGAACAAATAGTGAAAAAAGGAGACTTTCAGTTGATCAAAGTTACAAACTTTGAGAGACAATCGACGATTCTTTCAACGTACAAAAGAAAAAACAAAACTTTTGAGGAAAAACAAAACTCACCAGCGAGAGAGATAGTAAGAGGAAGGATTGAAACTAGAACAAGTGTGAAAGCAATCGCAACAGTTGCCATGGCTACAGGTAGGAAAGCTGCAAACAGTGGAAGCTATGTAGAAATCATCGCTGCGAGATAAAACAGGAAATGTGACCAATTTGGTAGGGAGATGATAAAATCGATTACGAGCCGAGAATCGGAAGAGTACCTGGGGGGAGGAAAGAGAGCTCCGATCGTCGGAGGAAAGAAACCTAGTGGGAGTTGGGGAGTCAAAGGCTGAGATTTTTTTCTTGTGGACTTTGTTTTCCACTATTCCATTCCACTTTCAAAAACTGAACTTCTTTTTTTTCATAAAAGATTTTATTTTAATCTTGAACAGATGCAATAAGTTCAGTAATCTTTGATTTTATCTGATTTTTTTTTGTTAGAACATGTTAAAAAAGAGTTGTTGATTATATATAAACAAAAGATTATTGCTTAAGTTTCATTTTAACAATAAATTTATAGTACTCAAGTTTTTTTTTCTGTTATTTGTCAGATTACATAGCCAAAAGTAACTCAACATTGGTAGGTTATATATAGATCATAAAATCATAAGTAATTTTTTGTTTTTGTGAATGATTTTAACAAATAACATAAACTATATATAAATTATATGTTAGTTAATAAATAGTGTTTTTTTTAAAATAATACGTTTCAAAACTTACAAAAAAATTAAAATGTATTTTTTTTGGAAAAAATAACATATTAAAAAAATAATTTGCTAGTTTTATACTATGTTGCATGGAATCAGAAGTGGGTATGCGGAAGCGTTAGGAAGCGCATAAGAGAATTTTAAAAAATATTTAGGAAGTGGGTGCATATTGGAAGCGTATAGAATTAATAAATATATATATATATATTTATAATTAAAATATATTAAGAGACTTAATATCTTGATTTTATAAAATTCACAATTAAATATCATATGATTAAACATAAAACAACAAATCTAGTTTATTTATTTCCAATAAACTCATCTATCTTTAATATTATAAAGTATAAAAAATCAATGAACTTAAAAGATCAAGAAATTATTGAGTAATTAGTCAAATTAATCACTTTCTAATATCTCATAAAAAATCATACAACTTTAAATATTTTTATAAATAAAAACTAATCGATTTAATACATAAATGTAAAATTTATAAATAGTTTTAACACTTCACGATTTTAAATATATTATTTTATTTACAGTCTTTATATTTTTTATAAAATAATAATATATGATAAAATTCATTTTTGATTACGAAAACATGTTTTTAAAATAAAAGCATAAGCTTCCAAAATGAAAACGCAAGTTTCTAATGCATTTTTAAAAAAGTTGTTTTGAAAGCGTTATGGAAACGAGATTCCGAAAGTTTCTGATTCCGACTCCAATTCCGAAATGGAAAACATTTCTAACGAAACTTCCGTGTTACCTAGTTTTACGTTAAAATAAAATTATAATTATTTTATCAAATTTTAGGTGTAGTTAAATAAGAGCATTATTCCTAGTTAAAAAATTCATTTGAAAATGTAGAAATATCTTTATATATCTGTTTAAAGTTTTTGTGTTTGTCAGCTGATTGTGTAAATAAAAAGAAACTAATATTCATAACGTTTAACATGTAGCAATAGCATAGAGGCAGGCGTTTTTAGGTCATATACAAAACCAAAAATTACAATATTTTACAAAAAGAAGGTGTTGTCACTATTTTCAACCTTCCCTGCGCGAAACAAACACTTGCTCTCTCCTCCTCTCCGTCCGTGACAATTCTTTAATTTAGGGTTTTCTTCCGGCAGCCCTTCTCTCCCTCCTCTCGTCCTCTCAGGTACTTTCTCCTCTCCCTCTCTCTCTCTTGTTTCATCTCATTGCGCCTCAAAGTCGTATCCTTTCGTGAATCTTTCGGTCAAAAAAATCCAACTTTTTTTATTTCTTTCAATTGAAACTTTGGATTTGGAGCTGAAAATTTGAAAACTGAAATCTGCTCTAGTTTCTCCTTGCTAAGTATACTTAAACGCATTCGATTGATATTACTGTGAGTTTAGCTTTATAAAATTGGTTTTCCTGCTTGGTAATGGAAAAAAGACATTGTTTGGTCTGTTCGTGTTAATGTCTGAATAGAATTGTAGTTATAAGCTGAGAGGATTCTCTTAACAGGTTATAGATTGGCAGCATAAAAAACCAAAAAAAAAAAATTCTCACTTGCAATCAATTCCTGAAACAATGTGTGTTGGAAGATCTTAAACATGGAGCTGGAGTTTTGTCTAATTGCTATAACTTGTGGCACCAATCATCTTCCTCTTTGTTCATTCTTGTTGCCATGATTTTTTAACCACCTCTAACCAAGTCCCATCGTCCTCTTCTCCTTCTTTCATTGCCATCTTTTTCTCTCTTGGACTGTTTGTTTGTTTAACTTCTTTGGTATATTCCTTTTCTTTTTAGCCGTATTGATGGCAGAGTCTCGATTCGAACTCTTCTTGTTCTTCTTTTCTATCGGCCTCTTATTGTTTCTTTTCCAACCTTTTTTTTCCCACCATTTCTATTCTCTCTCCCCACATGCTTCTTGCTTCTGTGTCTCTTCCACAGTTGCAGTGCGAGCGTTTCTTTTTTCTAGATTCTTAACATGTCGAGGACGAGGAACGCTGCTTCTGAGGCTCACGATTCCATGGAATCTGAGGAAAGGGTAGACCTTGATGGTGACAATGATCCCGAGGAGACTCTGGAGGAGGAAATTGAGTACGAAGAAGTTGAAGAGGAGGAGGAGATTGAAGAGATTGAAGAGGAGATTGAAGAAGAGGTGGAAGTAGAAGAGGATGATGATGCTGCAATGGACGAAGAAGAAGAAGAGAAGAAAAAGCATGCTGAACTCTTAGCTCTTCCTCCTCATGGTTCTGAGGTTTATCTTGGAGGGATTCCTACTGATGCTTCTGAAGGTGACTTAAAAGGCTTATGTGAATCAATAGGCGAAGTTACGGAGGTAAGTTTTTTACATTTATTTTACTCAAAAACTATGGCTGTGTGTTTCATTTATCTCGTTGCTGAGTTTGGTGTGATGTTAACAGGTTAGGATAATGAGGGAAAAGGAGTCTGGTGATGGAAAAGGGTACGCATTTGTAACATTCAGAAACAAGGATTTAGCATCTGAAGCAATCGATACTCTAAATAGCACTGAGTTCAAGGTAAACTCCTCCTTGACCCAAGTCTTAATAGTTCAGTGAGACTGAGATCACATGAATAAAGCTGTGTCTTATCTATGGCTTGAAGTTACCCTTATTTCAAACTTTTTGGCTTAGATGAGTTGGTGTTTCACTTAAACTTCTGTTTACCTTTTGTCATTCATTAGGGTAAAAGGATAAAATGTTCGACTACCCAAGCAAAGCACCGTCTCTTTCTTGGTAATGTTCCTCGAAATTGGACAGAGTCAGACATTAGGAAAACAGCAAGTGGAATTGGTCCAGGCGTTCAAAATGTGGAACTACCAAAGGTTTGTCATTCGCAACATTCATCTTGTTGTCATGTCTATATCTGGCCTGCGGAAGTGAAATTTCTGTGGATGTTTCAAGACATACCTTTCTTATTTACTGAATCACTTTCAATCTGATTTTGTTAAAATTCAGGATCCACAAAATATGGGCCGGAATCGTGGATTTGCGTTCATCGAGTATTACAACCATGCATGTGCCGAATACTCGAAACAAAAGATGTCAAATCCAAGTTTTAAGCTTGATGATAATGCCCCAACTGTAAGCTGGGCTGAGTCAAGGAGTGGAGGAGGAGACTCTTCTGCTACGCAGGTTGGCTTCTTTAGAACATATTATAGACGCAGCAACAGTTATCTTACCAACAATGTTTCACTACCAAGAAATCATCCTTTTAAGAACATGTGTTCTGCAGATGTTTTTCTTTAGGAAGTAATGATCTTCTAACTATTATCTTGTGTGGAATGAATGCAGCAGGTTAAGGCATTGTACATCAAGAACTTGCCTAGAGATATAACACAAGAGCGTCTAAAGGCACTATTCGAACATCACGGGAAAATCTTGAAAGTGGTGATTCCACCAGCAAAACCAGGGAAGGAAGACAGTAGATACGGTTTTGTGCACTACGCGGAGAGGACTAGTGTCATGAAAGCATTGAAAAACACTGAAAGATATGAGATTGATGGTACGGGTTTATTCGGAATCATCTTTTTTCTTGTTTTGTATATTCTCTTCCGTCCGTGAACATTTCAATATTTGAATGTATTGTATGCCCGTTATTATTCTACAGGTCACATGTTGGATTGTACACTTGCAAAGCCTCAAGCAGATCAAAAGGCGAATACAGGAACAGCTCAGAATATGCAGAAATCACAATTGCAACCGAACTATCCTCCTCTTCTTGGTTATGGAATGGCTCCTAGTCCCTTTGGTGCTCTTGGCGGATTTGGCGCTTCTCCTTACACACAAGTGAGATTCATTTGTTAACACTTCTTTTTCTTTACTTCTCTAAAATGCTTGTTTCTTGAAAAACAAAAATAATCTTATAATACAAACCTGAGTCTAATTTTGTTGGTGGGGATTAAGCAGCCGTTAATGCATGCGGGAGGTCACGCAGCTGGTGGGATGTCGATGATGCCTATCATGTTACCCGATGGAAGAATTGGCTACGTCTTGTAAGTCTCTGTTATACATATGTACTGATCCCATGTGTTTGCCGTAGGACAAGTGTACTGATCTCTGATGTGTTGATCCTGATAGACAACAGCCTGGACTAACAGCAGTGCCACAACCACCACCAAGGCATTCACCACCGTATAGGGGAGGAGGTGGTTCGAGCAGCAGCAGCAGCAGCAAACGAAGTAGCGACAATGGTAGAGGAAGGAGCCGTTACAATCCTTATTAGTAATTTCATCATTCTCTTTTCTTTATTTGGTAAAACACCCCAGCCAAGTCTCCAAAACAAAAAGTCAGTTTTAACCATTATGTTTTTTTTCCTCTTCTATCATTTGTTTTGACTCTTGAAGATTTTGTAGGCGGAAATGGGGTTTCCTTTTAACTTACAGTGAGGTTACATGTTGTGGTTTTGTAATATTATTTGTTTAATCTTTATTTTTCTCCAATTATTTGTGTATGATCCAAGCTTACTTTGGTAGTCGATACATCGCAGCCTTCAGGGTTATTTTCAGAAGATGAAACGTATTGAATATGATTTTGCTTAGCGTATTTGTTTCTGAAATACACAACAATCAATACCAAACTATTCCAAGAGTATCTCAAAGACCAAATCTATAGAAATAAAGTAGTATCGTTCTAGGTTTATACACACAGGTTTATACACACAGATTAATAAAACATATAATTTTGTAGTTTTCAAAATAAAAATACAACTACCTATACACTTAACAATATTTGAACCAATAAAAAAATAAAAAAAGAATCTTATCAATAAATTTTGTATTAAAATTGTAAAACGATATTTATTTTGAAACGAAAATTTTACTCTAAAACGACACTTATTAGAATACGGAAAGAATAATAAACTAATAACAGACTGTTAAATCCCGTAGAGGTCTTAACATCTGTAACTTACCAAGACGATGAATCCATTAGTAATCTTCCTACTTTATATTAGTCACGACATCATGACAATTGATATCGATTCAGGAAGAACAACTTCGTCAGCGCATAAAACAAGAATGACAATCCGAGAATCTATCAAACAGAGCAACACAAATTTTTCACCTAGGAAAAGGTTCTATAATCATTACTAGATAAGAATATACTATATGACTAATATAGAGCTTGACCATTCGTGGAAGTACAAGAGACCCGTATATCAAAACGTCAATTTCCACTAAAGTTTGTGAAAAAAAAAATAATATGTGATATTTTCATCGAAGGAGTTACTGGCTTACTGAGGACTCAAACCGTCACTCAGGGACTGTGCGGAGCATGCTACAACTCAAACCATTACTATCCGACTTCCTTAAATGCGAGATTGGAAATGGGGAAACAACATCTTTTTGGCATGACACTTGGACTGAACTAGGGCATCTTCTATCTTTTGTTGGTGTCTCGGGTCCCAGATCCATGAGGCTTCGGCTGGATGCAAGAGTCTCCAAGGCGGCAAAAAATGGCTCGTGGCACTTACCGGCTGCGAGATCCCAGAACATGGTGCAGCTACAAGCTACCTTATCAAATGTCAGACCCCCTCTCCATATACATGGTAATGATCCCTATCTTTGGCTCCAGCACAATGGCTCCTTTACACTTACTTTCTCTTCCAAAGCAATTTGGAATAGCATCAGAGATCACTCTCCTACCATGCCCTGGGATAAGGTCATTTGGTTTAAAGAGCATATCCTTAGGAATTCATTCATGACATGGCTCGGACTATTACGGCGCCTTCCAACTCGTGACAGACTGCGTAGATGGGGAATGTCTGTTCCTCCTGATTGTGTTCTCTGCAATACCGGCATTGAGACCCATCATCACCTCTTATTTGAGTGTGATTTCTCATCCACAGTCTGGATGCATTTCGCCTCTCGGATTCTGCCTAATCCTGCCTCGGACCTTCACGCAGCTGCAGCTTGGATTTGCAATGCCCCGTCCACTACTAATGCTTCGGCTAAAGTGTTAATTCGTCTCGTATTTTAGGCAATCTTGTACTTGATCTGGAAGGAACGAAACGCTCGAATCTTAACTGCCACCTCCTCCACTACAACCACCATCCGATGTACGGTGGACCGGCTCATTCGTGACCGCCTTCTCTCTCTCCCTACTCACGACTCTGCTTCTCCTTCTCTTCTTGAGTTCTATTTTGGATGTATAAATCCACCTTGATTATTACTGCTCTTCTCTTCTTTTTTTCCTGTTAAATAAGTTGCTTGTATTTATATACTTGTAAC
>KE154611.1:17327-43698 GCA_000411075.1 Sisymbrium irio | reverse complement strand
AATATATATATATATATATATGTTTTTAAAAATCAATTTTTGACTTTTAAAAAGACTTTTAAAAAAAGAATAGATCATATTTTCCTTATAAAATAAATTTATTTAATAAATTTATGTTTACTTTTATTGATAATTTTTTGTATAATTTTTATGAAAATAATATTTACTGATTAATATTTATATATTTTAATTAATTTAACTCTAAATTAAAAAATAATAATAATTAATTAAAACATATAAATATATATACTTGTATAGCCAAAAGCCAAAAACTAAAAAAAATCATCAATCAAGTTTTTCAAAATCTAAAATCTACTGCAAAATCAAAAACTAAAAATTGAAAAACCAAAATCTAAAATTTAAAAACCAAAAGCTAAAAACCAGAAAGTAGAATCTAAAAACCATCCAAACAATCAGGACGTAAAATCTACTGCAAAATCAAAAACTAAAAATTGAAAAACCAAAATCTAAAATTTTAAAACCAAAAGTTAAAAACCAGAAACTAAAATCTAAAAATCATCCAAACAATCAGGGCCTAAAACTAGATTGCAAAAATCCAACATTTTTTGTAGTTATTATCAACTTCTTTATATAGGACTAGAAGAACTGCCAGATCCAAAGTTCGACTAAAGCCAGATGTTGTAATTACTAGGAAATAGACTGGGTATTACTTTTCCCTATCAAATATGAGCTATTTCTTTTACAAGTGTTAGATTAGTAATAAATTGGTAAATAAGTGTAAATGTGACTAATTTTCTCTATTATTAATTAGGCAAATGATTGACACAGATGAACAATTTTAATTTGTAATTATGGAAGACTTTTGGAGGTTCCAAACTTCCACTATATTGTAGATTTAATTTGTAAAAATGAACAACCTACAACAGACGGTGAACAGTTAAATCTACAATATAGTGGAAGTTTGGAACCTCCAAAAGTCTTCCATAATTACTTATCGATTAGGTTAAAAAGTATTGGAATGGTTGCCAAAACAGAGAGGAAGCTCTCAACATATCAACCGGAGGAACCGGTTATTCAAGAGGGGATTCACTGTTTTGTGGATGCAGCATGGAACAAAGAGTCTCAGAATTGCGGTTTAGGCTGCTTTTCCGTGTTAATACGGATGCTAATTTCATTCACTTATCAAATAATAAACAGGCGGAAACATAGAAGTTCGCCTTGAAGGGACATGGCATTGATAGTGTACATTTTCATTCAGATTCTCAGACTTTAGTGATGTTACCAAATAAAGGAGATGATTGCATATATGCATTGAAATCTCTAATATTCTTTTTGATATCCAAATCTCTCTAGATTATATATTTAGATCGATTTCTTATTCTTTTGTGTCTAGATTATCTAATGTTGTTGCGGACAAGAAAGGATTTGTTGAACTTGAAGATGCTGCCATTCATTGCTAATGGAATAAAATGAATGTTGTGACCAAAAACAAAGAGTTAAGTTTTCTATTTGATTATCTATACATAGCTGATGTACAAAACCGCGTTATGTAGAAAACAAGAAATCGTTGAAGGTTGAATTCAAATTTATTTATTCACTTTATGTTTTCTATTATTATTTTGCTTGACTTCCTATATATATCCTACGTACTGCTCGGCATTCGGCATGTTACAGTTCGGAACCAAACAATTATATATGATAATGAAGAAAACAACAACAGCTTTTTTTCTTCTATGTTTGCTTCACATACTTCTATGTCTATCCTTTCAGATTCGTGTCACAGAGGCTAGGCCCCGTCACTTAGGTCGAGTTTCTTCTTATTCCAAAAATCTCTGTCGCATCAAAACGCAAGTAACATAAATATGTGAGTAGTTGCAGCGCTGTAAAATAGAGCGGCGTAGTTTACAAACGGGATTACTTCGCTATGTCCACTGCAAAAAAATTCTATACAAGTATTAATATTAATATCTACCTATAGCTTTTAATAATCTTTTTAGTTTTTTTCTCTAACATATTGACGCGTGTGTTAAAAAAGGTGCTCGGATATGCGCAAGACCTTCCTCAACATGTGGAGGAGATTCTCAGGGAACCGATCAAGTTACGGGACGTGAAGATAAGCCTTGTAAAACCATTCCAAGACCTCCTCCTCCAGGCTGCTAGGGGTAGCAACGTAAACGTTGCATTGTAAATTAAATTGGGTTTGACGACGATTTTCAACAGAAGCCTCTCTTTTCTATTCATCTTTTTATCAAAAGATTATGTTTACATTGTAAAATAAGTAAATAAATCACCACGCGCTACTAGTGATTACATAGTTTTATATTTGGGATACTTGGCCACTCTTTGGCCTTGTATGGTCCTCTCGATATAGTCTTTGTTTATCAGTTTATATTTTATTAAACATAACTAAATTCAATAACCTGTCTCTGTAGACAAGAGTATGTGACCAAAATGAAAACGAATGGTCTCATGAAGTATAATGGACTATGTTATGTACAAATCAGAGTAGAATTTTTAACGTTTTCACCCATTTATCAGTTGCAACTAATGGAAGAAGGCAAACTCTTGAAACAAGTGTGACAGAGACTGAGATTTATAATATCATCTGTCAAAATAAACATTATTGTTGTCGTAATATAATCAACAATAAACCCATTTCTAACACCTATTAATGAATCACCAAGAGAGGTAATCACTTATCCGCACCAATTCTTTAAGGAGATGAGTTTTAGAGGCGAGGATAGCGCGAGCGGCCTTTCTTCTTCAAGAACTCTGGAATCTCTATGGAACTGCCTTCGGTGAAAGATGAAGAAGGACGTCTTGTTACTCCCATGGATGCATCCGCTTGTGTCGCCTACGTTTTCATAGAAAGAGTTGGGAGAGATTGTAAGAATCGAGTATGTTGTGTATGTCAAGGGAGACAAAGTGAATACCTGAAGTGGCCTGCCTTCTCCTTCTTCTTGGCGTTTGAAGCCGGTTGCTATTAGGGTAATGCTTACCTGAAACAGAAGGTTAAAAAGAATATATAGCAATTTGGATATCTCAGAGCTCATATGTGAGAAGAAGAACAAAGACTTACTTGACCACTAAAGGATGGATCTACCACAGCTCCGAATATAAGATTTGCAGTTGGATCAACAAGGTCATAGATCACTTCCGCAGCAGCATTTACCTACAAAATCGTTTTCCCGAGAATCAAAATAGAGCCGCAAACCATTATAAATTTCATGAATTGAAGCAAACGTAGACTCTGCTCTGAGTTGTCTAGGGAAGAAGCCAAGTGAATTCTAGGAGAGGTTAATGGACTGAAAAGGTGGAGAGAGAGAAAGACCTCGAACAATGTTAAGTCAGTTCCACCAGTTATGTTCCAAACAATTCCAGTGGCTCTCTCAATGCCAATATCTAATAAAGGTGACTGGATCGCGTTTAATGCAGCATCTCTTGCTCGAGTCTTTCCTGCTCACAAAACAGTATAGCATGAACGAATAAGAATGATGATGATGCAACCAGAACATAAGTTTGGGAATTTCCTGAATACATGGCAATGCACATATAGTAGTAGAGGTACTTGGAGCATCATATGGTAATTTTCGGTATATCAAACATTATTAGATTGGTTCCTTTGTCACTGTTAAAGCGTACCAAATCCATGGTCTGATTAATCTACTCAGCTGCATCTGTAATACCAATTCTCAGAAAAAAACTTAGCATCTTAACTGCCAAACATATGCATCTAGGGTCACCTACACTAATCACAGGGTTCCTTAACCTTCCTTCTAACCAATTATGCCTATTGTTTACTACAAAAAGTCTCAAATCTAAAGAACACTCTACTCTTACCTGTTGCAGTTCCTATTCCCATCAATGAAGAACCTGCATTTGCCATTATAGCCCTCACGTCAGCAAAATCCACATTGACCAATCCAGGGATCTGCAGTGCAAGGAAAAAAACACAGGAGTTAAAACATTGCCGATGGACAAAGATTCCAACAAACTACATTACAAAGCCATACCGTAATGATATCAGAGATTCCACGGACTCCTTGACGAAGTATATCATCTGCCAGATTGAATGCTTCTGTAACTGGAGTAGACATAGAGACTGCTGTGAGTAACTTGTCGTTTGGAATAACAATGAGGGTATCAACATTATCCCTGAGTGCTGCAATCCCTTCCTGAGCCTGGAGTGTTCTTCTCCGTCCCTCGAAGGAGAAAGGCGTTGTGACAATACCAACCGTTAATATACCCATTGCTTTTGCAACACCTGCTATTATCGGAGCCCCACCGGTGCCAGTTCCACCACCCATTCCAGCCTAGAAAATTAGCAATAACTCAGCCAGTGAAACTTAAAGAATACCCGAGAAGCATAATAAAGTGATTTAACTAAGAAGAAGTGAAAGGGATAGTAATAGACGACATACTGTGACAAAAACCATATCTGAACCATAAAGTGCTTCTTCAATAGCTTCTTTGCTTTCTCTAGCAGCATTCATGCCAATCTCTGGATTACCTCCAGCACCTAAACCCCTAGTCAACTCCTTACCAATCTGTAACCTATTGTCAGGAAAAACCGGAGACATTCTCATTGCCTGAATATCGGTATTGACAATCCAAAACTCCACACCAATCATCTCACTCTCAATCATCCGGTTCACAGCGTTTGAACCACCACCTCCAACGCCGATAACTTTGATCCTTGCCTCATTGAAATTACTAGGAGCAGATGACTCGCCTAAATCATCAGTAACGGGTCCGCTGGAAGTTTCTTTTCTCGGATTGAGCATCGAAATCTCTGGGTGGAGGTTCAAGAAAGAGTCTTGGCTTTGGAAATGGCTTGAACTATGAGAGTTCAGAGAGTTTCTGATTGGCGAAGACTCCGGCTTATGAGCAGAAACAACACGGCTTCTCTTACTTTGAATCATTCGAAAGCAACTAACCCTGCCGCCAACATGACTTTCCGGTAATACACTCTTTCTAAGAACAGTGAGCACCCGAGAATCCGGAGTCAGACATGGAGAAACACAAGTTGCCATTTTTGAGACCACAGAACAACCCAGTCTTTGATAAATCCAGAGAAAGATCTAGACTTTTAAGTTCACTACTGGGTTTTGCTTACGAAAGACCTGTCCAAGAGACAGAACAAGAAGTCAACTTCAAGTCCTTAACTAAGAAGAACATGACTGATTCCGATATACTTCTATGAACAATCCAGCTTTAAGAGACTAGAAAGATTAAGGAAAACGATCCACTCACATTCACACCCATTACTTAACAATGCTTCAATTTATAGCCTCGAAGAGAGCATCAATTTGAATCATAAAAGTTACAATTTTGCGCGCCGTACTATTACAAATTGACCAAACGAAAACAAAAGCTAAAACATTTTTGACGATTACAAGAAGCCAATCGAAAGAGAAGACGAAAATGCGAGATGCTGTGGAAGAAGTAGTACATTAACATATGTAAGAGGAGGAAAGGAAGAACCTTTGGAGTAGCAGCAGCAGTAAGAAGGAATAAAATGTGAGACGAAAAAGAAAAGAAATGGAGGGTTTTTTGGTGTTTTCTAGGCTTAGAATCTCTTTCTCAGTCACATAAAAAAAGTTGATTTTGATTTTGATTTTGGCTCTTAACGATAATCTGTTTCAGTAAATAATTTTCGTCTCTTTATGTTTTGTGGCACATGAGAAAAAAGTCGCCGACGGGAAGAGGATGACGAAATATGAAGGTTTATGGGATATGGACCTAAAATGGTCTCTTAAAGCCCATATACTCTATTGGGCCTTATGACGGGATAATATGACACGAACATACATATATGATATATGCATGACTAAAATCTGCTGGTACTGCTAACTTAACCTCCATTTTTTTGTTTTGGCTCAAGTTCTATCTCAGTCAAAATAACTTTCTGCTGAAATTTACAAATCAGTTTTGAGGGCAATTCACAGTTTTGTAGAAAGATAAACAGCTAAATCATGACTGTAAGACCACCAATATAAGGATGGTCATTTTCTCCCCAATAACAAGACCATGAGTGTAACAAGCCCCAGTCTCAAGTCTCAATTGCTTGTTTGCGTTTACATAATAGTTGATGAGATTTGTTTGTTCTCATATACACAAACGCATTAATTATGTTGGAACAATCGAAGTGTAAAGCGTCCCACTACATATAAAACAGTGACGCCCAAAAACTCAACAGTATTTACCATGATATGCTCTTATCTCTCTTTAACTGCTAAGGATAATGCGCTCAATGGCAAAAAATTGTATCTCTTATAACTCTGTCCTTGCTCACCTAGAGAACAATGTAAAGCCTACCACACTCATACTTCCCTCTAGTTACTACTCACTATAGAAGTTGAAACAACCAAAGTGCTAAATGTATAACCTAAGACATCTTAATGAGTCCCATCACATTTCTTCCAAACACACAAATGGCCAGCTCTTCTAAGTTCGAAAAATCTACAATATTGCAATTAGTTCCTCCACATGAATGCCCAAATGAGCATTTGGATACTCTCACCAAAACTAATCCAAACAACAATTCACGTCAAATGGATGAATACAGCATACAAGTTTCAAGATTTCCACATGGAATCAAATTACTTCATCAACAGTAAATTCATCTAAAGTCATCATCAGAAAAACCTTTACAAACGTCTCAGCTATTTCACCACGAAACACTTATAATAAGATTCTCCGAATTAAGCTACTCGCTAATAGCACACGGAAAGATCAACACGTAACCATCAAACTATCCAAGAGAGAATCAAAATATAACGAGAAGGGAGAAGAGAGTATAAATCAAGAAACAAGCGTAGGAAATCAACCCACGGTGCTCTTCTCCCCCATCAGCTAAAGACACAACAAGATTAGAGCAAGCTCTAGTAGCCCACATCACGAATGCAGCAGCGAGCACGAACCTAACAGGACCAGCACCTTGTGGCACGAACAACGACACGGCCGAAAGAATCACAACGGGAAGCAGAGAGTAACCAACCAAACTGGTACAAGTATGAAGATTAAGGTTCCCGTTTCGACCAGCAAGCATGTTGAAGACGATGTACAAGAAGATAGACGAAACAACAACCCAACCTAGTATGACACCAAACTGGATCTTCCCAGCGAGCAATTGAAACAAGCAAAGCGCAAGGTAAAGAAAAATGGGTCCAGAGAGATCTGAATCTTGATGAACGGTTTGGTTGATTCTGAAAGGGTTGAGAATAGACCTCGTCTTCTTCCAGATTTGATCTGGATGGATACCGAGTTCGTCGAGTAAAGGCTCCTCGTCTTCGAAAGAAGGAGAGCCTCCTCCTCCGAAAGATGAAGAGGAAGCTATTGTTCCGGCGAATGGTCCAGCCGTGGAGGATGGTGCAGGTGCGGATCCTATGTCGAAGGACATGAATGGGATTGAGGATGAAGCGGAAGGACGAGGTGGTTGGTATGGAGCTGTCGGGACTCGCCGTTGCTGGACATTTGCTCCGGCCGGTGATCCACCGGAGGGGAAGACTACTGGTGGAACTGCGAACTCCTTTGTCATCTTCAAATTGAGATCTCTGATTCAGAGATTGAACTTTTTTTATTAAAAACAAAAAATAAAAAGATTTAAATATAATGTTAGGGCAAAAAGTAAATCAGACACGACTTCGCACTCTTCTTATGTTCGGAAAGAATGGTGTGTGATGATGTGTGAGGGCATTTTTGATAATTAAGAGTTACTCATTTGTGTTGGGCCTTATCAGCTTTCTTAGCCCATTTATTGATTACTTCAGTCTCCGAGTCCACTGGAATCTATTCCCTTTTTTGGGCCTTATCAGCCTTTTTAGCCCATTAGTAGATCATTCGGAGCATGAATTTGAAACTCTCTCATCAGACTGCAGTTTAAATTTCTCTTTCAGTTTGTTAAGCAGCCCTTTGGATTGAATTCTCTTGCGGAGAAGGTTAGTATGTCACTTTTTTCTCTTTATTTTCTTTCGCAATTGTATCTTGTCCACGGTAATGTGTCGAGATAGACAAGGACATAATTCGGTTGATTCTATTTCTCCCTAAACCATCATATTTTAGTTTAATTAAATGCATGTTTTACCTGGAAAACGTGCTATCAAAAGACAACGAATACAAAACAATTTGTGTGATTGTTATGAGACGTTAATGTTTACTGTTTATAAATCTAGTATTCGTGGATGGGAGTGGAAAACAAATCAACACTTTATTTTATATACCACATAGGTATAAACACGTTTATAATTATGTGTTTAAGTGAGGAGTAGAATTTAGATTATTTTGTTGTTCATTTTTGTGATATATAATGTACTGTATATGATATTTATCTAGTGCTAGTGAAATATCATGCCTAGTAAATGGCAATTCGGAACTGTTCATCAAATCGTGTTTTTCTTAATGACGTTTGCAAACTTGCAATTTCACTTACACGCCGAAGAGTAACGTTAGTGAGGAACAAATGCAAAGTTGAGGGTCAAAGATAGTATTAAATACCGTAATTCAAACCCTATAACATATATTGTCGAATCATATCTAGGTCTCATAAATAAGAAGTGAGAAGAAAAATGATTACAGAAACTGAAAACCGGAGGTCCATAATAATTAATTCTGACGTCAGACGATGATGCCTTGCATGGTCTTCCAAAGAGATTTGGAGTAATCATAAATCGGACATCTCTAAAATTGAGATTTCAAAGTTGACTTCGAGTTTGCCTTATGATAGAATATGATGATTCGTTTTGGCCAATTATATCATGATGGTTCTTGGTCTCAATCTAATAATTTTCATACACTTACTTGAGTTCGATGCGACATCATCCTTTATTTCTCTAGTTCTTTGTCTAAGATTTTGATATGCAAGAACATATCAAATGGTAATATAAGTTTTCATCCCTTTTCTAAGCCATTTGAAACGGTATTCAATAAATATTTCCAAATAACTGTCTATTTGAAAATACCATATAAATTAAACTATCACCCAATAGTTAGGTGATAAGTTGTTTTAGTTATTTGTAAGAAAATAATATACTATATTTGTTATTCCAATTTCCATATACATATAGTACATTGAAAAAAGAAAAAAAAAACAAGATATTGCATATCAAACGAGTACCATGTCTTTCTGCAAATTATTTTATCAACAAAAGAGAGAATTTTCAAATATCTATAGTCACAGTTAGGGACACAAACATATTGCATATAAAGTACTGTATGTATCTTAAACTATATTAAATAAATTAAGGGAGGTAAAATCTCAGCATCTTGGGTGTGCTCGAAGTTACCCATTGAATTTCATCAAAGCTGTGGACCTTTTATGAAGAATTTATTGTCAATATGAAAAAGGTTTAAAACTATTTAAAAGTATAATTTGAGAATTAAATTAGTAGAAATATAAATAAAAAGGAAAATCCGTTGAGTTGATGTTTAGGAGAAGTAGGAGTAGGAAAAAGTAAAGTCAATAAGACCAGAACTCGTAGTTACATTTTCAAACAAAAATGAATAGTCGCTTGACTAATAAGGCTTACTTACGTCACAAAGAATCCGAATGAAAAGCCCCTTGTCTCATCTCTCTGCATAGAGCCGCTTGAATCTCATTGCTTTGTGTTAAAGTGAAAAAGTATACTTCTTTCATAGTATTATAGAATTAAAAATGCGCTATTATACAATTTTGGGAAAAAATATTATAGTACTTTAAACATGTTTACTTTTATGTAAATTCAAACTATTAAATTCGAGTCACTAATGAAATTAAATTTTATTTATATAACTATATTATATGTCCTTAAATTTTATTAATTTTATTAAATTTTATTAAATATAATTATGAAATATTATACTCCGTATTTATAAACATGTTTTCAAACAATAACATATTAAACATGTATTCAAATAATAATATAGCTTATTAATTTAATTAATTAAAAATGAAAATAAACATAAAACTAAATATATTAAATTTTTAAAGTAATTAGACTATTTTAATCATAATAATAAAATAACGAACACATATCAAATTCAATAAACTGAATATCATGTTTACCTTTAAAAAAACTAAAAATATGTTAGACTAATACAAGATTGGTTATTAACATATATTATTCTATAACAAATTCATATAGATTTGGATATCAAAAAATATTTGTAATTTTAATTTAGCATTACTGTTGAAGTCTTGAAAAAATTTGTTTACGTATAGATATGTGACAATCATATCATGAATAACTTTAAAAATATTATGAAAAACTTGTTTGAATTTGAACCATATAATAATTAAAATGTTCAGATGCACATGGCCTAATTATTAAATCATTTCAATTTAGGGTGTTATAGGATACAACTTTCATCACGTGACTTGAATTGCTACAATACACTGTAGACAACACTAGTATTATAAGTTGTTTTCTTCCCCATTTTCAATAGCCTTGAAATTACTATAAAAATTAAATGTAATGAGCTTGCTGAATTATTGCATTTATCCAAAGATTTTTAATTTCCAAACCCTTCAAGTTACCGTGGAAAAAAGGAGTTGTTTGGACATATGTTACCGTTTAGCTTAAGGCTTTGGGAAAACTAAATTAAGGCGTTATATATAAAAAAAAATATTGCGTTGTATTGATATATTAATGGATAGATATGGACTTGACAAGATATTTGATAAGTAGAGCAGAGGTACAATGTTAGTCCAAGAATCAACCATGTCCTAAATACCCGAACCCCACACCAGAAAGCAAAGAAAGATCTTTAATTAACATAGAAAATAGAAACAAAAGTAAATATGACTGAGAAGACTAACAGAGAGACACTGTCTTCTTGTAATAAAACAGAATCTTCCTTTCATAACAAACTACTGGATACGACTACTATCTTCCTACATTACACCACATAACAAAACAAAACAACAACAAAAAAATCCATCAAGTTTTGGGTCTTTTCTTCTACCGATTCCAGATCTCTGCTCTAACATTTTAATTCAGGATTTTCCGGAAGCAGAGCTTGATGAACAGAGATTGTTGTCATTGTTTGATCCATTAGGGTTCTTAGTTTTAGAGAGTTTCTGTTTGAGTTGAAACAAAAGTTGTTGATTCTCTTGATTCAGAAGCTCAGCTTTCTTCCTTAGCCTCTCGTTCTCTTTCATTATGTAACAGTTCTCAACATACAGCTTCGAGTTTAGCCTCTCCATAGCTTGCTTTCTTTCTTCAAGAAACAAAAAGCAAAAAATTATGGTTAAAAAAAAGACAAAAGAGAGTAATAATAGAAGATATCAAAGCTAGCTTGTGTTATGATTATTGTTCATCTTAAATCATTACATCACACATGGGTTGTGCAGCTTCACACGTCGGATGTGAATTACATTAGCGAAAATTGTTTGCCGCATTTATTTCGTTTTCGTCCCAAAAATGTGAATTATTTTTTTCTTCTTTTTAAGAAATCAATGATCAAAGAGAGAAGAACATGATTATAAATTCGTATGGAGGATAAAAAGATAAAGCTAAGAAAAGAAAAATGAAAGAAAAAAGAGATAAAAACAAGTAATCATGATGATATGCAGTAATTATAAATGTTTTAACCCCTCTGCTTTTATTTGTATTGACAGAAGGTAATGATTATATGTGAAATGCAACCAAGCGAGAAAAAAACAGAATAAGCAACAAAACAAAGATAATGATCGTATAAATACAAATTATAAAAGAAATTAAATTGAGTTTTGAAACACCAAAATAAGATAAGAATAAAAAACTTGTTAAAAGAGAAGAAAGAAAAAAATATTGCAAAACTTTTATTTTTTCTTTCGGTTGCCTCCGTTTCAAAGAAAAGGATAAAGATTAAAACTTTCCATCAGTGAGGGGGAAAAAGATAAGAAAGCTTAAATAAAGAAAAAAGGAAATAACGGATTTGTCTTCACGTTGCTTGCTTGTACGTGTGACGTTTACTACTACATAGTTTCTTGACTTAAACGTTTATGCCCGCAAAAGGAGTAGAAACAGAGCAAGAAACTAAAAACAAACAGAACAAAGAAACAGGAACAAAGCAAGAACCAAGAACAACGTTAATAAGAAACACGAGTATATAGAAAAGAACCAAGAACTCATCTTGTGATACATCATATTTTGGTAAATGTTCTAGAAGATGCTAAAAGAGAGATAGAAGAAAGGTTGTACCTTTTGGGAAGGAGTGTTGAGAGGCAGAGTAAACGAAGAGAGAGAGAGAGGGAGTTAGATGCAACTGTGTGGAAGGTAGAGGGACAAAGAGAACAAAGTGAGACACTGTCTGTTATATAGATCCCCAAAAGCTAGAGAGAGAGAGAGAAGGTTCTTTCTTTATCTCTCTCACCTGACACAACAATCATGCATTGTGTTGTGTTTATGCATAGATGGCGGCCGCGAGGAGAGAGAGAGAGAGAGAGAAGAGATGTGTGCATATTGCGTCATGTGAATGATGATGATTTATTAAAGAGCAAGAAGTTAGAGAGGGAGAGAGAGAGAGAAAGGAAGAACGAAAGGGGTTTCTTGCTCTTCTTTCGAAATTGATCTCTAGGGGTAGTCTCGTCATTCCAATCTCTCTTCAAGCCCTCTTGGCTCTTCATCGTATCCATCCTCTAAACGGAAGAAGATTCGTGCGAAGAGAACTAGCTCCAGCCCCAAGGGTATTTGTGTAATCTGGATGAAGTGGTTAGGGAGGGGTAATATCGTCATTGAGCAGGAGGGAGCTATCTATGTAGAAGTTGAAGGCCATCGACCTCTATAAAGATTCGCAATGATGGTAAAGATTGGTTCGAACCATCATCCTTCATGATTCAATTTCAACCGTTTTGGACCATTTTTAAATGCTCTCTTTCCTCCTCTTGTTTCCCGGTTTGCTCAATATTGGTCTATTCAATATTACACTCAACCATAATTAAAGTTTTTGATTTATTATCTGGAATACAAATCATTTAGTACATTTTTCTAAAAAAAAAGTTAAGAACTTTTCACTACCATCGAATCTTTTGGTATTTATTTTTTGGAATTTTAAGACTTTGGAGTTGGATAGTAATTTTGGAAAACAAACTGATTAATTTTGAGAATTATATATATATATATATTTTTTTTTTTTATTAGACATTTGTAATGTAAAACGTAACCGCAAAACATAAAACGTTAATAGCGAAGTAAATTTCTAATATCCTCTTCCAACATGCACATTGGCAGCACCATATCATTCCCAAAATCTTTCTTGGTTCTATTTAATTGTTTGATTGTTCCTCCCTTGGTTGTTTCAGCATTCCTTATTTAGATAAAGGTTGAGTTAATTATGATGAAAGGAAAGAAAAGGAATCAATGAAGACGAATGTTTGGAGTTTGGACTTTGTTTGGAGCTCCAAAACCTACAAAAATAATCATGGATCATAAGTGTAGTAGAACGTGAAACATCATATAAACAGTAATGTAGTTGTTCTCCAATTCACATGTACATGTCTAGAAGACTAGAACTCGTTCGTTTGCCCATAATATTAAGAAGAAGAAAACTCTGACCTCAAAGTTCACGTTTATAAGATGGGTTATAGGCTTTTCCTTGTGTATATCTTGTACGGCTTCTTTTAATCTTTTTCACGTGATATATTCCATTAGTTGTATTTTTATAGATAAAAATTAAATATCTTGATATTAGAAGTTAAACAGAACTGAAACAAAAATTAGTAATTAGTAGGTGTGTCTTGAAATGGAACTAAAGATAAAGAGTGGGTGCACTTCCATATACCAAATACAAAGTGAAGAGTTTCATTTTTTCTTGCTAGTTTGAACTTGCGAAATGGCGTTTCTGGCCCTCATTGGTTTCTTCTTCTCTTAACACAAAGCTAGTATCAAATCTCAAAGTTTGATAATTCGGTTTGATGTCGGTTTATATATAAACTAATAATTTCTTATATATTCGGTTCCCGGACGATTTTACAAAATCAATTGGACCAATTTTCCCTGACCCAGTTGAAATTTTCAAAAGAGTGGATTATAATAAGTTTGTAACGACTACCGAGTTTTTTTTGGATAGTTGATACCCTGATAATTTGTTTATCCTTGCCTCCAAAATCTATGTATAGTTAAACTATAACATATAATATTAATTTTCAAATATGTTAAACATTAAAATATTCGGTCTCTGGTTACACCAATATAACTATTATGTGGACGTGTTTGATAGAGAATATATTAGATCATAGTTCGGAGAACCCATATTTCTCTTTTGTATATTTTATGATGTCCCTCCCTTTTGTTGTTAATCTAACCTTTTGTCTTTTGAACTTTACTTCTTTTATTAATGTCTCCTCCATAAGCTTAAAAGTGGGTTGATATTAGACTGCATGCAAACAAAATCATAGCTGGTCTTAGCTTTTAAACATTAAAACTGAATATTTTAATAAAAATTGCAGGGAAGATGTTGAACAAATGACTTTATTTTATATATACACGATAAATTGGACACTGATATAGTGCTCTTTTGCAAGTGAGACGTATACATGTTTTTATATGTTTTCGGGTTGATAACAAATGATTCTTCTAAGTTGGATAGATTTGGCAATATAATTTTCGCATACACGTACGAATTAGATTAGCCATTGGTAACTGGATATGTCGCTATAATTGGCTATAAGTTTTTTCTTTGAGTTTTTCCGACGTACAATTCGTCGTTAATTATAAAAACTTAAGTCGGTACATATTCATACGAATTTTCATTTTGTAGAGAAAAAAAATGATAAGGAACAAAATAAAAAAAAATCCAAGGAAAGTCAAACAATTTAAAACATTTAATGAGTTTTAATGTTTCTTTATTCTATTAAATATAACATTGTTGTCTCCTATTTTGATACTGTGTCAATACTCAAACAATAAAATATTTCGATTTCTTCTGTTCCACATTGACAATTAACATCTAGTCAATGATGAGGTGCATAATATTTATAAACACGAACCAAGATGGTCTAAATCCGACAAGATGAATCGGCTGAAAGACTGGTTAACCAAATCGAATCCTTTTGTACCGACACTTGATCATCATTCCTCTGCCATGCCCATTGTGCATGAGTCGCATTCACCACCAACAGTTGACCATGCCCGAAACTTGCTTCTCTAAACATTGATATTGCTGGAGTAGGATCTTGGTAGCTGTATTTGTGAGTTAAAATCATAAAAATCATTTTATGTCAATAATTAGAAACAATGATATTTCTAGAACAGTTTGATTTTTTTTTTATAAGCATTGTACGAATCTTCTTACTTTTTAGCAAGGCCTTCTTTATTTCCGCCATCTCCAATGTTAATATAAACCGGACCACATTTGTCAAATTTATCTTGGTACACCCGATTCTGTCAAGCAACTTCAAGGATCAGCTATACATATCCAAAATAATTAATTGAACTTAAAAAAATGACGAAACCGGTTAGACTTACAAAGCGCTCGTAAGCATGGACGTGACCGGCGAGAACCAAATCGACACGAGCTTTATAAAGAAGAGTTTCCATAGATTGTTTCATATGCACACTCTCTTTTTCTCCTTGGTGGGCTTCGTTGGTGTTGTACCACGGCGCGTGTATCACAGCCATCAACCACGGTGTGGTCTTACGATCGATGCGTTTGAGATCTTTTTCTAACCATTGGTACTGATCCGAGCCAGGCTCGAAATCTGCGTATGACCCCAACATTATAACGTGGACTCCGAAAACGTTGAAAGAATAGTACAAGTTCGAGGTCGAGCCACTCTCTTGAAATGGCATGTGCCACCTGCCACAAGTATATAGAAATATCAATAACTTACATATATAACAACAACCCATATGTTAAAAGAATCAAAGAAACTTTATATGTTATAAATATATATACTATACAAATCGTTTCTTAATCGCTAAATCGAAAACCGCAATAAAATTTTATTTGTTAATCTATACGTGAACAAGTGTTAGTTTTTGATCAAATAATTTTCCACATGACAATTCCGAAAATATCTAGCGAGAGATATCATTTTTCTATTTATTTTCCATGCATCATGAAAACTATTAAGTAAATTGGATGGATGAATCGAAAGAATTAATGTACCTATTGTTATAGGCGGTGAAGCTTTGACGATGGAGGATAGGAATATGTTCGACTTCGTGGTTGCCATGAGTGACCATCCATGGTCTTTTACTCGCAAGTGGCTGCACCAAGCGACCAAAAGTGTCCCACACGGGTTGCACCGTATCAGCGTACGACAGATCTCCAGGCAAGATAAAAACATCGTGTTCCCATTTCGAGACGTGGTCCAATGTTGATTTAGTCCATTCAGTCGTACCAAGGTCACCTTCATAATTAATCAATTTCCAAGATCATTAACAAAATAACGAATTTGAGCTACAAAACCGCCATGACGTGGGCTTTCGACTTTAGCTTGTTAAGGGTTCAGTTCAGAGCTATAAAATATAAATACATAAATATTTGTACTTTATGTTTATGAAATGACGAATCTAAGAAATAAGTTGTGAAAAAAATGGAAAGTGTAGTACCAGCCACGGCGAATTTGATGGGGAATTGAGAAGGAGGGGTCTTGAAGTTGAACTCTTGGGTTGAAGTTGGACCTCCACATTTGTAATAATAAACTGTATTGGGGGTTAATGGGCCTATGACCACATCGTTAATGTGGCCTGATCGATAAATCAGCAGGTAGTGGTACGAGGACGTCGTTCCATTAGCCGAGCCTTCGTATTTTCCAGAGGCTGTGCCGTACACAACAGTCGGCATGGCTGAGTCTTTCGTTATCCATGATATTCTCATTTTGTCTGGCCCAACGAGAGATATATGCACCTTTGCAATTTATAATTTAAATTTAAAATCAGCATCACATGTTCATTACATAGAAGAAGTTAAAATAAATTACTAAAAGAAAAAATAGGGAAGAACAAACTTCAAAGCGTACAAGCAAAACCGATGACGAACGAAGGATCTCATCTGTCTAACAGACAAAAGAGATATAAAGTGGGGAATTTGCTGTGGCTTCATCGGACACGAGGTTACATGAAAAAACGTCACATGGCAGTGATGAAACTCACGTGCCCTTCGGTACTATACTACTATTTGCAATTTGACTGTTGGTCGACTACTATGGAACTAGAATTCTATAAGATTAAGGGAATTTTTTTATTATCCCATATTATATGTTCTGTTTTAGGATTCCAAATAGATAATCTAGAGAGTTTGTTTCCTTGGCACAGTTATATTTAAATGTTGTAAAATTTGATATCAATAAATATAGGTGACTAATATAAGAGCATCATCAAGGGAGAAGTATATAAAGTTTCTTATTTATTGGTTTAGTATAAAATGATACCTTAAAACTTGGATCTTAAAATTCTTATACTGTTTCTTATAAATTTGGCCATTTTTCTATTTAAATTAATTTCATATTATTTTAAAAAATCATCTTAAGAATCTCAATTGATCATGGTCTAAGGTGTTTAGTCAAAAAGATCATTTGTTTTGAGTTGGAAAATGTTAACAAAATGTCTTCACTCACTGTTTCGTAATTAATAAATGCACAAAGTACAGTGTCGGTTCCAAAAACATAGGTGTGAACAGTGTATGTATCTGTCGTAAAAATCTACCCCCTAATTATGACAACGAATCGGTTGCAAGTACTGTTATCGGTGAGAAATTAGACAGATCTTCTGAATTAGTCATTTTCTATAATTATCTGACTCTCTAAGAAATGTAAAAACTAAAATTGTGTTTTCATATAAGAAACAGAACGACAAAAAAATACCAGAAACAAAACTCATGCATCTCTCCAGTTTCGTTTTTTTCTTCTTATTATTATCCAGTACGCCGAAGATTTTAATTTTATACTAGTGTTTAATGGTAAAACTTAAACACACATGCTTATATATTTGAAAACTAACAATGATGAGTGAAAGTAAGAAAGCCTTGAGACTTGTCGTGTCAAAATTCTACTTTTAAGGATTTGCATGAAAGATACAAAATACATATATGTGTGTGTATAGAGTTTAATGCAAAGTAAACTACCTGTTCCGGGGACAAATGATCGTCGTCGTTAGATGGATGCATCTCTATATTTTTCCGAGCGGCCGGCCGATCATACGAAGACACATTTCGGACCAAAACAATAAGTATTATCGTGACTAAACCCCAAACCTTCACCATTTTGGGTTCTGACGACAGAGAAAGAAAGGGATAGCCGAATAGAGAGAGAAATAGAGAGAGATATCTTAAAAGATTTTCAGGAACAAGGATAGAAGAGACACGATGCTTTATAGTAATCTTTGATTTCTCGTTTTGGAATTCTTATATATGGGGAAATGTATTTGACTAAAAAGGTAAAACAATTTGTAAGCGTGGATTTGAAAATCGTGTATGCATTAGATGGCCAAATTTTATTTTTATTTGAAAATGACTAAAAAGGGTAACTAATTCTTAACAGATTTTTTACTAACTAATTTAAATTCTTAACTAATTTTTTTATCATAAATTTTGTGTTAAAATTTTTGAAATACAATTTTTTGTTTCATGACCTTCAATTGTAAAACTCTAGTTGAAGTTCTTGACAAAAATATCTTTGATAATAAAAAATAATAATTGATTTAAACATAAAATATATTGCATAAAACCATTTTTGATTTATATTTAATTTTTTTTATTTTAAAAATCTAGATATTCTAAAATTTATATTCATAATTTTAAAAAAAAAATAATTTTCTTAAATACTAATCTTTTTTTAAGTTAATGTTAAATTAAAAAAAAACAAAATTCCAGTGAATTAAACAGCATGATAGTAAAATCTTTTACGATCTGGTTCTTAATTAAGAATTTTAAAATTTATTTCTTAGTAATAAAAGTACTTTTGATTTAATTTTAATGCTATATCTTCCTAAAAACTTCAATTGATCATATTCTAAAAATTTATTGGTCCCAACATTTATTTTGTTTTAAAAAAATTTCACACGCGTATTTTTTAACAAGTCATATATTACTATTTGATAACAGGTTATTTACAATTTTACCTATTAACGTTTTTACAAAAAGAAAAAGGGAGCAGAATTTGGCTATCTACATACATATATATCAGTATACATATAAAAAAATTATTTACATGGTGGTGAGATTTAGTTAGATCATGATTAACCTTGTCTCTTAAAAAATATTTTAATGTAATTGACAATTAAAAAAAAATAGCAATTAATCCAAAAGACGTATTCAAAGACATATAAGAGCAGCATTAACCTGTAGACCAAATTTTTTTATTAATAAATTATTTATTTAATTAATATTTATTTAAATAAAATTAAAAAAACCATTGGTATTGTAACAAGTGGTAGAAGTAAGCAAAATAACGTTCCTTATATACCCCAAATAAGTCACGTCTCTTCCTACTCTTTCTTTTTCTCAATTAATTTTTATTATTTTAATAGCTAAAATTTTCTAAAAACCTTGCATTAATGCTCCTAAAAACATATAAAATATTATTTAAATATTTATTAAAATCTCTAAATAGGTCTTTTTTGTTAAACATACTCTTAGTTTCTTATCACTTAATCAGAAAGTTATTCAACCATGCACTCTAAGAGGAATAAAATCTGGATTCAAACAAATCTCTTCTAATTCAATGGTTTCTTTAAAATGATTCATTACAAATATGTGTAATTGGAATAAATATTTTTAAAACATGAGTAAGGTAATTTTAAATGATCCATTACATTATGCTGATATGTTCTCTATTATTATCATTTTTATTTATTATAATTATTATTATATATAATTAATATTCCAAGAAAATAATTGTACATTACTTTGGTTTTACAAGTTATATAGTTGTTGTTTTTCAAAATTAGATATACTTTTAATATGGGTTTTTAAATTTCATTAGTAAAGCTGGCTTAGACAATGTAATCCGAATTTTTACAACCCCCAAAATCTTTTTATTTTACAAACTCTCATCACACATTTATTTATTTAATTAATACTGAGTTTTATTTAAAATGTATGAGAAAGAAAATTGCGCAAATGCCCAAAAGCTTAATTTTCCAATGCAAACCCAATATATATTGGAATATACATGAACCATAACTAAACTAGGTCCAGGAACTTAGAAGGTAGAGATTATTGACCTCATGCAACCGCTTAACATTTCTCTTGAAGGAGCAATGGAATCCTGCACTCACCATTTCCAAGGTGCTTTTATCCATCTGTTCTTTGTTAACCCATCCAAACCCGGATGATCCTTTGGTCCCTGAGATAGCTCATATGTACAAGACTGACAAGAGCAAGTATGAGGCCACTGCACGGAGCTGGACTCAGAAGTATGTCATGGGATGAAGGGGAAACCCAATCTACTAAACCCAATCAGAAGTATGTCATGAGATGAAATGGGAAACCCAAGCCCGTAATCTTCTCTGTATGATTCAATAGACATCTCTCTTGTTACCTTTTTAAAATTTCTGAAGACAGGATCAAATGAAATGGGTCTTGTTTTAATCAAAACAGAAACATAATCTTTCTGAAACTAGAAACTGAAACTCTTTGTAGTGTTTGGGTCTTGTGGTGGAATTATGATTTGATGTTTTTGACGTGTACAAATAAAAGCATCAACTGATCAAAATGACTTTGTATTTAGGTTTCGGCATTCCTTACGAGAACTGAACTTCACTACTAATTATATGATAATACCCAGATTTAGAGTGATTATGATATTTCACAATTCACACTTCACAATCACAAGTAATTTTTTATAAAAAAAATTCTTTAACTGAGATTAAAAAGAAGGAGTGATTCGGATGAGTAAACCAGGGAAAACATCATCGTGATCATGGATATGAGGATTCCCTTCAACGATGTATGGATCTCCACACTTCTCACTTATCGTCTGCAACGTCTCTCCTGCTTTCACCTCATATATCTCATCGCATGCTGGCCGTCGATCAGAATATCCGGCGATCATCATCGATGGCTGCTGCTTCTCCACGATGATCTCCGAGGAACCCTCTTCTACCACGTGACAGTAGTTCATCAGCAGCATCATGGCGGCAAACACCGCGCAGTACCACGAGATCTTCTCTGCTACTACCATGGAAGCAGAATGAGAATATCTCTTAGCCATTTTAAATTTTATGATAGTGAATTTGGTTATAAGAGGTATATATTTGATATTTTGGTGAGTATACGAAAAGGGTTTTGTGGATATATGTAAAGATGTGTGTATGGATTAAGTTTGATATAAAAGATGACCGATGATGATGTTGTTGGAGTTGGTGTGAATATTAGCGGGAGTTGAGACGGTTGTAATGTTGCAGGTTCCTTTTGTGTTAGGTCACTTGTCTATTTTGAATTCTTTCCATTCAATGAATTAATTTCTGAAATAGATTCATCGCATTAATTTAATTATTAGAAAAAAAACAGAAGAAAAACAATTATTTCACAAGAATACTCGAGTGCAAATTTTGATAAGTTGACCAAATGGTCATAAGTCGTTATCCATTTTCTTAACATCTATATTGAAAACCGATTTCACTTTCGTTTCAGCGTTTTCTTCACTTTGAGAGAAAACTATATAAGCTTTGAAGCCTTTGATCTAAGATGTATAAGAAAACTAAAACTATATTATTTCCACTGGAAATAGAGAATATGTTTTCAAAGAACCGTAGAACATATGTCATTTTTCAAATTGCTAAATCAATTTGTAAATTTATATTTGACCAAATTGGAGTTCCGTAAGCTCATATCTACCCTTTTGGTAGCATCAAGATGCTACCTAATTAATTGCCCTTTCTTTCAAATAAAAAAAGAATCTCTAAATTATTTGGTGAAACAAATATTATTCGCTAAGGTTCACATGTACCCATCAGGTTCTTACAGTCAATTAAGATTCCATACCGAATAAAGACATTATCCTTAAAAACCCATGGTCCAAACCAGATCAAGCTAAAGTATGCAGTTTTTAAAAACTAAATGATAGAAAAAGAAAGAAGGTGAAATTTGAATTTTAGGAGAACCTATCTCATAACAAGTTTTATTACATCATCATCAACGTGATAATATTTTATCATACTAGCAATATTTGTTTTTCAAATTGTAAAGTAAGAGTAAGATATATAATATATATATTGTGTTGATGGGTTTTATCTGTAAAAATATATATGAGAAAAATAACATGCACATGTCCATAGGTCCTGTTTTTTCTAAAGCCCAACTCACTAATTGGGATGCAACTGAACCACAAGTGAAGTCGATCAAGTTTAAATTTGGCGAGATACTCCAAATTAACTGAATGGAGAACCTAATTATAAAATTATTCATCTCAGATTAATAGTCCGACTAGGCGAAAGCAGAGACATGCAGTTGATTGCGACAACAGGGTTTACCTGCAGTCGAGAATGTTGTGTCTATATATGTTCTTCGAAAAATACATCCTCATAATTAATGAAGATTTTTTTTTTTTGGGGGGGAGTGAAAGGTCGAACCGACGAACCCTAGATACTGAAGATGTGAGAAGTGAATTTGTTGTATATGACTTAGGCTATATGAGACTCGGCATCTCATATGATCTATCCCATCAAGCATATCATATGCTGATTCCAGTCAAGCATATCATAAAGTTCATAATACGAAAGCAAACTCTCTTTTTGTCCAACTAAAAAAATAAGTTATGGTGCCCATGAGTCCATGACTGCGTGTTGGTAGTCGCTAATAGGATAATTAGCCGCGTGAATAATATTTGTGGTTAAATCTATAAATAAAAATATAGAAGGATAAGTGAGAGAGAAGAGAGTAGTACTCTTAAGGATAAAGGTAAAGGCTGGACTTCCATTTTGGCTCCTCTTCCAGCCTGTCCTTCTCATATCTTTTTCATTTTACGCACATTTTTTTGTACTTCACTAATTACATTAAAATTCTAATATAATTATGATCAGTATCAGTTAAACAAATGAGTCATGTTTGATAAATATTGGATACGAGAGGAGTTAATGAAATTCCCTAATCAAAGTTTACCAAAAACAAATTGTTACTTCAATACCATTTGTAATCTTTTGATTTTTTCTTTTGTAGTTATATTTCATTAGTTCCCTCTTTATATTCTTGTTACTAAAGCACCATGCAATTTTTAATTATATGTTCAATATATTCATGTTAGTTATTTACGATTTACATTTTCTTATAGTAAAATCTCTTTTATTCTTGTTACTAAAGTTCTTCTTTTAGAGTATTTTATAGATTAACTTACGTGAAAAAAACATGTCTTTTATTAGTAATCAAACTTGAGATAATCATAGTTACTGCAGACATGATAAGTTAATATGATAACGTTATGGCAAACATGCTCAAGGAGTACGTACGATACACATTAAGTTTTGAAAATATAAATTTTCGTGATAACCGTATTTTCCTCTAGTATTGACTCGCGAATATATAAAAAAAAAGTTCTATCGGTAAAGATCCCAGAGCGACTTTTTTTTGTTACGGACGGAATCGCTGGTAAACAAAGTATCCTCATCATGCTGGCTTGCATCATGTACATATGGGTGGTGCTTTCACCAAGTGAAAAATGATTAAAAATAAAGGCGTCAAGACAAATTATTGTTCCCTCACTAATAAACATTCCTAACAATATCTTAGGATATTTAATTCGTAAACCAACCCAATCAAAAGTTAGCGTGCATCATTTTCGCCCCCCTTCAAGCATCAAATTGATCAATTATTAGAGGTTTTAGAAACCCTCAAATGTATATCTATGTTAATTGGACCGTCCAAATTTTTCCCTACAAAAAAAATCTGATAAGCAGAAACGAGTGGTAGATTTGATCCCAAGTTGACATAAAGAAGAAAGATCCCAAGTGGTTCTTCCAAGGTATCAACACGGTACGATTTTTTATTTAATTTTTAATAACCCACACACGGTGTAAAGTTTGACCCATCTAATGAATTTTGTTTCTGGTAATGAAAAAGACTTTATTTTTGTAGGAAAAAAAAGAGTTGAATCAACCATAAAATTAAATGAAAAAAACTATATGAAATCTAATAAGTGTGACACCACCATGACGACATTTAATCACTAGTATAAGATTTGATCGTGGAATATTGCATTACGTGTAGAGAAACAAGACGATATACAGTTTCATCGGTAATTGGCTAAACTAAAATTAGTGTAATTATAAAATTTTAATATGTTGATTAGTGAAACAAAATACCGTTATTTTTTTCTATTTAAATTTTCAGCTGCGTCGTCTCTGTTTCGCCGTTGTTTCCACCTTCTCATCTTTCTCTCTCTCCTTTTGCTCTGTATATATCTTTTCTCTCTTCCCAATTCAATCGTTTTTAGCAAAGAAAAAATAATCAGTGAATCCATCTTTCTTCTTCCTCTTCTTCTATCAGAGAACAGGTAAACACAGTCTCTCTCTCCTCCTCTCCTTATTTTTCTCCGCTCTTCTCTGTATTATTCTCTTAATAAACTTTCCATCTCTTCTTTTTATTTTTTCATTTCTGTTTGTTTGGTTGCCGAGAAAGCGGAGGAAAATTTTTTCTTCGCTTTTTTTCTTTAAACCGATTTTCTGTTGTTTTCTCTCGGCGACCAGATTTCGGTTTGTGTTCTGTAATTAATTTCGTTTGATCTTGTTTATGTTCTGTCTTTCCTCTTTTAGTTCTGTCTTTTTTTATTTATTACCTTTTTTTAATTAATCATTTTTTTTTTTTTTTTTTGTTTTACAGATTTCCGACGAGCTTTTGATTAGATTTAAATAAAACAAAGATCTATTATGGCGGAAGAGCATCGATGTCAGACGCCGGAAGGTCACCGTCTCTGTGCTAACAACTGTGGCTTCCTCGGCAGCTCCGCCACCATGAATCTATGTTCGAACTGCTACGGCGATCTTTGCCTTAAGCAACAGCAACAAGCTTCCATGAAAACCACCGTCGAATCTTCTCTCTCCGCCGTATCTCCTCCGTCTTCTGAGATCGCTTCCGTCTCTTCTCCGATGATCCAACCTCTCGTTCAAAATCCCTCTGCTGAGTTGGACGTAACGACGACGGTGACTCCTCCGCCGGAGACGACGACGGAGCAGCAGCAGCAGCAGAAACGGCCGAATCGTTGCACGACGTGCAGGAAACGGGTCGGGTTGACCGGGTTTAAGTGCCGGTGCGGGACGACTTTCTGCGGGGTCCATAGGTACCCGGAGGTCCATGGGTGCACCTTCGATTTCAAATCGGCCGGTCGCGAGGAGATCGCCAAGGCGAACCCGTTGGTCAAAGCGGCGAAGCTTCAGAAGATTTGATCACAGCCGTTCGATGCGTTGACTTTTCCGTCTTCGTTTTTTTTTAAAAAACGCGTCCGTCCCCGAGATATCAGGATGGTGTTTAGAATTGATCTCAGCCGTTCCTCAGGGGGTCATTATTGTAAAAGATATGTATTACCAAGGGACACGTGTCACGTGACGCTTTTCCCCATCTTCCCAAATTAATTTTCTTTTCCCCATAAAGAAATAAGATTATTCGCGTTGGCTTTTTCTTTTTTTCCTCTCCGGCAAATTGTGTGGCTTTTGCGTGTACAAAAAAAAGTTATTCAGACAACAAATATAATATATCTATATATATTGTCGCGGTTTTGATTTTCTATTCTAAATCTTT
This sequence comes from Sisymbrium irio, assembly GCA_000411075.1. Taxonomy (NCBI): domain Eukaryota; kingdom Viridiplantae; phylum Streptophyta; class Magnoliopsida; order Brassicales; family Brassicaceae; genus Sisymbrium; species Sisymbrium irio. The sequence goes on along the minus strand of KE154611.1, from coordinate 18,105 downwards.
GAACCAAAAGCTGACAATCTTACAAAGTCTTAGGATTTTATTTTTTTTGTATAGGTTATCATATTTAGTGCCAAGGATGTGGAATGTCTTAAACAAGAATAATGATTACAAGTTTTCACACGAACTTTGAATTAGATGATGCCACCTTGAATGAGCCTTGGGTCGTTAAGAATGTTGTTACGAACAATCACATTCCCAATACAATACATGCTTAAAGACCATGCAAAATGTCTATTGAATCTCTAATTTATAAAATAATTTTCACAGAAGATTTTTGTTGGAAGTAGTCTTCATTTGTGTTTATTTTTTGTATGTGTAAATTTTTAAATTTTTGACTTTTGAGCTCCTAGAAACTTACAAGTCTGTGACCAACCATTGCTACTAATATGTGAACGAGCTATCTTGAAACATAATATCTGTTCAAAATGGAAGTTGGCATGATCGAAAATAATCCATCTGAGTTTAGAGGTAAACGAAAATTATATTGTTTTTTCTAAGCACGAAGCTAAAAAATAAATAAGAGAGACTGTTAAACAAAGATGTTTTTATGGTATAATGATTTAGAGTTCATTTCTAAAACGATTCAAAATACAATGTGATGATGTCCTAGGGCTTTTGAACCATACTTCATCTGCAATAACTGAGAAGTTGTCGCTGTTTCTATGCCAAGACCAATGTGCTCGTTTCTCATTTATAATCCTCAATCTCCCATGTCCAAAACTCGATTCACGGAATACCGACAAAGGTGAACGCGGCTTATGGAACCTGTTAATTAAAG
>KE154611.1:6139-17224 GCA_000411075.1 Sisymbrium irio | reverse complement strand
TTTTTTTTTTTTTTTTTTGAAAAAACACAAACCAAACAATTAGGTGAAAATATATAAATTAGATGAATAATGGGAGGTGGTGACATACGATAAAGCAAGTCCTTCGCGATTGCCACCGTCACCGATGGTTATGTACATTGGTCCACATGGGTCGGCCTTGTTGTTGTATACCGGCCGCTTCGTAGCCATAATTTGCAATCAATAAAGTAAAAGAATCAAATCATTTGCACATAAACAAAAAGCAAAAGAATAATCTTTTATTATATTTTAAATAACTAAGAATATTAAACAATATCAAATACGGAAAAATGAAAAGTTCCTATATTAATTGATCTTAAAATAGGATTTATTTTCTTTTCAGAACAAAGAATATAAATTTTATGCGCATAATAAAATCTAATAAATCTAAAATAGTAAAACATTATGAATGAATGAAAGTTCTCTTGATTTTGGCCATTAAATTTGCAGAATTATGTGATTTATAAACTTAGTAATTTTTTCCCGAACTTTGTTAGTACTTTGAATTGTATTTTTAAAGCTTTAATTTCGGGAAAAGGTTAAGAAAGGTGGCACTTACGAAACGTTCGTAAGTATGAATGTGGCCGGCAAAAACCACGTCGACTTGAGCACGAAAGAACAAACCCTCCAGGGCCCTTCTCATTTTCTCTCCTTCACCTTCATGCGCTTTATTTGTGCTATACCATGGCGTGTGCATCACCACTACCAACCACGGCGTCCTTTTACGGTCAACCTTCCACAAAAATAAAATATGATCTTCAAAATCTATAAGAAATCGCCAATATGTTTGTTTTTCAATAATATGAGATTTCTTGTCGAAACTCAGACTAATTTTCGAAATATGTAGCTGTTATGTGAATATAACAATGACTATATTTGACATGTTGCTAACAACTAGTGCGATGCTAGGTTAATATTCATCATATGTATGAAGCATATATTCCAATTTATGTTGCTTTATATCCCAACTAGTTATATAATGTACCTTTCTTAAATCTGCTTGGAGCCACCGGTACTGATCAGAGTGAGAGTCAAAGGGGGTATATGAACCAAGCATAACTGTGTGGACACCGGCTACATCAAAAGAGTAGTAAAGGTTGGAATGAGAGAGGCTTTCAGCGTGAGGCATGAGCCATCGAGCATTGTATGATATAAAGCTGGTGTGTTCCATGACCGGGAAAGACTCGATCTCGTGGTTTCCTTCAGTGACCATCCACGGGCGAGTGCTAGCCAGCGTCTCTACGAGGCGGCCGAAAGAGTCCCAAAGTGGCTGGTGGGTGTCTGCGTAGGATAGGTCACCGGGAAGTAGAAAGACATCGAAATCCCGTTTGGTAATCTGATCTAATGTTCTCACCGTCCAATCAGTTTGCCCAAGGTCACCTTCAGTTTCACAACAAAAACGGGTCTTTCGTAAGTACACTAGAAAAGCCGGTTCTTAACATGCATGAACCAGAATTCAGTATAGAATAAACATATCAAAGTAGATCAACCCCAATCCAAGCTGTCAACAAATGTTTCTTGAGTTGGATTCAACTCAACAAATGTATTATATATATATATATATATATATCTATCGTTTAAATAAGATAACTTTTTTAGGGTTATGGTTTGTATTACTGTTATTGTTGCGTAACCAATTGTATTCAGATCCGTATAATTTATGTTGTTGACAAAAAATGAATTAAACTATTTGATACGATAAATCTCAAATACTTATTAATAGAGTTAATATGCCATAGATATAAAATATGTTTCTATATAAGAATAAACTAAACTAATTTAATGATTAATAGATTTCATATACAGTATCACATGAACCATCTTCAGAGTTTTCTTGATAAAATTTAATGGAACTAAGTTGTGTGAGGCAGTCTTGGGAATCAAAATCATTCAAATAGTTGATTATAAAATCGTTTGAAACACATCTCAACTCAACCACAATACTAAATATTTGAAATAAAGGCAATTCATGCATCCATTTTGAAACTCCTAAAAGGCTCAAAAATAGACAACCGGCAACAACAAAAAAAAAAAGAAAACGAAAGATGAGACATGTATAACTTTAAAGCTTGGGATTTTTGGCGTATACTTCAAAGCAATCAAATTACAATGGGAAAGTTGTGGACATGCATAAAAAGTGGAATACATGTAACTTCCTGCACGGTTTGCGTGTTATTGCATAAACATGTTTAGTCCAGTTTTAATATCTTTTAAGCATAAAATTTGGGATATATGGTTACACATGGAAATATTCCGATGGTCTAATGTCGTATATGTTCCGGTCCGTCTCTGACAAACCCTCCCAAGTACTTCAAAATTTATTATAACTTTCTAGGAGTTAGGATTATGTATGGACCATTAATATATGATATGCAAAAGCGAGAAATGAAGAAAGAGAGTTAATGAAGGAACTATGTACCAGCCACGGCGAACTCGACCGGAAAAGTGGACGGAGGAGTTCTGAAAGAAAATTCTTCACCGTGGCCACCACAGCGGTAATAGTAAGTGGTGCTTGGCTGAAGAGGACCGATCTTGACATGGTGGATCTTTCCGGAGCTGTATAAGAAGTATCTGTAAGAAGTGGCTTCTCCCGCGGTTTTTTTGTCGTACCTTTTTGAGCGTTTACCGTACTCCACCATCGATGCCACGTTCTTGTCGTCCGTTGTGTATGTTACTCTCATATGGTCTTTACCCGCCAATGATACGTGCACCTGTATACGTGTATATAATTAATTACATTAACCAATATAAATATTTTTGTTGCCAACGATAACGATGGAAACTACGTTCTATGGCATGCATATTCTCCTCATCGACGCAAGAAAATAATATCTTAAGGCCATGGGCAACAGAACCTGTTCCTCGCGGATACGCTCATCATAAATGCAACTTCAACACAAATTTGCGATGAAATATTAAAACAAAACAAAAAGACCTCATCTTAAATTTGCGATATAGGAAACAAACGCAGAAAGTTAGATCGTAAATTCAAGGTTTCTCACTACAAGAAATCGGGCCTATTGTGACCTTTTTTTTAGTTACAATGTCTATACATTTGGTCACAAATTCTAGTTTTTGAGCATATAATGTAGCTTGGTAAATGAACAAATGAAAAAAGGAAAACCATAATAAGAAATCTGATAGATCGAAACATAATAACCTAGTTATACTTATAACAATATATATATTGTTCATAATTCTGGAGTATCTCAGACTCCATATAAAAAAGTTCGGAGATGAAAAATTTATAGAAATCAAGACAGTGATCGAGACGCGATGATAACCTGTTGAGGATGGAATGTTGGACGGCCATGAGAGACAATGAAGTCGGGACGAGGCGGCGGGCGGGTGTATTTCGAATCATGATCAGCTTGAGATACAAACGGAAAGAGGAAGACGAGAGTAAAGCTAAGTAAGAGACCAAATATTTTCATTTTCTTCTTTTAAATTTGTTAAATTGGAGATGCAGGAAACAGAAGATGTGCTAAATTGATTAAATATCGAAGAGATAGCCGGATGTCTCAGGTTTGTTTGTAGTTGTACAACTCAACGAGTCATTTGTTTGGCTTTTTTCCTGAGTTTTGCTTGCAGAATTCTTCAACTTCTTATTGTGTAACGAAACAAAATTAGATAAGAACAAAAGTGCAAAGCCATTGCTTGAGTTGTTAAGGTTCTTGTAACCTTATAAAGAGCTTGACACCCAACAAAAGTAAAATAAAGAAGAAGCTTAATTATTTTGAGTTATTTTTTGGTAAATATTAAAATGGGAAATTACTACATTTGTAAAAATAAGTGTTTGGTCAAGGCTAAGAAAATAGGATACACTTTTTCAACTAAAATACCTTTCTAAGTACAAGATATGAAATGAAAGAACATTTAGTAACATCGTCAAGGCTGACAAGGCAACAGGGGTGCTGAGATTATGACTCTTTTTGTTAAAATATTGAGAAAGTGATGAAAATGTTAAATAAGTAGGAAAAAGACGCGAAGGGTCCATGTATGTTTTTCCTATGTTTTTAGTTGACTCTACAGTAAAAGTCTAAATCTCATTTTGGCGGAAATTCATGTATGAGTTCCAACATACAAAATTTCCATCCAACATCAAAGTTCTTTTAAAAAAAATATATAAAAATTTAACTTTTGTATTGTGTAAAGATTAGAATCATAAAATTATTATATATTTGAATCCAATTCCAAAACGTTTATTCTTTTAGTTTCAAGTTTCAACTTCCAAGTGGCGAATAAATGGCTTTTGCCACCTCTGTCAACTGTAGATGAGGTAAACAAAGCAATTCATAGAAAGATTTGACGCCACTCTTTGAATTTTAATCTCCGAAACTTACAGGCAATATGTAGATTCCGCAGTGACCGAGAAAGCGATGAGTCTAATTTGATCAGTCCTCGGGGTTTTTGGTTACCACATCACTAGTTAAAACCAGCAAAAATACTTATCAATAGTCTCAGTAATACATAAATTCAGAGAAGTAAAGGAATTAACGAGTAAGATTAGTCAAGCATATAACATACATCCATCAATCTTACAAATAAACAATGTTACAACCTTAAACAAAAAGCAGGCAATACTTGAATATAACCTCCCAACAAAATCCCAAATACAAAATAAAAAATGCCTAATAAGAATGCAAGTTTACAAAAAAATCAATATTTGTAGTTCTTCTTTCTTCTACGGACGACCGAATGAAAAACAAAGAGAGAGAGAGTAAAATATCTGATTGTGTGATGATTTAGAGCTCGTCATTCGAATGACTTGAAGGCCAACATGATGATGATGTGCTAAGACTATCGAGCCAGACTTCATCAGCAATAAGTGAGTTTGAGTCGTTGTTTCTATGCCACGACCAATGTGCTCGTTTTTCGTTTATAACCTTCAATCTCGCATGTCCAAAACTCGATTCGCGGAATACCGACAAAGGCGAAGGAGGCTTCTTAAACCTGTAATTCAAGTGACGAGAAAATATGGACATCAGTTTCATAACTTTATACGTACTCAATTAAATGACCAAATGTTAACAAACAAAAAATCCATTGGAAACAGTATGAGACGAAATTTGGATTAAATGACGAGAGGTGACATACGTGGAAGCAAGGCCTTCTCGGTTGCCTCCGTCACCGATGGTTATGTATATAGGCCCACAATGATCAGGCTTGTTGTTATATACCCGCTTCTACAGTAACCACAATTCGCCATCAGTAGAAGTAATATGATTAATTATCTTTATTTGAAAAAAATGAGTACTTACGAAACGTTCGTAGGCATGAACATGGCCGGAGAAAACGACGTCGACACGAGCACTATAGAGCAAAGACTCCATAGCTTCCCTCATGCTCTCTCCCTCACCTTCATGCGCCTCATTTGTGTTGTACCATGGCGCGTGCAGCAACACTATCACCCACGGTGTCGTTTTACGGTCAACCTTTTCTCCAATAAAAAGAAAGAAAAAAAAATCAAAATTGTTACAGAACTTATAGAAAAGTTTGAAATAGTGTGAATTGAGGTAATCATCTTAGTAACGTTTTCTTTTCTTTTTTTCTAGTTGATAAAATATGCCGTTTAAGTATATACCAATTTCTATTTAATATACTCTTAACTAAACTAATATAATTTTATTTTTAAGGATTATTAGCCTTGGTTAGATAATAAATTTACCTGAAATTCGAGAAAAATATTTTTTAGATCAAAAGTTAATTTTAAATTTTTTTTTTTTTTTGGTGCGAAAGCTATATCGATGAAATGATTGTGTACTAAACATTGCATGACCTCCCCACTAACCTTTGCTAGATCGGCTTGAAGCCATTGATACTGATCGGAATCACAGTCAAAGTCGGTGTAGGAACCGAGCATAACCGTGTGGACACCTGCTACATCAAAAGAGTAGTAAAGATTGGATTCAGAGAGGCTCTCGGTGTGAGGCATGCGCCATCGGGCATTGTATGACTTGAAGGTTGTGTGCTCAATGATTGGGAAGAATTCGATCTCGTGGTTTCCCTCAGTAACCATCCAGGGGCGCTTGCTGGCGAGTGGCTCCACCAGGCGGCCAAAGGAGTCCCAAAGTGGCTGGTTAGTGTCGGCATAGGAGAGGTCTCCAGGAAGTAGAAAGACGTCGTAGTCTTGGCTCTTTATCTGAGATAATGTTGCTGCTGTCCATTCGGTTTGACCTAAGTCGCCTGCAATTTGACAACCGGTTTTTTCATAAGTACACATGAAAATTCAGTTATTAACCGGTATGAACCGGAACCCAACGTATATAATAGACTAATAGAGCAATGAAAGCAGATAGATGAACTCGAAACCAAACCCAACTCGTCATGGATTGAGTGTTTAGTAAGTTTTTGATTCAACTCAACCAAATTTTTATCCATGAATTTACTTGTTTTTTCTACATGGACATGAATATATATATCTACGAAAAGTTATATGCATATATAATTCAAATATTAAATTATGTATATTAATATTACATATAGATGACAAAAGTTATATATTGATTAGTAAAATAAACTAATTTAGTGGGTAATGCTTTTTGATACCCATAAAAACATAGATAGCCGACGACCCGACGTACAGACGTGTGATTTTTAAAAGCAATCAAAGTCAAACCGGAAAAGGTGAGGGCATGCGTAACGTATACCTTCTTGCACGGCTTTTGTGTTATTACGTGAATCTCATAAATTTGAATTTTTAAAAATTTATTTAAAACACTTTTAAGGAAATTACTCAAATAGAGTTTCATATCTTTGGCTATATTATATTTACTGGTTGAGCTATCGTTGTTCAATGTCACCAATTCCAATGTATAAACGGACAGATAAGAGATCAAAGGAGTTTAGGGAATCTACCAACAATGGCGAACTCGACCGGAAAAGTTGACGGAGGAGTCTTGAAAGAAAATTCAGGACCGTTGCAGCCGCACATGTAATAGTAAGTGGTGTTGGGCTCTAGAGGTCCGATCTTGACGTGGTGGATCTTGCCGGATTTGTAGAAAAAGTATTTGTAAGAAGTGGATTCTCCGGTGGTTTTTTTTCCGTACTTTCCCGGTTGTTTACCGTATTCCACCACCGACTCCACCTTCTTGTCTTCCGTTATGTATGTTACTCTCATGTGGTCCTTACCCGCCAGTGATACGTGCACCTTTAATTTATCAAATATTCAAACACCAACACAAACCTTTAGAAACAAAATTTGAAAGGAAATTTTTTATGTCATCACTGAAAGCAGGAAATACAGAAACTGTTTGAATATTTCATGTAAGAAGTATTCACTAATAAGTATGTCTTGTCTTGTGTCAAACAAAGATGAAATTAACCCTTTGAGACGACGCAGAGACAACAGTGTAATTGGAGTCTATGTCGTAAATAATAGTAGATTAATGTTGACGATGAACATGTGGAATGTTGCAAAAAAAAAGAAGGAAGAGTATGTGATAAATTAATTATAAATATTCACTAGTTAATTAACACGACAACAGAGACTTAAACCCGAAAAAAGTACCATCTCTTGTCTCGCACAAAATTGAGATCCAAGAAAGTTATTAAATAATGTAGGTTACTAAAGTTTCAATATGCAATGACAAATTAACAACATAATGTGGTTTGTATCTTATTAATCACTAAAATGTGTATTTGAAAAATTGAAGAGCATAACATAGGTGTCAGGTGAGGAAGGGAATCAATCTACCTGAATACAAATGCATTGACCTTAATCAACCATATATCTCACGTTCCATAAGAAACCGAGGATGTAAATGTTAGGAATTGAAAACACTGAAGCTGTTTTGAATAAACATGATATGAAGCTGTTGAGAAAGAGAGTCAAGTTAAAGAACCTGCTGTGGATCGGTTTTGGAACGGTCATGAGGGACAGAGACAATGGGACGAGGCGGCTCGCGGCTGAGTTCCGGATCGGCTTGAGACAAGAACGGACAAAGGAACAATAGAGTAAAACTAAGAAAGAGACCAAAAACTTTCATCTTCTTGTCTACAGAGTTGAAGTTTGGTGAAGAAGAATGGATTGTTATTGAAGAGATCGGTGGATGAATTCAGGTGTGTTTATACTTTATACATCTCTTTAGCCATCGCGTCAAGTTACTTCATTTCCTTTTATAAAAAAAGATATATCTTAAAAAATCAAATATACGTTTTGTTTTAAGTTTTGCTTGCAGCTTCCTTTATCTTTCGATCATTTAACGAAGAATAGTTAGAAAGTCAATGCTTGAATTGTTTAATTATGAGGTTTTCGTAACCTTAAAGAACTAGACCCAAGGAAATAATAAAGAATGAGATGTTTTACATGAAGATTTAAATATTCCCTTTAAATATAGCGTCGTCCCTATATTCGTAGACATCTGTATGTAAAACGTATGAATAGTGGCAATTTATTTTGTAACTATATCGCTAAGTCCGTAACTAATTAAACCATATTTTTTTCTGAACAATGTTTTCCGTTTCACTCTATACCATTGAATAGAAAAGGTATCAATTAAGATACATGATCAAGTTTAAACTGATGATTACCTTTAAGAACAAGATATATAATGAAACAGTGCTATCTAGTAATATCTTGCTATGACGTTTAGATTATGGACTTTTTATATATTACAAAATAGAAAAGATTAGGATATATAAGAAATAATAGAATAATGATACAACAGAAGAAAAGGGGACCATCTTTTAGGTTCCAACGTCGACTTGTGAGTGACAGAGCAAGAATCCTCAAGACCACACATATAATGGGAGTGATATGGTACCATTCAACATAAATTGTTGTACTATTAGACTTTACTATAATGTTTTTTGTTTTGTTTTTAATTTGGCCAACTTGAAATCTTAGAGCATAACTATTGGTAGTTTTTAAAAGGGTTTTTTTGTATATTTAAATAAATACAAAATAAAAAGAAAATAGGAGAGAGTGTAATGGTTTCTTATTTGGGAATTATAAGAGACATTTTACATGATATAAGAGACCCAACTTTATAAGTGTCACTTTACTATTGGTTTAGTCATAATTTTGATTAAAATACTATTATTTTGGTTTTTATAAGAGATTCATCATGGTTTCACCAATAATGATGTTCTTAGAGTGGTGGATATCCACGGCACAACAAATTTTCATCCACGACGACAATATCAAAATTATTTAGTTTTATAGGAAAAATTAACAAGTTTTTTATATATTTTACGGTAACAGAAATTGTCTGAGTATTACTTTTAAACTTTTTGGGGATCTGGTATTATATTACTTAACTCTAAATTCGTTTTCTTCGATCTTCTATTTTACAATTCATGTGATCGAGAAAAACGTTATTGTTTACTTTCTCTTAATCTTACTAGACTATTTTTATCTGCCCTCTGAAAACTTGTTTTCCTTACCAAAAATCTGATTTTCCGAATTTCGTCAGTTCATGATCATTTAGTGATTGTTGGTTATGTGATTTATTTAATTACTTTGTTATGTAGGACTCCTTGCCCTGTCTCGGTTATGCTAATAATCACATTGATGGTAGTAACGGTGATCAAGAAACAATATAAATACTCTAGTTCTGGAATGCAAAGAAAAAAAAAACATCTAAATACTTTGATGTGTGTCGTAATTATCGAGGCGAGAATAATTCACAAAGTGACGACCACGTGTCAGACAATTGACAAGTGAGGAAGAGGAGAAAGAGTAAAACAAGTAATCCGATGGAACGTGAGAAGATGTAGAATATGAATCATGTCATGTGGCCACGTTGCTAAGTTAATATGGTATAAACGGATATGCTTTATGGATCATTCGTAAAAATTAAATAAAAAATATTAATAAATGATTCATGTGTTACGTATTTTAGTTTTTAGATAAGCGTGTACGGAGTTGGACTTTTCTTTTCTTTTTCGGATACTGAAATCAAAATAGCATCTACACATTGTTTCACTCCACATCCACTTTTATAACTTTTGACACATACTATTGATTTTAGAACTCTAAAGCGGGGCATGAAATGGCGTGATTATCAAATCCACTAATTTTCATTTTTCACAACATAAGGTAGTCATTTTGTTTTTAGTACGAAAACTACTACATGTTTAAAGCTTTTAGTAAACTTAAAACTACGTACTACTACTACGCTGTAAAACAACATAAGGTAATCATTTTTTTATCAAAATATGGAAAACCGCTGGTTTCCCTTAGGTCAAGTTTCCGCCCGGAATCCTTCTTTTGCTATCTCTGATGGCAGCCTCTTCCGTCCTCCCGACCCTCCAGATCCTTCCTTTCCTTTCTCCCCTGTTAACTTCCCTCCTCTTTCTCCTGGTTCTCCAGCTGCTACTGTAACTTTGCCAAAGCTCCCTGCTTCTTCTCTGAAGCCTGCTACGGCTGATTTTTCATCCCCCACCATTACGGCGGCATCTACTTCCCAAGATGCTCTAAAGAAGAAACCTGCAACTACAGATTCTCAGAAGCTATTTCCTGCAACTAAGAACTCTGAACCAACTTCTAGATCTACAAACACTGTTCCTCCGGGATTCAAAGTCTTAACTCCAAAGAAAGATCTACCATTCCCCCCCAACCTGAACTCGTCAAATCCCCCCAAATCCCCCCCTAAACCCCATAAGCAACAAACCGCCAAAGCTAGTCCTGTAGAAAAACCTGTTCATTCACCCCCAAACACTATTCCCCGACCTTCAACCACTTCATCTTCTCAGCCTCCTCTTTGGAGAAAGTCTCAACCTTCTCATGACCATAACAAGACCCATTCTCAGTCTCCCCCGAACTCTTCGCCGGCGAATATCCCGAATGTCTCTTCTTCTCCAGTTGAGAACCTGGCTTCAAAAATCAAGCGACGTGAGAATAAAACTCTAACTGAGCTGAATGTTACTATCAATAATGAATCTGGTACTCCGGAAATCCTCATACCGGATGAAGTCTTTGAACGGGGTGCAGAGATGCATCGTGACTTTATCATTGGCTACTTTTGTGGACGAGCTCCAGCTTTTGGACAGATACAAAGCGTCTTAAACCATATGTGGGGAAAAGGCTCGCGCTTGGAAGTCCACCTCAATGCTATGTCGAGC
>KE154600.1:35362-58343 GCA_000411075.1 Sisymbrium irio | reverse complement strand
TCCGACGGTCGGTACGTTAACCGGGAGGTTCGAAAGTCATGATATACTGACCCTGCAATCACCACATGACCGTTCTCCGTGTTTTGGCCTCACTCACACGGTACCGCGAATGACTTCCTGGTAGGTCACCCATCCTTAGACTACTCCAGCTCAAGCACGCTTAACTCTGGAGTTTTCTCTAGATGTGCAACCGAAAAGGTAAGTGCACTTTGGTGACATAGGTAGCCAAATCAATTCTTTTAACCTCTCCCACATAAGTTTCCATATACCTAAATGTTGTGATCACAGAAAATTTCCGGCGGAATATTATAACACATTGAGAACTTCAACGAAGTTCTGGCATCTTTTCTGATCCCATACCGACAACAACAAAATGCATTAGTAAACAAAATTTTCATTATTTTTCCGACAAATATTACCTTTACCATCCCGACTGTATCTGTTCATCAAAAATTTTCATATTCTCGACAAAGACTTTAAATCCTTTCAATTTCAAGTCCTCGGTTTCTCCCGAGAAACTAACAAGATTAGAGTATTGATCTGTATTATTTGGTTTAACAGCCTCAGTTTAGTATAAACTGGTTAAGTCTTCTTATATAAAAAGACAAACCTATTGTAATTGTTGACTAAGTTGAATAATATAATCTTCTTTCTTTGATGTCACTCTTCTTCTTCATTGTTCAGCTAAAATGGTATCAGAGCTGTTGAATCACCAAACTTTGATTTGAGCTTCCGCTTCTTCTTTTTTTACTCGTGTTTGATCTAGATTGATCGGCTCTTTCTTCTGATCGATCCATTCTTTGAATCTCCAAAATTGAGCTGGTTTTGTTCATTCCGTCAAATCTCTCTAAGATGGTGACTCTTCTCCGATCAACTCGTCACGTTGCTCGTGCTTCTACCTCAGCGGTGAAATCGTCTAATCCAGAGACATCTGCTTCTCGTCAGTCAATTTCGGCGACGACCTGAACAGAATCACTAGTTCCGATGGCCATTCGGCTTCAAAAAAAATCTTTTCAAGTTCCTGTATTGAGTGTCATTGTACCAGATCTCTCTCATCCTGCGTCTTTCGACTTAAATGGGATCCAATATTCACAGTATTTCTTGACCAATCCGGGAATGTCTCTCATCTCTGAGGTATTGGATGGAACCAACTATTACGATTTCTTTAGATGCTACGAACAAAATAGCATTTTTTTATGGTTCCTTGCCTAGACCTGCTGAATCTCATTCTAGTTATCGGATTTGGTTAAGATGTAACAGCATGGTCAAATATTGGATATTGAACTCTGTTAAATACCAATCTATGGGATTATCCTCATGTTTAACGACGCTTCTAGATATGGAAAGATATGATGGCTCGTTTCCATCTCACTAACCTCCCTAGATCGTATCAGTTGACACAACAAATTTGGTCTTTGAATTTGTCAACATACTATACGAAGTTGAAAACTCTGTGGGATGATCTTGATGGTGCAGATTGCCTGAAAACATGCCAGAATTTTAACTATTGTAGAGCCACGATCACCAAGGCAGAGCATACAAAATTTATCAAGTTTCTGGCTGGCCTAAACAAGTCCTACTCGGATGCTCGAAGTCAGATTATAATGAAAAAGAATGTTCCAGATATATATAGTTTAGTATAGATATATATTCAACCAAATTAAACATATAACTAGGTGTGTCTCCCACATCATCCATCAGCAACATACATATATATATATAGTTTAGTCCAGATATATATTCAACCAACCTACACGTATGCTTATAGATATACATATGTATGAGTGACTCTCTAAACACTCCTACCATGAGATGCAGTGTAAGAAGAGAAGAATATCCTAACCACACCCACCTTTACTTAGATCTGACGAAAAGAAGAGAAGATGTAGATATGCTGCCTTTCAATACAAATATTTTGGATCTACAAAACAAGAGTTGGTTTCCATCGCAAGCTCAATGTATGAGATCTAGGAGACAAAAAAAAGAAAAAAAGATTGACAAAACGGGATCTAGGGTTTCTGAAACGCCCTAACCCATTTTTCCTGACCGTGGGTCAGTCAAGCTGGGCCAATTCTAAAATTTTCAATACTTATAATTATTTACGCATTTTGAGCATTCTAGACAAATCATCCAAGCATAAACGTTTTATTGAAAAGAATTACATGAGGTTCTGTACAACAATGTGAGTCTACTAATAAGTTATTACATCATTATACTTAGCCAATTCTATCCAATAGTACACACCATCCATCTGCTTCCCTTGCCCTTGTCCCGCGGCTCATGCATTGTTATCATCACTACATGCATCCACAAAGGAGGTGTAAGCAAATTATTGCTTAGTGAGAGTGGTAACCCATCCCACCGAGCCAAACATATAATCGCAACATGCATAAGTCAACCAGTCTAACCATGCAATCCTACAGATTGACCGAGTCGATCAACACACTTAAACGGGCTAAATCCATGATCCAGTCACGCTCTTACGAGCCATCACGCTCTGAGTGTAAACTGATCCGAATACCCGCATTCTAGTGAGCCAACAACCGATCAAACCAAGCAGAACATTGAATAATCGGATTGACATATTGATAGAATGAACCTAGCAATTCTAGACTAAGTGAAAATCTATATCCGGTTAAAATCTAGCCCAGGGAAAACGCACTCACCTTAGCCCGCCGGTTATTGCTTTCTGACACCTCTTGCGCACTCAAATACGATAAATCCTCACTTGTTCCCCACAGACGAACGCTTAACACGTGCGTTGTAAGCTTATTCCCGAACAATCACAAGTGCTCTCGATCCTTTCCAATATCACTTGAGCAAATCACCAGCTTTCTCTTTCAGAATATTAGTGTTTTCATACGTTCAGAAACTGTTTTTCCCAACGAAATATCTTTTAATGAATGGTTATCATTATAGCCCCATAAACTGTCGGGAAAACCGTCCCGCGTCAAACAATCGTTTCCCCGCACTAAACCACTGTCGGTGCGCGAGTTTTCATCAAATCGTCCGTCCCCACGCTTTATCACTTCCCAAGCGCGACTTTTCCATTAACCGTTCCAGGGCGGTTTCGCCTGATAGAAAATCAGCTCAGCTCGTGAACACTCAACCCGCGCGTATGCTGTCCAGCTACTATCCGACGACCGTAACCGTCTTGTCCATTTGCCGAGCAAACTTGTCCAACTACAGACCAGTCATCTCGATCAGTTAGGATTATCTGACACTTCACTCCTAACTAAATCATGGTCTGAGCCAGTTTAACCCGATCAAATCATGTTCTGGACCGATCAGCTCCATTTTAGCTCGGTAAATATATTTTGACATGTCCAGTTCCAGTTTTGTCCTGGGAAAACTGACGATTCAGCTCACGACCCAGCCTGGTTGACCCAAAACTCTTGGTTCACGAGTGTTACAAGTCTCCCCCACTTGGCTAAGACTTGTCCTCAAGTTTTCTCTTTTTCTCCGGTACCTTTACAAGCTTCTCGAACCACTTAGGAAATTCAGCATTCATCCTTTGTTCCGGTTCCCATGTGGTTTTTTATTCACCGTCACAATCCCAAACAACTTGGATCATCTTGGTTTTCTTTTTACCATCCAACTTAGTTTTTCTATCAATAACCCGGACTGGTCGACATTCCACAGTCAGGTTTGGTCTTAAGTCCGCTGGTGGATCCGTCGCCACCTTATGCCGCTCAGATACACATTTTCTGAGCTGACATACATGGAACACATCATAAAATGCATCCCTAGATTTGGGCAAACCCAGCCGGTAAGCCACCTTTCCGACTCTCTCCAAAATCTCATATGGTCCCATGTACCTCGGACTGAGCTTAGCGTTCTTTGTACCTCGTTCTTTGCCCTTGTAAGTCACGGTCTTAAGATAAACCATACCACCAACCGCGAACTCAAGCTCCTTCCGACGCTTATCAGCATAACTCTTCAGCCTATCTTGAGCTTCTTTCATCTTAAGATTCAGTACTCGGATTTTCTCGGTTGTGTCCTCAACAAAACTCTGGCCAAATATGCTCCGCTCCCCAACTTGGGTCCAACATAATGGTGTTCTGCATGGCCGTCCATACAGTGCTTCATAAGGCGACATACCAATACTTGCTTGGTAGCTGTTGTTGTATGGAAACTCGGCCAAATGCAAGTACTGTTGCCATTTACCACCCCAATCCAAGACACAAGCTCGCAACAATTCTTCAAGTGTCCTGATTGTTCTTTCAGACTGTCCATCCGTCTGGGGATAATACGCTGTACTCAGATGGACCTTTGTCCCCATGTTCTTCTGCATTGTCCCCAGAACTCTTGCCCTGATCCTTTCGCCTCTGATCCTCCTCAGGACAATCACGCACCTTGTGCTCCAGACTACCGCATCGATGACATGCCCCAGACGCGGTTCTGCACGCTCCCACGTGCATCTTCTTACAAGTCGGACATACACTGCGTCCACCAGATGACTTGCCAGATTGGGGGCTCTTCCCAAACTTCTTGTTCTTTCCAGAATCCTTTACAGAATACCCCGGTGGTCCACCACCCAACAGTTTTGCCTCAGCAATAATCCCTTATTCCCGTTCAGCAGCCTTTTCAACCAGTTCAGCCACAGAGTCATACTTGTGGATCTTGCACCGAGTGTTGATTTCCACATGCAGACCACGCATGAACATGCACACCAAGGATTTTTCAGTCTCAGCTTCACGACCAGCATACTTCTTTAGCCGGTTGAACTATGCTCTCATATTCCCGCACAGTCATTGACCCTTGTTCCAGTTTAAGGAACACGACTTCCATCTCAACCAGGAAGAACTTAGCCCGGAACTTCTCACATAACATTGGCCAAGTGTACAGCCTTCCAACATCCTGACCCACTATACCTTCCCACCAACTGTGTGCATCAGAGTCCAGGTAATGCACGACTATGTCCTTCTTGTATGCATCAGGAAAACAGATTGAACCAAAGTTCCTTTCCAATCATGACAGCCACTGATCTGCCTCAATCGCACTTGAGCCACCAGAAAAGAAATTGGTTCCTAGTTTCTGCATCTGATCCATCACCTGAAGGTAGGACGGATCATGGTGCACAGACACCACATTCTCTTCAACCTGTGTTGGCTGCACATTGACCACCGGAGGTATAACATTCACCACCAGTGCAGCAGCCGGCAGCCTGGCCAATACTTGAGCCAGCATGCCTTAAAACTGCTCCCAAACCGACTGGAGCCCCAGCAGACCTAGTCGCAACTCCAGTTCCCAAACCAGCAGCATTACCAGCCGAGGCACCAACCACAGTACCAGCCGCAGCATCAATCCCGGTACCACCCGCAGCACGGTCTCAGTGCCAGTTCCGGCCGCAGTACCAGCTGCATTAGCGGCCGCAGCCACTTGATTCCCAACATTCACAGTTTCAGCCGCATTCTGAATTACCTCAATCACGGTCCCAATAATTACTGCATTGTTCCCGGAAGTTTCCACAGTTTTCCCGACCAGGGTCAGTCAAGTGGGGCCAGTTCTAAAATTTTCCATACTTAGAATTATTTCCGCATTTTGAGCATATATACAAATCATCCAAGCATACATGTTTTATTGAATAGAATTACACGAGGTTCCGTACAACAATTTGAGTCTGCTAATAAGTTATTACATCACTATACTTAGCCAATTTTACCCAATAGTACACACCATCCATCCGCTTCCCTTGCCCTTGTCTTGCAGCTCATGCATTGTTATCATCACTACCTGCATCCACAAAGGAGGCGTAAGCAAAATATTTCTTAGTGAGAGCGGTAACCCGTCCCACCGAGCCAAACATATAATCGCAACATGCATAAATCAACCAGTCTAACCATGCAATCCTACATACATTTGATCGAGTTGATCAACACACTTAACCGGGCTAAATTCGCGATCCAGTCACGCTCTTACGAGCCATCACGCTCTGAGTGTAAACTGATCTGAGTACCCACATTCTAGTGAGCCAACAACTGATCAAACTAAGCAGAACATTGAATAATCGGATTAACGTATTGATATAACGAACCTAGCAATTCTAGACTAAGTGCACATGCATATCTGGTTATAAATCTAGCCCAGGGAACACGCACTCACCTTAGCCCGTCGGTTATTGCTTTCTGACACCTCTTGCGCACTCAAATTCGACAAATTCTCACTCGTTGCCCACAGACGAAAGCTGTAAGCCGATTCCCTAACAATCACAAGTGCTCTCGATCCTTTCCAATATCACTCGAGTAAATCACCAACTTTCTCTTTCAGAATATTTCTAAGTGTTTTCGTACATTCAGAAACTTTTTTTGCCCGACGAAATATCTTTTAATGAATGGTTATCATTTTAGCCCCATAAATTGTCGAAAAAATTGTTCCCCATCAAGCATCCGTTTCCCAGTGCTAAACCACTGTTGGTGCGCGAGTTTTCATTAAACCGTCTGTCCCCGCGCTTTATCACTTCCCAAGCGCGAGTTTTCCATCAACCATTCCAGCGCAGTTTTGCCCAATAGAAAATCGGCTTAGCTCGTGAACACTCAACCCTCGTGCATGCTGTCCAGCTACTATCCGACAATCGTAACCATCTTGTCTGATTGCCGAGCAAACTTTTCTGAAAAGCGACCAGTCAGCTCGATCAGCTTGGACTATCCGACACCTCACTCCGAAAATCACAGTATGGGCCAGTTTAACCCGATCAAATCATGTTCTGGACCGATCAGCTACATTTTAGCTTGGTAAATATATTTTGACCTGTCCAGTTCCAGTTTTGCCCCGGGCAAACTGACAATTCAGCTCACGACCCAGCCTGGTCGACCCAAAACTCTTGGTTCACGAGTGTTACAGTTTCCTTACAATCACCAATGGCTGAATCTAAAGCAAAAAGAGAAAATGATTCCAGAAAACGCCTAGATGGAACACAAATTCTCTGAAGTCTTCTCTCCAATGGCTGCTCTTCAGGATTTCGGTGACCGGCGGCTGCTCTCCCTTGCCTGACAGCTGCTGGCTCTCCTGACGAACAGGGCTTCGCTCCATTTATCCTTTGTGGAAAAAAGACCAAGGGCTGCCTCCCTTTTATAAGAGGAGAAGGGAAAAATCCTAGATCTTTCTCTAGAACATCATGGGCCAGCTCTTCTTCTTCTAAATGGGCTGGGCCCGAGATGTGACAAAAATTGTCCTCAAGGATTCAAGTGGAACTCATTGATTGGTTCACTGTTCTTAAGTAGTCTGCTTATTGAAACTGTACCTGGTTGTTGTAAATGTCAAGATAAATTTTGCTTTTTTGAACAGGTTGATTTGTACCAATTAATGCAGAAAAAGACTAGGTGTCTACATGATGTAGTTCTTACCTGACGGAGAGAGTCATATGACAAGCTTAACGAGTTTCATGAATCCATTCATAGTCGAATAGTCAGCTATCAATGTCATTTACTTTTAGAAGAAAATTTGTTTACTCTTATTTCTTAGTGTTCGAGGAAGATTGACACAATTCACGCCTTTGATAGAGAAAGATAAATCGTGAACCTATTGAAATGCTTTGTGTCATGGCCCAATCCCAAAAATCCCCAAAAACCTAAATTAAAATAAGAAAAAGCATATTCTATGAAACCCACACGAAATCCCTAACCTAAAAACCTTTCCCACTCATTAAAAGACTTCTACAAAAAGTTTTGACGGCATAAATCTTGTATCCAATGAAATTTATGGAAAATAAAATCTTGCAGTCGAAATTCAGCATCTGTTCTGATCTCTCTTATTGTGGGCCATTTTGCCATCGATCTACAAGGACTCAGATCACAATCTTGGTACCGTTGGAAATATCTTGCTCTCAGGTTTCCAAAAACTCCGAGCTTTTACAAATCTGAGGTATTGTTTTTGAGTTATCGTTATTTGAATATGAAATGTCGATCATATTGAAAACTTATTCTGGATTATCTGTTTTTTCCAGTTTCGTATAAGGCTTTTGTAAGATGAATTTCCGACGAACCAGAAGGATTTAAATCACAATCTAGGTGTCTTTATAAAGCTCTTGCTGCAAGGAATCCACGGAAATCGAACGTTCGTAAATCCAAGGCATATTGAAACCGTAAATCGTTTCTAAAGTTGAAGAAAAAGTGATTGTATTCTGATTCCATAAAATATGAGTTTGCAGATCTGTTAAGCATCTTTCAAGTGACGACTTTGAGTGTTATTTGCGAGTAGATTGGAGTTGGTAATTGCAAATTGGTTGTGTATCTTGATAGTAGACGTATCAAGGAAGCTTTTGGATAAATCAGAGTTTTAATAGAAGGTAAACCCTAGATGCTATAATGATTGCTTGTTGCCAAAGAAAAGTCCGAATTTGCCTAAACCAAGAAACTCTAATTATTTTTCAATCACAGCCGCAGTTCTATAAACGTCCAGAACACAACCACTACTCTCCAGACTCATTTTCAGACTTAGGGCAAAGGTGAGGGTGAACCCGTGGATTCTTAATGCTTCTAGTCATTAGTATTCAAAAATGCTAGTTTAGGACTTGTTGAGTTTGGTGATGATTGTGATGATTAGTGATAGTATATTATTATATGTATGGTTGGTGTCGTGGATAGTATATGATATTGTGTGTAGTCGGACTGAGGACGAGGACATGGCGATCCCGTTTAAGCCTGTAAACCGGCTGACGAGCCCAAGGTGGTGTACGACCTTTCGAGGTGACTGCCAGCCCAGGTCATGAGTGAAGAATATAATAATATGAGATGTGATATGATGTGAAGAGATATGAGTGTCAAGTGTTTAAAAATGAAAGTGAATGTTATATGTGTGATTAATGTGTGTCCTAGGACTAGTATTTGTGTGTGTTGTGGTTAGTGTTGAGGATCATGTTGGCAGACATGTTCATCTTCACTGGATAACTTAGTTGCTCACCCCTTCTTTTCTTTTTCATGTGAGGAGTAGGTTAAAGGTGTGGATCGTCCGTGTGCTATTTCGGGAATGACTATTTTCAAGTTTTTAAATTTTATTATTTATTATCTTAAAAATATAGTTTTTATTTATTAGCACGTTTTTGAATTAAAATGGTTTTATTGGATTTTAAAGGTTATTTAAGTTGCATTTTTGGATTTTTTTTAGTTAATTATGATTGTTTTTTTGAAGAAGTTATTTATTTAAATTTGTAAAGTTGAAAGGTTTTTGTTAAGTTTATAACTTTCGAAAAAGAAACAGGTGTTATACTTTAAAAATGGCAAACCCGTTAATGCAAGAGGTTAGTTTAGTCTCTACTTATATATCATTTTTGCTCATGTTTTTTTCATTTTCATTTTGCTGTGACGTTTCATAGTTTCTCCATTCTTTGGAAATTTCAGAAAGTGAAGGTCGAACACTGCTGCATTAGGCTATAGACCGTGGCACTTGAACGTTGCTAAGGCCCTGGTTGATAAGAACGCCGATGTTAATGCTCACGTAAAACTAAAACCCTACAACCAAATCTTTCATTTTCAAATACAGATTTTTGTTTCTTTGGCTGCCAAAACTTTGCTTTGTGTAAGGACAATGAAGACGGTGGTTTTTTAATTTTAACTTGTAGGTATGACCAATTTATTGTGATTTGTTTTTTTCTACAGTTTAATTTCTCACGTTTATCTAGCAAGAGACTGAGAAGTTTCGGCCACTGAATCGCTTGTAAGTGACAGAAGATTTTAGACACGTGACATATTCACTTGTGATAGTTGTAGTATAATAGGGAGGTCTTTGGCTCATCGTAACGAACATGTTTCATTATTGGTGTTGTTGCGGAGCTAACTGTGTGCATGATAATCGTTTGCCACAGTTGTATTTTATTTTTAGTTTTAAATTTTGAGGAGGTTTGTGGTATTTTTCATGTATGATAACATAAATTTTATGCTATAATTGGATTTCTGGTTTTGTTGTAATGCTGATGAGTTTCGTGATATTCTCCATGAATCTTATCTTTTCTAGGTTTGTATTTTTAAGGGCATGCGTTTTCACCTAATGGCATTTTCTTCTTCTATGAACAAGATAGCATGGTGCAAAGTGTCTTATAGTGTTTGTGGTTTGTTGAGCTTTATGTTGTTATGGAAACTTGTACTCTAATGCATTTGATTTGTAGTGTGGCTAACCTGGGTAGCGTTATTTTTTCTGCCAATGTTAGTGGGACATTATTCCCTTCTCAACCAGTCGATGAATGATCATAATGATTTCTTTAAATAGACCAGTTTCGGATGCGATTTTAAATGTACATGGAGTAATGCTTCAGAAATGTAGTGGAGAGTTGGTGGTAGTTATCTAGCTATTGAGTTTCCTTGCGGCCGAAGGAACCAGATTAGTGCGCAACCGCTCAAGTTTTCAGTTAGGCATTGACTATATTCGATGTCTTATTCTTTAGGAGGAAAATGGGTTCTTTCCATTGCTAAGCTAAATGGGTCTCTAGTTATGACCAAATTTTCACATTCAGTAGTCACCAAGTTGTCATCGTCTCTAGCTGAATCATTTTTATCACGATTGAACTATTGTTTCGACAACGATAAACAAATTACCTCTAATGGCAACAAAGACCGAATATCTTAGTTATAATGACTAGACCACATTTAGTTTGGTTCTTAGGTGGATGTATTTAGTTTAATATTAGTACAATCGAAAAATTTGGATACAAAATTATTAAAATTGAATGGAACCGGTTCAATTTTGGGTATATCTGAAATAACCCAACAGACTCAACAGAAGTCGAACCGGGGGTTCTATATAATGTAACTTACAAAAATAAATTGTTAATTTTATCTTTTTTGGTCTATTTCTAATTTGTTAGATTTTATATTTGTTAAACATATTATTTTGGATAAATTTAATATTTTTTATCCTAAAATTTTTTGATTTAAATTTTTAGTTCATATTTTCTCCAAATAATCTTATTTACATTTGTATTTGTATTTTTTGGAATATTTCTTTTGTTTGGTTCTCTTTAAAACCTCATAGACATACAAATTTTTTTTTTTAACTCCTACAAATCTCCAATGTGTTTGCAATATATCTATTTAGAATCTACAGTTTGTTCTTAATCCTTTTTCAAATGTTTTCCATCTAAACAAAATTTTACTCTCTATTGACGATGTAATGTTCTTATTTATTTTTTCATTTAAACCTTATTTCACCGTTTAATATATTTTTCCACCAACTTTATTTGTGATTCATTTAATCAAATTATTTCCATTTTTTTTTACTTTTTAAATCTTTGATATTAAATCTTTGAATCTTTCTAATCTATTGGTATTGAATCATATAATTTGATATTTTTGAAACTGAAAAGTGAAATTGTTGGTAGCTGGCGATGTGGCCGGAAAGTTTCTTTCGAACTTGTAAACCAAATCTTCATGAAGATGGAGATCTTTTGGATCCCCGTTCGTTTCAGATAGGACTGAAAACAGAGTATTCACGTTAGTTATGTTCCAACAGTGAGGCATAGTGGACAACATAGCCCATTATTCATCCATTCTCATCATTTTCTTATTTTAAGGGCTGTGCAATTTTTTTTCTGCATCTTATTTTTTTTTCTTTTTACCATGCTTTATATCCAATTTACCTTAAATGTAATATTTGAGATTTTTATTATTAATTAACAAACATTTGATATATACGTTATAAACATTTTTAAAATTCTTTGTGTCAGTAATAATTAATTTGAGTAAGGTTGAAAATAATAATAATTAATTTGAGTAAGTTTGTAGGGTTTTTGATATATTAGACAATTAATTGAGTATTTGAAAACTGTATTTGTTTTTTTGAAACTTTTTATAGTAATTGTATGTCAATTTAATGTTAATTACTAATTTAATTTACATAGTCAATCTCTTAGGCGATTTTTGGAAGTTGGATTTTTAATGACTTTTTAAAATTTTAGATTATGTTGTTATTAGTTTATTAATGACTTTTAAANATTTGAGATTTTTATTATTAATTAACAAACATTTGATATATACGTTATAAACATTTTTAAAATTCTTTGTGTCAGTAATAATTAATTTGAGTAAGGTTGAAAATAATAATAATTAATTTGAGTAAGTTTGTAGGGTTTTTGATATATTAGACAATTAATTGAGTATTTGAAAACTGTATTTGTTTTTTTGAAACTTTTTATAGTAATTGTATGTCAATTTAATGTTAATTACTAATTTAATTTACATAGTCAATCTCTTAGGCGATTTTTGGAAGTTGGATTTTTAATGACTTTTTAAAATTTTAGATTATGTTGTTATTAGTTTATTAATGACTTTTAAAATTTTTAGATTATTTTGTTATTGGTATATGTATATTTCTTTTTTTATTTAAGACTCTTCTTCTTCAACCTCTATACCACCGCAGAGTAACATACAAATCAAATCTTTGAAATTTTGATATTCTGATGGATGTGTTTTTAAACACATAAACTTATAAGTTGCTTATACAAATGTTTACTATAAAAAAAGTTGCTTCTGTGAACAACATTTTATTGTTTACTTGTGGCTCTTCTTCTTCGATCTACAGAGGTAAACATACAACTCAAGTCCATTAAAAGAAATTAAAGCAAAGCATAAAATAGGTCAATAAAATATCTTATAGCTTAAATGACCATTATCTTGTCCATCTTGTGAAGGCTTCTTTTTTTGTTATGTACTTTTTCCTCAACATTGGATAACAGAGCATTAGTAAACGTCTTCAATTCTATTACTTATCTATAGCTTCACCCACTGAGAAACATGGAAATGTTGCTGATGATATAAGAGTTCTGATCACAATCCACAACAACAACCGTCGTCAATTGTTTTGAGATGATGATCCACCCTTCTCCATTGCCTATACCACACTAAGCCTTCGACCGGTTGAGGAATGAGTCTTGGTCATTTTTACAATGAATAAATTGTACGTGTTTATGAAAATTTTATCTTCTCCTATCTTATCCTAAAGGATTGCTGGTTTGTTTATGTGCGTCTGGAGCTGCAGTTTTGCCATATAAATGACAAATCTGACGAATTAAAAGCTTGCATTACCGAAATTTATGTTATGGCTATTGGGTGTGCGAAATTCAAAAGAGAAGACAAATGAAGAGGCTATGCATAAACAAATTTGAAATGAAAACTAGAGAAGTGGAAATAATAATGATTTGAGATCATAAGTGAAGATAAAAGACATTTTTAAATTGAAAATGTCCTATTTAAACCATGAGAAATAAAAGTTTGACATTATAGGTTTGTAAGATGACTTGAGGTAAATGGAACACTCGGGCTAATATGAATTGAGGTACAGCTAGGATGAAGATTGTCAAACCTCATTGGACACAGATGGAACTGCTACGAAATCAACAGCAGCCATTCTCGGAGTGTGAGGGTTTCTGAGAGCAAGACGAATGAATATAATATCTAGAGAAGGCGAGGCGATTTTGTGAGTGTCGGTGTCGTTGGGAGTTCGACATTCATAAGATGGACACATGAATCGACTAAAGAAATGTATGGAGTATGTGAGTAAAGACAATTAAATACGGAGGGGTGCAAATGGAGCGGGGGCGAGGGAGGGATCGCTGGCGATTACGAATCCGCCGATTACACTTCTGAAATGTTGGGTGATGAATCAATCGATGAAAGGAGACGGCTAGGTTTTGTTAGTCGTGACCTGTGAAAATAGGTGCAAGAGAAGATTATTTTTGTTTCATGGGTTTTGATAGTACTGAAAGATAAAGTGGGCTTCTTCTCCGTATTTATTGGATTTAGCTTCAAAATATTGAAAGGAAAAATGATTTTTTGCATTGTTATAAAGATTAAGGAGGGTGTACACGTGTTAAAATATGGGAGAGAGGTGGGCAATTATAAAATAGATTTTTCTTTCAAAACTATAAATTTTTTTGATATATCACTTTTTATGTCAAAAATATTCATCGGAAATTATTTTTTATTACTATTTTTTACATGATCAGTTATTGTTTTTATTTTATTCATTTTAAACCTTAAATAAAACTAGTATTTATTCAATTCTTTCTTAATATTACTTAGAGAAAACGTTTTGATAGCTTTATTTATTTTCTTCAATAGAAACATGATATTTAATTAAAATCAGTATACATATAACTAACATATTTCATACATAATATGATATTTAGAATCTCTTTTATTGGGTTGAGCCGTTGAGGTACATATCTCTTATTTCTACACACACGCATATATATAATGAGAGGGAAATAAGTAGAAATCCCAAAGCTCAGAGAATATGGCAGTGGCTTTTCCGGCGACGTCTCTCTTCTTTCTGTTCAGTACTGCTATTTCGATTCGCAGCCATACTCCTCTTACGTCTTCTCCTAAAGCCCCACACACAATTTGAGTTGAAGAAAAATAATTAGTAACCATATAAGATTCTACAATAATTAATGAAAAAAAGAAGAGAATAATGGTTAGCAAAAAAGGTTCAATCATAACTAAAGGTTTGGAAATTTCTCATTTCATCTATCTGGATTTTCGCTGCTTACCATCCATATAAATGATTTTATTCCCCTAAACATATCTAGCTTTACTTTAAACAATTGAGGCTCTCCCTTTTACTTCAAACTCATATTAAGTTAGCATATTTGCCTATACTTTTTGTCTGTCTATTTGCTAGTTACGCTTTTCGAATTTCTTTACTTTTATTTATATGGTTGTATTAATAAGAAATGTTTGTTTGAAAGTTGCTTTTTTGTAATTATTTATTCATTTTAAAAAATATTGAATCAATGTGAACCAGTGCTCGAAAAGCACTAAGCCTTAAGCGGACAGTGATCCAATGTCTATTGACTAGTGACTAAAAATGTCTATGATGAGTAGAAGCCTAGATGGTTAATTCCCAAAACTTGACCGACAGATTCTTTAGTTCTAAAACCAAGAAACTATGTATGATTGAAATTCAAACCACAGCCGAAGTTTTGAAGTTAGCAATTTGTAGTTTACCCCTAGAAAGAACAAAATACTTTTTTTCGACATTTTTTTCTAGGAATTTAACAGCATTAGTTTTTAGTTAAAGCACACATCGATATATAAATCTGTTTCAGGCAGTTCTCATGACTTAAAGCTTTGTTTTAAATGACCATCCCAATGGTAGTTTTACGGACAAAACACAGTTTTTTTTTAACCTTTTCCAAACAAATAAACAACTCCCGAGTCACGAATAGTTCTTCACTTCATAACACAAAATTATTAGAAAAAAAAATGATAAATTAAAAGACAAAACAAATCATTAGAAGAAGAAACGAATGTATGATGATGATGATGATGATGATAAACAGTCAAATACGGAAAGAAAAACAAAATTCGATGAAAACATAATTAAGATTTGTTTTTTCTTTTAATAAAAAGAAAAATAAAAAGAGAGATTGTTTTCCTCACTTTGCCATCATAACTTTGACAAACTCTTCATAATTGATCTGACCATCACCATCAACATCAGCTTCTTTGATCATCTCATCAACTTCTTCATCAGTTAACTTCTCACCTAAATTGGTCATCACATGTCTTAGCTCAGCAGCTGAAATGAAACCGTTCTGGTCTTTATCGAAAACCCTGAAAGCTTCTTTGAGTTCTTCCTCCGAATCAGTATCTTTCATCTTACGAGCCATCAGGTTCAAGAACTCAGGAAAATCAATTGTTCCGTTACCATCAGCATCAACTTCGTTTATCATGTCTTGTAACTCTGCTTCTGTTGGATTCTGACCTAGTGACCTCATCACTGTTCCTAGCTCTTTTGTCGTGATGCAACCTGTTAATAACCAAATCAATCTCTATAAGATTCTTCAATATGTCAAAAGATAATTAAATCTACGATTTAGATAATGGAAAAATGAATCTACGATCTCGTTTTGCGATGGTTCGGTTACGTAACGATCAAGAAATCAAATAGTACACAAATCTTGAATTAATGTGGAATTATAAAGAGTTTACATTAAGGAAACGTGACAAGGAAGATAATCAAGAAAGAAAAAAGATCTGAGAGAATCGAACCATCGCCATCCTTGTCGAAAAGGCTGAAAGCTTCCTTGAATTCGGAGATCTGATCATCGGTAAGCTGATCGGCCATTTCTTATGTGGAGGATTTGTGAGGGAGAGAATAATCAACGTTGGTGTGTAATGTGCGATGAAAAGGTGTGGAGAGGACGGAGTGTGAATTATAAAGGAGATGGAAAAAAGGAAAGGGAAGCCCATTAGGCCCAGTAATAATATAATATCAGCTTTCGCATCTGATTCTCTTTTAAATTTGATTCTTCATTTTTCCTTGAGTGGGCCTTTATTGGTTTTTTTATTTTCGGTTTTACTTTTTAAGATGCAATGATCACTCATGTATATAATATATTTCTCCCTAAACAAAATCCCGATTTAAACCCGTTTACTAGGTTGGGCAAGTTTCGGAGAAAATATTTTTGAAATAAATATTCAGTGATTTACAAGGAATATCTTTAAAAATTTTAATTTTATTAAAAGTAATTTAAACCAAACATATATGTAGACTATTATAAGTTTAAATATATTTGATCACATATGATTATATAAAAATTAATTATCATGAATAAAATATATTAATTAGATATATCGAAAAATTTTAAAATAATAAATCCCACCTATTAAATAAAAAATAAATAAAATAAAAAACAGTATGTATTTGATAAAAAATGGTTTGTATAGTATAATAAGTCAATTATTTTTGTAAACCATAGAATAAAATTTTGGTAAATATACATAGAAAATAACATAAAAATGTATTTCATAAATATATACCAAAGTAACATAAAATTATTTTTAATTTGATATCTATAATACACACATATAGTAAAACATGTTTATGTTTTTATAATTAGGATTTTACAGTTTATTTTATTAAAATGAAAAATATTTAGACAATTAAATAAAAGGTTAAAAATATTAATTAACTCATTTTAGTTATAAAATCATTAAAAAGTAAAAGAAATGATATGTTTGATAGACATATTAACTTTTCTAAATATATAAAAATATAAATTCAATTATAAAAATATTTTATAAAAATTGATAGAATAAAATATATAATTTTATCATATATTTAAAAATAAAATTTCAATACATATCAAATTATAACTTTTAAAAATATATTTTAATAAGTATAAAAACAAAAATTAACTAAAATATATAATCCTCTCTCATAACAAATCAAAAATATCAAATATATAATATATCGTAATAAATGGGTTTGATAGAAACAACAAAATTAATTTTTTGAAATTTACTATAGAAAAAAACTTTTTAAAGTTCCCACATCGGAGTTACCACATCAACTTTCTAAAGACTGCGATGTGTCCATTTTTTTCCTTAACTAAAATTGAGGTGTCAAGTTACTGAATGAAACGGCCATACAATTCATTTCTCAGTATTCATACCAAAAAAAAAAAAAATTCATTTCTCAGTCATGTTTTTACTTATTTCATCTTGATAAAAACCGTCTTCAATTTTATTTTCTTTTAAAAATTTTAAGTTATAGGTAAAAAAAATCATGGTTGGCTCATCTTGTTTGGATTTATTTTTCCCAACTCATTTAACATATTCTTCGTGTTTTCGTTTTGTTATATATAAATCTATGTTATGATGATTTTTTTTACCACTTATTATTCTCACGCTGGATCCGTAATAAAGAAAAGTGAAAAAAAAAATCCAATTCTGCAATGAACTCGTCCAGGGATTCCAGCAGAATTATGATATGAAGGAGATATATCAGTTTAGATACCTAAATTTGTGGCAGCTAATCGTATTCGGCCTCCCAATAGACATCACCACGGTTTATAACTCTGACTCCGACCAAGTTGTTGTCAACATCAAAAACTTAACTAGGTTGTTGAAAATATTGGTATGAAGACTATCAATGCTAATTAATATTTCATTATTGAAAAAAGGCTGCTTGTACACAACATTTTAAATCCTATTTCTTCATCAATTTTAAGGATTATATGCAACAATTCTCTTCAAAGACTAAAGAAAACTGATTTGGAAGTGTGGATAGAGTTTTATCTCACTGAAGCTCTTTCTTACTCTTTTCTTCATCTTTGTATGAGCTCCACATATGTGTACCTTATGGATATCAAACTGGTCACTCTGGTTTATTTGTTGGATCCATTCACTATTGCACTTCCATTGGCTTCGCTCCTTTTTTGTTGTGGTTTGGTCTCATTTCAACAACGATCATATGGGCATGGACATGGACATGTGTCCTTATTCTAGCCCCATAATTTGTTAATGTTGGTATTTAAACATTATAACATCCCGATTTTTGGTATATAATAACGAATGTATAGAGGTTAAAAATGATTTTATCTATATCATCAAAGTGTACATATCTTTTTAGTCACACATCCGGAGAGAACTCTAGGGTAAAGTGTACTTGAGTTAGAATAGTCAAATGATGAATGATCTATCAGAAAGTCATTCGCACTGATGTGTGAATGAGGATAAAACAGGCAGAACAATCATGTGTTATGATTGCAAGGACATTATATCATGATTTTTTAGCCTCCCGGTTAACTTTATGACTGTCAGACAAGGTGGACCGGCCCATAGGCCTAGAGAGAAGACATTAGGTGAAATTTATGAGAATGTGTTTGTGTGTTTGTGGAAATTTAAGTGAAAAAGAGTGGATTGTAAGCGATTGA
Source organism: Sisymbrium irio (assembly GCA_000411075.1). Classification (NCBI taxonomy): domain Eukaryota; kingdom Viridiplantae; phylum Streptophyta; class Magnoliopsida; order Brassicales; family Brassicaceae; genus Sisymbrium; species Sisymbrium irio. The sequence continues at coordinate 39,691 of KE154600.1, read as the reverse complement.
ATGATTGAAAATATGTTCAAGGATTGTGTGTCCTTAAGTGTGTATGTTACAATTATGTGACTATATACATTTATAGGTAAACAAAGAGGATAAGGAAGGAGATTAGGAAAGTGACTGGTGTGGACACAAACAAGGAAGTCTTGTGGTCCACGCCTTGAAAGGGACAGCACAAAACGGCTAAAAGCTTAACTCCACACGTGATCCTTCTTTGTACTCATCGCCAACGGCTAGTTGACTCTCTTTGAAAGCTGCTAACGGTCATGAAGGCAAAGAGAGAAGCTCCTTTCTCCAGTTCAAGGATAAGCGCTTATGATGCATGTTCATCAAGGCTTGTATGGAATGCCTTGGTTTCCAAGTCTGTACGGAATCCCTTGCTTCCCAAGTCATCTCATTCTTCTACTAAATACAATATTAGGCCCCACTGGGAGGCGCGGTCGGAGAGTTACAAATGGTAGCAGAGCCGGTTTGTCATCCCAATGCTGACCTAGAAGGCGGTTAAGAATTGTTATTGGTTTGCAATGAGGACGTTGCGCTCTGTGAGTGGGATGAATTGTAGCATCCCGGTTTCTGGTATAAGGTCGTTCATGTGAGAGCTTAAAAAAATGAGTTTGCTATATATGTTATCAAAGTGCACTTATCTTTTCAGTTAATTTTTCAGAAAATTTTAGGATTAAACGTGTTTGAGCTGGAGTAGTTGAAAGATGGGTGATTTATCGAGAAGTGGTTCGTGATACTGTGTAAGTGAGGCCAAAACACATGGAAAGATTGTGTGGTGATTGTAGAAACAATATATCATGATTTTGAGATATCTTAAAAATATTAATGTATCAATCGTCAAATAGGGATAGGCCAATCCATAGGCATAGTGAGCAGACATGGTGGCTCTTTTGTAGAGACTGTTAGGGTGTTATAAACATCTTCCTCTTAAACCAAATCAAGCTAAGAAGTTATTTGATCTGAATAATTTCTCCTCCAAATTATGTATAGAACAGTTCCATTTGTGAAAATGAAATGAAATGAAAATGAACTCTCCGGTCTGAAAAACCTCTGTATGCCATATTTTGTTTATATAAATCTAATTTATTTTATTACAAATACCATATCCAAAATGAAAAAAATGAAAGAACAAAACAAGGTGAATTCACATAATCTATATCGATTCGGTGCCAAATCCCATAAGCAAACAACAGAAAAGAAAAAAGTAAAGTATAATTCTGATGAAAATGGATATAATTTATATAGAAAGAAAGAAGTGTACGAAATCAAGATCCAATCTTTGAATTTGTTATACTGATTTATACATGTTGTTTTTGGATTTTTCTAAAAATAATTTAGCTTCATTAATTAAAGACTATCTTAATATTTTTATTTTTTTATAATTAATCTATAACTAAATTAATGTTCTCAATATAGGCTCATAATCAAATAACCAAACTCGATATCAGTGTGTTATATATTCTGACACCTTAAATGTTTTTGATGCCAATGAAACTCGATTTATAGGAACTTTATAACATCTCAAAACCCAAAACAATTTACGGCCCCGTTATGGCCCATTCCAAAACTCCAAATCTAACAGGCCCAAGCTTTTCTTCCCAGCGTACAATTTCTGACCATCTTCCCTTCCTCTTAAGGTCCCAACCATCCCGTATCTCATTCCTCCGACCGCTTTGCCGTGGAACTGAGTCGGTATCATAGCCGTTTTTATAACGAAACTCAACAGACCCCTCCCCCACCTTCTTCTCCCGTTTATGCCACCATAAATCGCACACTACAAGCCTTCAGCTGACTCCTCATTTCTCACGGCCATTCAATACAAATATGATGCCGAAAGTGAGCAGTTGTTCACAACTCAGAGCCCCTCAATTCAAACCATGGAAGCCATGGCAAAGAAGAGCTCCAAATCTTCCGCATCTCCCTCCCCATCTCAAGTGGCCATTCTTTTTAGCGCAATCCAATCCGGCCTTATGGTTGATCCATTTTTGGGAGACACGCAATTTGATAAGTCTTGCTTATCCATGGAGGAAGGGAGATGAGAAAACAGAAGAACACAAGAAGGAAAGTGTAGAAGAGAGAAGAAGATAGTAGAAGGCTATTTGTTTTGATTAATAATTTGATAATTCGACCGAAGTGTACTCAACAATACATATACCCGTGAAATGGGCTTTTTAGGAAAGCTTAAAAGGAAATAAACGGAACTAGGCGCACGTGACTATTTGTTGACTTATCATTACTCCCCTGTTGAGCAACGACTTGTCCTCAAGGTGGAAAAGAGTCGAATGTTGAAACCAACGAAGTGATACTCCTTGTAACTGGACGAAAACTTGCTCTCCAACCTACTTTGAAAGGACGACTTGATTTCGTGTGTTTGACCATCATAGCTCGAGGTGATCCATAGCATCCATAGGTGATCCCTACATTCTCTAATCTCAACCAACATAAGCACAAAGTGCAAGTTTTTGAATCCGTTTGCAACCTCGAAGTCCCCTCCATTCTTTATCACCGTCGTATGAAGAACTGGTGCAGACAAGGTGTGCGTTGTTAGTATCTTGTTGGGTTCCTCATTCCACAATCACAGAATCTTGTCTGCTTTTTTACATGTTGTATGATTTCTGAGTATAATCTGTAGCTTTTAGCTCTTGTTCAGGCTTTTCTTTCGATCCGATCGTTTTCTCCAGTCCAAACAACATTATTAGAAACCACATTGCTACGTCATGACGTGTGTAAGTCTCATCTTCACATTCACGCTTCTAATGACATCTGTTCGCTGCTTGACACTAAAGACTGTATTTTCCTGCAGCTTGCGATCATTGGAGTGCTCCATTAACTGTCTCATAGCCATCAGCATTTGCTTGATACACTTACCTTGCCTCCTTTGTGGTCTCGTATCAGTTCTGCCTTCTACGATCATCTTGCCAGCTTTTTGGTTATCATCTGTTTCGACAGTAATGCCACTTCCCATGTTCCCCATCTCCTCTTAAGAGTTCTGTTAAATTTTTGCTGATTAGGATTTGACCTGTAAATAAAATTTTAAAAAATAATAAGCTACTTTTTAAAAAACTGATAATTAATTAGAAAACAGTGTCGTTTTTTATTTCTTTTTTTTTTCCATCTATTTTTCTTTGATATTATTAAAAAATCTATTATACCTTATTATATTACAATTTATGTCATTAATAATATTTGATTTGTCTAAAATTTCATTATAGACAATATTGATATTAAAAATATTAAAGAGATGCGATTACAGTAATAAATTGATCAATATTTGTTACCTAACCTTAGAATTATCACATTATAATCCACAAACACAAACAACCCATATATACAAACAAGTTTTCATAACAACAAATATTTTCATTAAGCAAGTTGATATATATATTTTATATATTGTTTATCAATTTTGGGAGAAACCGTATCACTATTATACTTTAAACTTTGCAAACATAAATATAAATATTGAAATAACAACACTTGTGCACGTGATTAACCAAGTGATATATTATAGGTTGTTTAACAAATTTAATTCAAACCCTATCACTATTATACTTTAAATTTCCTAAACATAAATATAAATATTGAATTGAATCTATTCTGTTGAACATGAATCATTTTAGGAAAACATTTATTCATGTGTTATATTATATGTAAATGCCATTGAGTATTAATGATTTTGCTAAAAATTCATTAAGGGTTATTATCAAAGCTAACATTATTTCTACTAAACTTATTTTCAAATGAAATTATTAAACATATATCCAAACAATTTAAAAATAATAAAAACAAAAAATAAAAATAAAATCATATATTAAAATTTTAAAGCAAATGATAAGTGTAATTAAATAATATAGTACATCAATTGTTTTTATAAATTATAAAATCAGAAAGAGATGAAAAAAGAAAGAAATAAAAAACGACGCCGTTTTCAATTAATCGTCAACCTTTTTAAAAATAGATATTTATTTTTTTAATTTTTTATTTTACAGGTTAAATCTTAATCAGCAAATACTTAACAGAACTTTTAAGGAGTTAACGTTGATGTATGAATTGGCCAATCTTGTATAATAAAGTAGGGTTCTTTCTTTTAGAGTTATGAGAATATGCCACATGTCCCTTTTTATTGGGCTACATTATTTTTATATTTTGTTGGACCACAAATCTGATTTTGCTATTGAATTTTGTTTTTTTACCTTTATTTTTTCATTTTATTGGACTACTAGGTAATAATCTGCACCATGTGCAGGGAAAAATATTTATTAATTTTCTATAAATTTCAATTTTTTTTATGTTAAATAAAAAAACTAATGCTTAATTTTGCTGTAAAATATA
>KE154596.1:3456-15912 GCA_000411075.1 Sisymbrium irio | reverse complement strand
GTCGGAGTTGTCTCCTTATCCGCCCGCCGCTGATACGACTTTATGGAGGTGACAGTATCATTACAATATTGGGAACCTCTCATGATCATGTTGATCTTTCTTTAATTTCTTGCAGGGTTTTCTTCATCGGATCTCCTTTCCCGTCTTGGGACTTCTTCATCGGCTTTTTCGTCATCGCCTCTGCGAATTTTTCGGCTGCTTTCAAGTTTTCCATCGTCACCGAGTTCCTGAGCTCTCCGGCTAATAATTTGGCTGTAAGTCTTCTCAAGATGGTACGACAATTTTCAGTTAAATAGTCGATGGTTTGATGAAAATCGCACTAAACTTTTTCGTCAAAGGCCAGGGTGCGATTCCATATATTCCATGGTTCTTTCTCACGTCCCGCTATGGCGGGCTGTGTGATATAAATATCTCAAGGATGATGCACTCTAAGTTGGTAGGGATAATCCTTGACTTATAGAGAGTACATAAACTCAAAGAAACAAGGCGTTGGAATGAATGGTCGCACAAAAGTTGCGGAAAACTCCTGATATTCCGGTTGATCCCTTGGATATGACGCACCAAGACGGATCGAAATGGATCGAATGGTCGCATAAGAGTTGCGGAAGGTTCTTGATATTCCCGACTCAATGTCGTAGGATATGATGCACATAGACGACAATGAGAATTTGATCAATGGATATTACCCACCATGATCAGAAAAATGAGTAACCACTCAAAATGTTTCAAAAATATTAATCAAAAGCTTATTTTTTATACATGTCATGAGCCTCATTATATAAAGGAATTACAATCAATTTTGTCCATAATAATTGCTTAACATGCAGAACATCTAAGGAGATGAAATTCAAACTCTATTTTGCATGTAAGAGAGAGAAACACACTAAATTAATTGATCTCTTGACTGTGGACGAAAATCAATATTCCTTTCATAATTTTATGCTGAATCCACTTTGTTGAGCTTCTCTGATGGACCATGATTGTAGAACAATTAGGCTTGTAGTTTAATTTAATCTGGGCTAACTGGAATTGCTCTTTGATTGTACACATGTCCAAATTCACGAACATTGGAGAACACCTGACTTGTAAATACCATAACTACTTCATCTGACTTTCGTTTAGTCTGATTCTTCTTTTATGAGCTCTATGTTTGAGTTGAGCACACTCTCGAAGTAATTTCACGCGTAAAAGTCTTGTGGTTAGAAATATATGAGTTAAACAATAAATGTATATCTTTGTTGCTTCCCAGATTCTCATCACTGTCTTTCTCCGTAGAGGCACAGGAAGATCGATCTAGCAAGGATCGGCCGCAGAAATGGGTGTTGGTCTTTAGAACGGTCACAAAAAATTGTGTACTCATCGGCATCTCTGATGGCATATGAACTTACCTGGCATCAAACACTGCTTAAAATAATACTCTACATTGTATCGTATTGGAATACATAAGAAAATCACCACAACAACTCATAGTCTCATATCCTCACCTCGGCATCACATTTCAGCTCTTTTGGACAAGGTTTAACAGAGGTAAACAAAAATGCATAAAGACTAAAAGCTTTGGTTCAAATGGAATCAAACAAAGGACTAGCCTTGAGGTGAGGGAATTAAATGCTCACTTTACGAAAAGGTTTATGAGGAGTCCTCCAAAATGCATGAGGAAAGAACAACACATTCGTATCAACTGTACATACATCATCCATATACCTAGCTGTAACAAATATATAAAGAGATTTATTTACTTGTTCCAAATACAAAACCTCTGAACCATCCACCATCTCAGCAGCTTTACAACTCAGCATTCTGCAAAAATAATTCAAACTCAGATGCCAGAAACATAGTTTATTAACACAGTTTCACAATCTTGAAACTCAAGAACCAAATTCCTAATCACAGCATCAAGTTTAATTTCTAACAAAGGTCGAGACGTTTGGTAAGTAGACGAACAAGATTGAGATGGAGAACAAGTACAACGTTAATCACAAACCTTATGTTGTAGTAATTTTCAAGATCTTTTGACTCTTGCTCCCTCGTAAACTTAACAAGTACCTCTAAAAATTATAGCCCTGAAAAAAATAGAAAACTTTAAAATAAGAGTGTAAGCAGTGAGAGACTATATATATAACGATCGCAAATGCTAAAATTTAGTAAACCCAAAAAAAAAAAAAAAAATGCTGAAGAAAAAACTGTCGCAAACCTTTCCTCTCAACCTTCTCCTCCGTCGTCTCTGCACCATCTCCGAAACCGCCTGCGGATTCACACTCAATCTCCCCAAACTCGAACCATCAAACGACGCCGAATTAATCTCTGAAATCCTAGTCACAAACCACAACCCATTCCACTTCATGGAGTCGTCACTCCAACTCAACGGAATCTCACTCTCTCCTCACCTCATCAACCAAACACTTCTCCGTCTCCGTCACAATTCCAAAATTGCTCTTTCCTTCTTCCAATATTTACGCTCCTTGCCCTCCTCTCCTTACACAACAACACTCACTTCTTTCAACCTAATCATCGACATACTCGGCAAAGTCCGTCAATTCGACGTTGTTCGGCAACTAATCGTCGAGATGGAACAGCAAGAAAACCTCAAACCTTCGTCAGACACTTTCCTCATCCTCATCAAACGTCTCATCGCAGCTGGACTCACACGCCAAGCTGTACGCGCTTTCGACGACGCGCCTTGTTTTCTTGAAAACCGTCTGAAACTTGAACACTTCGCGTTTCTTCTCGACACGCTTTGCAAATACGGACACACAAAAATGGCCGTTGGGGTTTTCAACGAACGGAGAGATGAGTTTGGTTGTAACGAGAAGCTTTACACAATCTTGATCGCTGGTTGGTGTAAGCTCAAGAGGATTGACATGGCGGAGAGGTTCTTGAAAGAGATGGTTGAGTCTGGGATTGAACCGAATGTAGTTACGTATAATGTTTTCCTTAATGGGATTTGCAGGACGGCAAGTTTACATCCGGAGGAGAGGTTTGAGAGGAACGTGAGGAATGCAGAGAAAGTGTTCGACGAAATGCGTAAGAGAAAAATTGAACCTGACGTTACGAGTTTTTCGATTGTGCTTCATATGTATAGTCGAGCTAATAAATCTGAGTTGAGTTTGGATAAGTTGAAACTGATGAAAGCCAAAGGGATTAGTCCTACGATGGAGACATATACCTCTGTTGTGAAATGTCTTTGTTCTTGTGGTAAGTTGGAGGAAGCTGAAGAGTTGCTTGAAGCAATGGTTGGGAATGGGATAAGTCCTTCTTCTGCAACGTACAATTGTTTTTTCAAAGAATACAAAGGAAGAAAAGATGTTACTGGTGCTATGAGTTTATATAGGAAGATGAAAGATGGGTTGTGTAAGCCGAATACGCAGACATATAATGTTTTGTTGGGTACGTTTATTAATTTAGGGAAGATGGAGATTGTGAAAGAGATATGGGATGATCTTAAAGGAAGTGAAACTGGTCCGGATTTGGATTCGTATACTAGTTTGGTTCATGGGTTGTGTAGTAAGGAGAAATGGAAAGAGGCTTGTGGGTACTTTGTCGAGATGATTGAGAGAGGTTTCTTGCCACAGAAGCTAACGTTTGAGACATTGTATAAAGGATTAATACAGTCTAATAAGATGAGGACTTGGAGGAGGTTGAAGAAGAAACTAGACGAGGAATCTATCACTTTTGGCTCTGAGTTTCAAAGATATCCTTTTGAGCCTTACAAGAGATGAGACTGAAAGATATGTGTGAGTGAGTTGGGGGTTAAGCATGTTGCGCAAATAAGCATGGCCAGATGTAAGGCATTGATATAAAAATCTGATTTCTAGACTGTTCGTTTTCGATCATAAATGTAAGAGATGTTTACACCATCACACACTCTGGCCAATAACTTTCAAATGACATACTTCTTGTTTTAAGTGTACTTTGGACATTGTGAAAGTCTAAAAAAATCACAAACCAAACCAAACTAAATTTTTCTCTTTATTTTTTAAATTCATCATAACTTTATTTCTTTATTATTTTCAATTCATCGTAAACCGTTCAAACTTAATTTTTATTACAATCTAATAAATATCATAATATCATGACAGCTTAGTTTTTATAACCACAGAAATTTCGTTCCCGACTTTTGAAGTTACGTTGACGAAACTCTCCAACATCACTCCACTGTGGATAGACTCGTTGTATGTCGAACCGATTTTATTTCAATTCGTAAATTTCCTTTTCATATTTAAAGTTGTGATTTATAGATTCTTTTTTGAATCGAAGCAAAGACGTAATGAGTTACCTCTTTCTGTTTCAAGATTAAGGAGTAGAGTATGAAAACATGTTTCTAAATGGCTATGAAAGCTTCTCATTCCTGAATCAACAAGTTCATTTTTTTTCTTAACATTGAGTTTTTTTTTTCAAATTAAATTAGAATATCAAATGTAGTTAGCATCAGAGAAAATGTGATAATATTGTTGGTCGATATTCATACTGATTTGCAGGTGAAATTAAATGGACAACAATGTAGGGGAGTCTTATCAGTCTCCAATTTTAACCCAACAACATGCATTGATGAATCAGATGAAGAAGAAAGGTCTGATCACGGAGAAATTGACCACACATTGAATATTATTAACAACTCATTGTTTATGTAATGGGTTTGTAAGATATCAAACCGATAGTGTTAATTTGATATATAAATGATTGGTGCATAAAATATCATAGAAGGCAAAAACTGTGTTTTTCAACTAGTGATTAATGATTAGTGCATAAAGATATCATCACTTCTAAAATTGGTAACTATTTTTTTAGTATCGTGTAACTTGTCGACAAGGCAACACTTATTTTTCGTGTTTTTGGTCACTCACTCTTAACCACTAACATATTCTTTGGCCACTCACTCTTTTGTTATAATTTGTTTGTACATCAATTTTAGAAGCGTACATATCAACTTAAAGACCATAAAATTAATATATACAAGTTAGTAGTATATAAGGTAAGATAGTCATGGTCTGAATATGAAGGGATTGACCATACAAAGGCTGACCACCCGATATTGCCTACATGTTCAATGTTGTGTGGATTGCATTTACAAAACAGATCCTCATAAATATCAATACAAATGGAGAAGTTATCATCGATACACAAATACCGAAGCTAGAAATGTTTGTGGGGTAATATCTGACGGATCTTTGAATGTAATCTCGTGAGTACAACAAAATTGCGAAACAGATTTGTGGAAAGCTTACATCCAAAATGTGTAAAACAAAAACATAACCGAGGCGGGTGATGTTGTTGGCAAAAAAATCCCGCAGCTAGACCTAAAAATTATTGGAGCATATTGGGTTTTTTCAGCTACTCATATTGTGGCTTTTTCCTCTACAACGACCACACTTATTGGTTCCCATCTTTTGCTTCTTTGCAGCCTAGAATATAAGCTTTTTGTAAGACAGATCCTTATAGGATCAATGGGGAATCAATGGAAATTATTTGGCCGCTTTAGATAAACATTCATGGTGACCTACACTTTAAAAAAAATTCAAATTTAAAACTGAATCGAGAAGAAAATTGGTATGAAAGAAGGAAATGAGCTGAAATACCTGCTCACGGTGAGGTAAATGGTGGGGAGATGAAGAACTTCTTGGTCGAGATTTTCTGGATTTTCTGGATTTTCTATCCTTTTCCCTCAAACATAACACCAATTTTTTGTATCTCTACCACCCAAGCACCTTAATGGTCCGATTGATGTTTATTTAATGAAAAATCAAAGGTTGAGATGTTAGAAAAAAATGTAATAAGTAAGAATCTACCACACGATTTAAAATAAAAGGACAGCTGAAATTAATCATGAATTGTAACTAGATAAACGTCTATTTGGTTTTGTTATTAGTTAAGGAAGTGCAATTTGGACTCGCCCCTAATAACTGCCAAAGTACACCATATATGTAAAGTACCTTCCAATGATATTCTTTATGAGAGAAGTACCCCAAAGGATAAATATCTCATTTTGAAAACACTTTTATGATCTGGGCATTTGCAAGGTCAAAATTTATGTGTATTACTTTATAGAGATAATCTCCAAAAATATATTATTTTCTTCGTATAAGAATAACACTCACTATATTCTATCTCGTTATAAGAATATGAATACTTTTTAATAAAATGTGTTAACTAAATTATGTTTAATATATATATATATATTATATTTTCTAAATTTTATTTCTTTTGAAGACAAATGATATCATAGTTTATTTTTGTTTTAAAATTTTTATTTTATGCAAAATAAATTTGTGGAAGTCAATTTTAAAATATAGTGATAGTTTTTTTTTTAGATGATGTCGTCACATCATTTTTATTAGTTATATATATATATATATCATTTGGGATTTTCTTCGGAGAATACTTAAATAAAGTTCTGCAAAAGATTTTTTAAATAATTCGAAAGTTATGGTGTAATGTCAAAAAATATCATTAGAGTTTTTAAAACAAGAAAGATAAAAGATGAATGGAAAATAAAGATTTTTTCATCTGGCCTGATTTAATAAAAAGTTGGATTGTTTTGGCAGTTTTAAACCTCTTTATGTTTGTCTTACTCACAGTTTTTCTTGACTAAACCTGATTTTGATATACTTGCAGCAGTGTTAGATGTGCCAAGATAATTTTACTTCCCTTGTGTTCAAAGGAGTGCTGGTTGGTGAATCCATCATGAATGACACATTTATCAAACTGCTACGGCCTTCCGAAAAATATGGGTAGGATGTCACAAAGAACATCATCGTCATACCGGCTGATGTTTATGGAACCAAAAATTTCTCTTTGACCTGAAATTCTCCGACTTCATTCAACCATTCCTGCTTGAATGGTTGTCGGTGTGTCTTGAATTCCAGACCTAATTTCCTGACAAGATCTTCACTAGCCATGTTAGTGCAGCTATCTCCATCAACTATGAGATTACAGACCTTGTCTTCGATGAGACATCTGAAATGAAAGAGATTTTCCCTCTTCCCATCTTTCTTCTGATTTAGCTTGTACACTAAGGGATTGTCTGGTCACCAATAGCTGTCCTTGAGCTGGATATTTAACCGGCTCCTCTTATTCTTCTTCTTCTTCGTCAAAGATTGGTCCAATATCTTTTCCCTCATCTTCGGACTCTATTTCCATTCTCTCTTATGATCATCTGATATGGATAGTTATTGGAAAAATGCCTCATCTCTTGGCATTTGAAACACCTGATATCTCTAGCTCTGTTTATGGTGTCCACGACTTTGCCTTTTTCAAATTGAAAAGTGTTAGCCTTAAAGTCAGAAGTAGCTTGTAAAGAAGGCTTACACTTGTCTTAGACATGCAGTTTTGATTGAGAAGCATAAAGCCATCCCCAACCCAACATCATTTTTCTCTTTTCATGTATTTTGCAGTAAAATCAACTCCAACCCAACTGAATTTTATGGTGTGGTACTGTACATCCCTTAATTTTGTAGTGAAACTTTTTTAATTTACAATACACAGTCCTTTAATTATTAAATATTATTATTTTATACTTAAATAAAAATTATGTTATCTTTTGATAAACAATAAAAATCATTATTCAGATTATTAAAATTAGAAATACAAAATAACATATATAAAAATAAATTAACTGATCATTTATGAGAAAATATAATAATAAAAATGTTTAAATTAAAATATATATTTATTTAGTTGGATTATGTTATATAGCATAATTTTATTCAGGTAGAAATATTTAATTTAAAATTAAATTAATTATAAAGAAAAAAATAAATTAGTTGATCAAATTCATAGTTTTACTAAATATAAGGGTGTAACTGCAAATTTTTAATAAATTTGTAAAAAGAGAATATAATTTGAAATATTATTTTTGGAGTGGAAAATGAATTTGAGTTGAAGTAAAAACCAACTGCATTTTGCAATGACTCTATTTTGTAGTGGAAAAATGGTGTAATCGGTTGGAGATGCTCTAAGTGGATTTGGAAAATCTCCTCCTCTTGGTAGGTTTCTCTACCATAATTGCCTTATGCAACATCTCTTCCAGGATTTCATATTCTTGAAGCTCCATTATGTCATGAATGTTGAGGCCTGCTAAAAACCACACCATGGCTGCTTCTACCGATTCCTCTACATCAACTTCGATCATCAAGGATTCCATGTCTTGAAAATAATCCTCTATGGTTTTGGTTCCTTGCAGTAGACACTTGAGTTTTTGATGAAATTCCCTATGTTAATCTTTTGGAACAAATTATTTCTTCATCATTGGCATGAAGCTCATGGGAATCCCATGAAGATATTGGTCTTACGCCTGTTCTTCTCTTGAGAGTCACAACTTAAATCATATCAGTTAATAGCATAACCACAAAATTCAGAAGCAGCTAGTATAACCTTTTTCAATTCTGACAAATTTTGACAATCAAAGACCAATTCAGTTTTTCTCTCCCATTAAAGGTAAGATTCATGATCGCTTTTACCATTAAAGGATGGGCTTTTGAGCTTGAGACAACCTAGATTGTCATAATTCCTCTCAGCTCTTCTAGCAAATGGGTTGAAGTTACCTTTATCACGATTTTCTCTCCTTGTCCTGTTGATGGAGCGATCATTTTCTCCATAGAAATCATCATCATCTTTTGGTTCTTCATATCGGTTTTTTCTCCTGGCTTGGGTTCTCCTAGGAGCGTATCTAGGCTAGTTTTTTTTTGTCTTGCTTGAATCTCATTAAGCCTCTGATGAAGTTGCTCCAAACTTGCATTCATCAAATCAGTCATTGTATCATTTCGAGGTCTCATTTGTAAATTTGACAAACCAGCTACTGAATTCCCTGGCTGTTTCCTTTCATCCTCATTATTTTCCATTTTGTAACCTGAAAATTACTTAACAAACAGGTTAAAAAGAAACAACAAAACTCTTCCTCTTGTGTTTGAAACTTACCCACTCAAATCTCACATGGTTTTTGTCAATGATCACTCAAAAGTTACTTTCTCCAAAGTTCTCAAGAAACTTATCATATCAAACTCAATAGGTCTTTCCAAATACAACCAGTTTTGAGAAGAGATAGAAAGTGTCAAGATATTGGATTCGAAAAGAAACTGCTTTAATTGTCTCAGGACTGAATTTCTTCTCAGTCGAGATCCTAAATTTCAATCTGAATTTCCACACTTTTTTTAATACATTTTTTATTCTTCTTTTTAACTGATTTTTTTCTTTTCATACTTTTTTCTAATAAAACATAAACCAATATCGATTTCTAAAAGTTACAGTAAAAGTTTTTCTGAATTTTAAACATGATTTTTTCTCACAAAATCTTAAAGACTTGCACCTTTAATATTGATCATTTTTAGCTTGACAAATATTTTTATGAATAAGTTGAATGTCTTAACACAAAATACTTTTCTTCTCCATGAATTTAACTTAGTCCAAACATTTTTTTTTGTCTTTGGATTTCTTGCATATTAATGTTCAATTCATTCTTACATTTTATCTTATATTATTTTGGATCAAAGAACTCCACAACTCATTACTTGAGAGGTTATAGTCTAAGGTAATATTAACAAGTGATGTCAAGTATTTTGCAAAAAAAAAAAAATATAAAACGTTTTACAGAAAGACATCTAGGAACTTTGTATCAAAATTCTTGGAGAATAATTTATGAACTTTTCAATCACAAAGAAAAATTTACAAAATAGGAAACCCCTTGATATAACTAACCCTAAATAGAGCTCATTAATTTCCCCTATAGATTAAAAGTTATGAGCATAAGTCTAACTAACCTTGCAAACTAGATAAGCCGAATACGTTTCTGGAGCATTCTACCAAACAATGTTGATGAAGACATATATTAATTAACTTACAAGTTTCTTATAAAGGGCTTATTTGTGAAATGAATAGACAACATATAAATAATATTATTTTTCAAAATGAAACCAGAGCCCAACTTAGTTGTAATCAAAAACAATGTTTTGAAAGAAAGTATATCCACAATCTACCAAAGGAGGTAAGATATTTCAAATATTTTTAGTGTAAATTTTATAAGGTATTATATAGGTGTATCTCGAAATAACAAGAATTAAATAAAGTGAAGATAAATCAATTATCGAAAACTAAAACTTCAACTTCAGAAAAAGAATTGGATATATGGCGGCCTCACATTTACTAATGTGATAATCCATGATTTTTTCTATTTTTATAGTAAATTAAGTAATGATACGAAGACGAAAATTTTAGAATAATTTAGAAAAGTTTTAAGATGAGAAAAGCTTAAACAAATTATTTATAATTTGAATAAAATTTCCGATTTTTATGATTATGAATGTTAAAATTGCGATTTTTACTCTTATTATTTTATTATAACTAAGTGTCATTAACTCAATTGGTAAAGATCTCTAAACCTCTAGACAAAGTTTAGAGGTCATTCGTTTGAATGACGCTTAATATTTTTATGATTTTGAATTTAGAGGATGTACGAGTTTCTCGATTCAGAATATTTTGGTAGTTTAAAAAATGTAATTTTTGGTTCTTTTATATTGATTATTATTTTGTGTAGCTGTATTTTTTTTAAAAACTATAAAAAACCATTTTCTCTAAACCGGTAACAATGGACAATATAATCTGTAATGAAAAAAATATCAACCTAATCCTAAAATAATTCTCAGCCTACCAACGAGAAAAAAAAAACATAAAAAGCAATCCATATTTATCTATCTATATATATAAAGTAGAATATCATCTCTTCTCACAGAGCCACATCATC
The DNA here is from genome assembly GCA_000411075.1 of Sisymbrium irio. Taxonomy (NCBI): domain Eukaryota; kingdom Viridiplantae; phylum Streptophyta; class Magnoliopsida; order Brassicales; family Brassicaceae; genus Sisymbrium; species Sisymbrium irio. The sequence goes on along the minus strand of KE154596.1, from coordinate 5,180 downwards.
AAAGTGAACTCCACAAATTCGCCAAGTCAGCAGCTCCACTTCTTTCAACTTTTGCGCAAAAGGACACCGCAATCCATCTCCTTTCCAAAAATTGGGCTAACAAACCACACTCACTATTTCCCTATAAGATAACCCACTAATTTGGCCTAATTAAAAACCTCTCCTCACGTCTCGTCGTCAACCTCGCCTCTTCTGCTGTTTATGGCTATTTCCCAAAAACCCTAAATCTTCAGCCTCTTATATCTTACTCAATCCCTTCGCTCTTAATCTTCCTCATATGTAACGTCCAGATCCACCTTCAAGTCACGCAAATTAATCACCATATTTACTCCCCACCTCCCATTACATGTCCTTAAATTTTGTTAATTGTGCCCCAGTTTTCCTTCCTATAAATCGAAGATGTGTATGCCTTTCCCCTCCATCCATTACCTCACAATCGAATTCCTGCTTTCTGTTAATTTTTTCAAACGAAAATGGCCAATCGGTTTTTCTCTGACTTGAATGCTGGTCACTGTGTTGATAATGTTGTTGGGAGACTTCTCCGTTTCTGGGAGGCCCGTAATGTAAGAAGGCCGAAGTGCTGATGAGTGTTGATATGCTTCTCCTCGACGAAAAGGTATATGTATATCACACGTTCCTTCTGTTTTCCCTTTTAATATCTTCTCAAACTAACTCCTACTCTTTCTCTCAGTCCACCCTCATTCAAGGTTCCATTACCGTTCATCGCTTAAACACTTTTAAACATCTTCTGAATGAGGGAGCAGTGTATGCTATTAGTGGGTTTGATGTAACAAGGAGCAACCACTAAACACTTTTAAACATCTTCTGAATGAGGGAGCAGTGTATGCTATTAGTGGGTTTGATGTAACAAGGAGCAACCACCATTTCAAGCTCTGTGACTCCAACATCTCCATCCGCTTCACAGGTTCCACAAGCTTGGTCCAAATTTCCGAAACTGTGAAACTCGTGCCTCTTGAGATGTTCACATATCGAAATCATGAACAACTGATGGCCTTGGCCAATACCAACTTTGTGCTACCAGGTCCGTCCGTCCATTACTTTGTGTTATTCTTGGCATCTTTTTTTTCTTCTACTTAATGATTTCCATTTAGATGTCATTGGCGAAGTAAGCATGATCCGTACCATTATTAACGAGGAAACACAGACCACAAATCGAATCATGGCTACTATCCATCTTACGAAGTGCCGTATCCTGCACTCTAAATTTACAGAATACTTTACATTGTCCGCCTCTTCCTTACTTACACTTTTCCAACATCGCAGGGATGCCACTGTGTGTCTCACTGTTTTTGATGCCCTCGCTAATCAGCTTCACCAGAAATTGCAACAAACAAGAGTTGAACCAAAAGTCATCTTTGCCACTAATATCAACCCCAAATTTGTGGGAGGTATTTTCCATTATACCTTTCAAAATCTTTGGAGTTGCCAAATCGCACGACACTCACACACCTTTCATTCACTGCCACCATTTGCAGGTCGGCTATTTCTAAATGCCACTTTACTTTATTATATAAGACTAGGTATAGTCCACGCGTTACATGAATTTAAATTTTATATAACTTAATATATAACATTTTATTTATAAGCATATTTTTATTTTTATTTTTTTTGTTCACTTTAGTTAATATTTTATTTTATTCAAATTTTATAGATACATATATATTCTTATATTTTTAACAAAAATTTACAAATAATAAAATAAA
>KE154592.1:0-11778 GCA_000411075.1 Sisymbrium irio | reverse complement strand
GTTATTAGGCGTGGGTTAGAGGTAGTTTTAGTGACGTGGATGACAGTTTTGTGATGTGGCTTTTTTAATTAAACTTAATTGAGATTTTGGAAAAATTAATCAAGTGTGTTTTTCGTCATTTTATAGAGATATCCAAATATTTGAGGAATTTTAGAAAGTTTTATAATACTCTAGTCATATATGCAAAGATTGATGGTAGTTGAGAAGGTTTTCAAAGAAAAAATGACCAAACACTTCTTGGTATTTCTTCTTTCGCTTCTCATTCTCGAGAACGTTTGTGGGTTTGAGTACCAAGAAAGTGAACTAGAGAGCGATGAAAGCTTATTAAAGCTCTACAATAGGTGGAAAAGTTACCATCTAAGTATTTTTGAACGACTCCGATCAACAAGAAAACAGATTTGGAATATTCAAAAAAAAACGCAAAGGACATTCTTAACGCCAATAAGATGAAAAAACCCTATAAATTGAAGCTGAACATGTTTGCGAATTTAACGGCTAAGGAGTTCGTTAACGTGCACACATGTATTAATTAAAGAGAAGCCTCGGATGATTGCCACCTCCGATTATACGTTCACTTATGAGAGTAATGATCAAGTCCTCCTTCGTTGGATTGGAGAGAAAAAGGCGCTGTCACCAATGTCAAAAATTTAAGGAGAGTACGGTAAGGCTCAAGAAATGATAGTTTTGTGAGGGAATTCCATCTTGTTTCTGCTGTTCAATCTCAACTATTCTCAGCTGTACCGGATACGTTGGTATCTTTATTCTCATCAGCAATGGAGACATAAATATATTTCAAAGCTTCCAACTCTAGTCGAAGCTTAGCAGCTGTCAGTTTTGGTATTTCTCGCAATTTGGACAAAACTTCACTATTTTTGGTAATCTTGAAATTTTTTTCCGTCGACTTTTTCTTCTTAAAAGCACATGCAATAGGAAAATCCACTTCTAATGTTTGGACTTTGTAAGCCGCCCATGACTACATTTAAAAAAATGAAGTTAAAATTTATACAACACACATTTTGAAGGCATACACGACATACAAAATACAAGTTTTATGAGTTACACAACAAACAACAACTACTGTGAAACCGATATAGAACACAAAAACACCAGATTCTAAAATAACCCATAAAAACTCTAAGATTTAAGCCTAGAGCTTCTACGACGTACCGGAGTCCTGCTGCTGCTTTCAGCTTTCTTATCTTCCTTAACCATGGCATCAGAAATTTCCTTACACTTAAATGCATCCATCCGCTTGGTCATATGTACGAACATATCTCCATTTTATCAAGTCTTGCATCATGAGCTTCCATTCTAACAACTTGTTCTGCTTGTAGTTTTGCTCGCAAAAACTCCTCAAAACCCATCATCGTTTTTTCAATATTCGCCTCCATTGAAGTCAGCAGTGTCTCGCCAAATTCACTAAGTATTTGAGAAAAATCAACACTCGCCACTTCTGCTGCAACTGGATTTTTTTGAGAGCAACTCTCTTTCTCTTGAACTTGAACCTACCATTTAATAGTAATGATTAAGGAAAAAATTAAAACTTACACTTGGAACTTGTCCATCTGGTCGTATTGGCACTGTATTACTTGGGGAAATTCGCTCTTCTTCTACTCCTTCTGCCTTCTTAATTTTCTTACAAGGTGAATTAAGTGCACGTGATTTCTTTTTCAACTGTTTTTTCAATCCAACTTGTCTGTAAAAACTGTGGCAATACTGCTCATGTACAAGATCTTGAATAAGGATCTTGTATGTCATCCCATTGTAGATAAAGCACAGTTTCTGCTTGCAAATACATGTTACGCACAAGCACCTACAAAACAAAAACAAAAAATAAGGAAGAAAATTTATAAAACCAAACAGAATAAGCAAAACGTACCAAAATTTTCTTTTTGAATATGTGAATAATTAACCACTCACTTTGCCATATGTTTCCAACTCTTTCTCTATAGTATCTTAAAAATTGAACCTTTTACGTAAACCCTTCCACCGTAGCAATAGTTCCTTATCCAACTCATCTCTAGCATTTCCAAATTTCTCTCCAAGTACTACAATCAGACTCGTATGCCCAGACTTGTAAAAGCTGGACATATCCTTTCACAATATAGGAGTCTTTCTCAAAAGTCACAACCTTAACTCCATTTATTAGACTATCACATGCCACTCTACCCCCAAGAATATCTCTCAAATGCCTCAAAATCAAGTACTCTTTTTGCTGTCTCCAGTCGAATTCTATAACTTTTTGACAAAACACATAGCAGACCAAGCATTTTCTTTTTATTATCTTTCCAAGTACTACACTATGTTAAAACCCGTTCTAGCTCTTCCCAAGTAGGACCAACACATGTGTCAACACCCATTTCCTTTCAAAAATCCTTGTTGCAGATATCCAACTTGTCTTCTCAATCAAATGGAGAGCAATTGAGACCTGTGATCGATGAAAACTCATGCATGAAAAGCCTTATTGGTTCATCACCAATCAGCGACCATATCTCATGAGGCTTGGCAGTTTGTAACTGATTGGCTAGGAGATTATGAACCGTTATGGCAGAGAACACGAATGGCTTAGAGGCCATCTTCAAAATGACTCCAATAGAAGATTGCTGGAGAGATTCCCAGATTTTTTCACCAACACATACCCTTACGAATCCTAGATTTGAGAAGTAGCAGTTATGGTTCATGCTATGATTCAGAAACGGAGCTTTTCCAGGTTCATAGAGCCGGCGAGGATAATTAGGCTTCTCGTCTGAGGAAGCCATGCTCGCAAACTAAGAAAGACCAAAAATAACTAATTAATTAGGCTAAACTTTGAATTGGACAAACCAAACACAATCAGTAAATACTAATTAGGCTTCACTGTTGTATGACTCAAATGTGTTAGCATAAGACACAACCAGAGAAAAGTGATAACCGAGATTACTAACAGGAAAAGCAGCACAATTAATTCAAATGAGTTAGCATAAGACACAACCAAATAACAATTGAGAGCCCAGACTAATGAGATATATTTTTAAGTCATACAAGAGTGTAATCAAGAAAACAACACAGAATAATAAAAGTCTAAATGAAACATAGAACCACAGTGCTCATATCTGAAAATATAGCTAACACGTTTTGATAATGTAATTCAAGAGCTGAGGAAGCATAAATTTTTTACGGTTTGTAGAAAGAAAGTAGAGTTATGGTAGTTGGAGATTCAGCTTCGAGAGTAGGAGAAACGATCTCTTCAAATAGTCTACTTAATAACTCTGAAGTTTTGACCTGATTCATTAGGAAACTGTAGAGTTAGTCAGGTGGATTTAAAATCTGAAATACAGACCAAATAATTAGAAAGAAACAAAATATCATTGCATTATTGTCTCCTGAATGAATCAGATTACAGTCCTTATCATCAATTATTCTACGGTAACTATACAGAAGAAAAATATAGTGGAAGAAACAATGACATCAAACATAACAAGAACTGATTCTAAGCAAAGCTGAAAACAAAAATAGTGGATAGAAAATTTACCTTCCTGATAGCAAAGCTGCTAAGCTTCTTCCAAACCACGTAAGCTTCCTCAGGTTATTTCTAATTTTTGTCTTTGGTTGACAACAAACACTGTGTAGCGCTATCTGATTAGAAGAATGGAGCAACAAATTAGAAGAAGAAAAGACAATCAAGGGCTGCACCACACGGATCTTTGTTCTCGGTTCGTGATCCCACCTCCCCTTTCTTCCTTCTTCGTTTGTCCCTCTCCCCTGGAATTTCAATCATTAAACACTGAAATTCAAATAAAAACCCTAACCGAGTAATAGTTATTAAGAACTAACACAGAAACTTCATAGTCTAAGACAAACAGAAAACTCTCGAAGGAGAGAAACAACAAGCTTAAAATCATATTCTTAATTTGCTAATCAAGCGGAATTAAGAAGAACAAAAACAATCGAATAACCAGAAACACAGAAAAGACTAAACAATTTCACTTTTAAAAGCAAAGATTAAAAATTTCAAAATACCCAGGACTCACCGGCAGTTTAGAGAGTGATGGAGAAGGGTTGGTCGGCGGTTTAGAGAGATTAATATAAAGGAGATATGAGATGACAATTGAGCATGAGATTCGTAGTTGAGGCGACGAATTATTAGAACGAGATAGAGAAGGGTTCGTCGGAATTAATGTACAGTCGCCGGAAGTGCTGCAGAGCCACCGGAATGTATGCTCAGTCGCAAGAACGGAGGTGAAAAGAGGTGGAGGTGGAGAAGAAGGGAAGTGACGAGAGATGGGGTGAAATTGAATTAGGGATTAGGGTTTGTAACCTTTTTACCTTTTTTAATTTTCAAGCATCTACGGGAATATCCAGATTAGTCTTCTTTTCTTCTTCCTCTTGACCCAGTGAGATTCTTTTCTAATAAAACTTATTTAACTTTTTTATTAATTTAATCTTATGTATTTTTCTTATTTTCCTTTTTAACATAATAATTAATATAGATTATTAAGCTTTTGAGTTATAATGTCATTTCCACAGAAGATTGATGTTATTCTAGTAAACTTGATTTAGGGGATGTTAAATTAATAATTATAATACTTTTTATGTTAATTTAGTAATTTTCTCATATATATATTATAGTACTCCCTCCGGATAAATTTATTTATCGTTCTAGGATTTTTTTAGTTTATTAAAAAAAAGTAGAAAACTTATTTTCTAACCTCTAACAACTAACAATTTACAATACTAATAGTAATTGATTCATATATTTCCATTTGATTGTGTGAGTTTTTGTGTTTTATTTATTGAGGCTAATATTGGAAACCAGTTTGCATAAGTTACATCGTATATGTAAAACGACAAGTTATTGTCAACACAATAATGATCCTAGAACGACAAGTAAATCCATCCAGAGAGAGTATATTTTATCACTAAATTCATATATTACTAATAAATCAGCTATTTACATATATAATATTTTATGTATTTTATATATTATAAATTATGTTCTTATTTTGTTATGGCTTAAAAATATGATTTTAACATTTTCTGTAATATTAATATTCTTTGTGGATAACTAATTATCTTCTATCAATAAGTTATTTTTTACATGTATATTACATCTTATAAATATTTTTTTATTAAACTTGCATTAATCATTTTAACCTTTTAAATTTATCTAGAAAAACACAATTGTCATTTAAAAAACAAATTATTTTTAAAGCTTTTTGATTATGTACTCCATTATATATGGGAGAATATATAGTCGAATAATTTTTTATAATACATCAAAAAAAATTTCTCAAGTTTTAAGTGAATTTTAATTAATTTTTAACTTTTAGTATATAATGATTTGTTTTATGTGATGCTAATCTATAAATTCTCGAAGAATATTATCTATTTATAAAAATATATTTGACTATTTAAATTATGATTTTTATATATGTTTTTAAATTTTATTATGCAATATTAATTTTATAGTAAAATTTCAATTTTCAGAACAAATTCAATCATGTTGATGAACTTCAAAATTTAAAAAGTTAGTGATGATGATTAGTATAATCATACAACATTTAAACTAATTGCAAAATCTTTAAAACATAGTCCAATATTTATTTTTATCTTATCATAAATTCTCTCTCAGGCTCTAAATAAAATTTCTTTATTTTTTCCAAGAAATCTATAAAATATTTTAATAAGTATCTCAAATTCCATAAATTATTTTTTGTTATTTTCCTCTAAATTATAACACTGAAAATAACATTATCTTACTCAATTCAAATTGTTAGATTCAATAATATGCTTGTATTATAACTTGTTATATTAAATTATCAAAAACTAATGATTTTTTTGTAATAAATTAATTAAAGTATATATATATAAAAAACTAAATGTCTCGATTTACACTAATATTAAATGAAAGAAATAATAACTAAATCAATTTAAGAAAAAAGTGAAGTGAATGAATGTATTTTTTCTTTAGTTTCACAATTACTTAAAATAATGCATAATTTACTATCAATTTAGTAAAATAATAATTTAAATAATTTGAAATATTTTAATGTTTAAAATAGTCTCATATACATTATATTCAAAACTAAAAATTTTAAAATATAAAATATTTAGATGTAGATTATAAAAATCCAAATATTTTACATTAATAAAAATTTATAGATATTTTTCTTATCTTCTCAATTTATTTTCAATATTCTTATATGGAGATATTTATAAAATTTATTACACATATTTTTCACCAATATTATTTATAGGTTGTGTGTAGTTAATTATATGAAGACAATATTATTTTAAATTATAATGTTTTCAAATAATTTTAAGTTGATTTTTTGTTTGATAAAAAAAATTATAGAAGATTTCTTTATCTTATTTAAAATTAGAAGGTTTCCTAATTTAATATTAAGTTAATTTTTGGTGTAATGTAAATTATGTAAAATTTTCTTATCTTATATATTTTCTCATTCATAATTAATTTTGGAATTTGTAAAATTTCTTACTTTAAATGTTGATGTGTAATAATATTATTAGTAGCTTAAAACTATATATAGTTGACTATTGGTGGCGTCAAACTATTTTAAGTTGTTTTTGTATTTAATAAAAAGTTTATAGAAGATTTCTTTATCTTATATTTAGAATTAGAAGGTTTCCTAATCTGATATTAAGTTTATTTTTGTGTAATGTAAATTATGTATAATTTCTTTATCTTATATATTTTTCTATTAATAATCAATTTTACAATTTGGAAAATTTCTTAATTGTAAATTTTGATGTGTAATAATACTATTGGTGGCTTAATTTTTTTATAAAAAGTTTATAGAATATTTTCTTATCTTATATTTAGAATTAGAAGGTTTCCTAATTAAATATTAAGCTTATTTTTTGTGTAATGTAAATTAAGTATAATTTCCTTATCTTATATATTTTTACATTAATAATCAATTTTACAATTTGGAAAATTCTTAATTTTAAATGTTGATGTGTAATAATACTATTGGTGGCTTAAATTTTTTTACTCCTATGTGGACACTCTCAATAGCATTTAGCATCAACTTTTATATGTTAATAGATGGGACACTGACATTACAAAAATAAAAAAAAAAAGATCTTGATGTCAAAAAAATAAAAAAGAAAAAGATCTCTTAAAATCTAAAAAAACAAAGGAAATTAAAATTATGTTGTATACTAAAGGGATAATTGGTGTTGTGTATTATTCATAATGATAAGTGTCTTTTATATAAGGATCACGAATACAATTAACAAGGAAATAGTACATATCCTAATACATTTAAGGAATATGAAATATGCATAAGTCATAATCCTATTAGGAAAAGGAAAACATCCAATACATAGTATGGGCATGCTCGGGCCGGTTTAGTTATGATCGGTCCACTACTTGATTCATAACACTCTTCCATGGACGCCCTAACAATACACGAGTTCGTAATACACTTTAGATGTTGCCTCATTAAAACCTTTCCACGAAAACCCAGTGGGACAAAACCGTGGATAAAGAAAAACAGTATAACACGTATTACTCCCCTTGTTTGATGGATCACTGAAGGTCCTTCAGTCTGCGCATCCCAATCTGCTTGACTAACTTTGTAAATGTTAAGGTTGGAAGCGACTCGGTGAAGAGCTCGGCTGAATTGTCATACGACCAGACTTGAACTACTTTGACCTCTCCATCTTTCTGTAGATTGTGTGTGAAAAAAATACTTAGGCATGATGTGCTTCGTCCTATCTCCTTTGATGTATCCATCTGCACTATCCTCATACATAATGGTCGGTTCTTCTGCGCCCACAATCATCCCACAATCTGCTCGGATGTGTTAAGTCATTGACCTCAACCACATATACACACAAGTTTTTGGCTGATGTTGCTGTGATGGTTTGTTTCATGGATTGCCAAGAAACCACCATGTGTAAAAACATAACATATCTGAGATCTGATAGATAAGCTGCATCAGCAAAACCAATTAACCCTTCTTTGGGCTGGTCGGTACAAAATAAACATTAGTTGTTGAATTTCTTTTATGAAATACATGGACTGATTGGATCATTCTTATAGCCCTCTTTCATTAAGTATTCACTTAGTTTATTATACTATATGCAGCTGCTTTATTTTAGTCCATAAATAGATTTGTTCAACTTTATACAATATTGTTTTCTTATCTTTGAGCTCAATACCTTTTGGTACTTTTATGTATACCTCATTATCCAGTGGACCATATAAGTATGCAGTTACTACATCCATTAGATGCAAATCTAATTTCTCTCTTATATCTAATTTCTCTCTTATATCCAGACTTATTAAAACTCGAAATGTAGTAGCATCCACCACAAGGGAGTATATCTCATCATAATCTATTCATGATATCTGTGAGCATCTTTGTGCAACAAGCCATGCTTGAATGCTGTAAGTAGAAACATAGACAACTAGACCATGTGATTTTATGTTCTACATCTCACGATTTCTCCTTTCATTTCTCTTCCTCGAAAAGATCCACTTATATTCCACTGGTTTTATACCATAGGGCGTTATAAATATAATACCAAATATGCCACCTTTCTTAGATTATTTAACCCCACGTTTTCTTTAACTAATTCAATCTGTTTTACGAGTGCACACTCTTATATTGATGTGGGTTTATGATCCTCGTTTATATCCATAAGTTCAAGTGTTACCTTGTATGTAAATAAATCATCTTATGTTGACATTCTTTGTGTTCCATTATGTTCCAGACATGATATATCTATTTAGATTTCATTTATTATCAGTACCTTGCATCTTGGCATCCCAAGCCACATAGTTTGATACCTTAGAGCCGGCCGGCATATCTCAAATGTGGGATGGTTTCCTCGACCTCGGATTTATTATCATTCTTTGCACCTTTCTTTTGTTTCTGAGGATTCTTATCTTCGGAACTTATTTGTCTACCACGTTTTTATATGTTGTCTAGACTCTCTAGCAACTTGATTGTGTCTCTCTCGGACATCAAATTCAAATTTTGGTGCATTTCAAGCTGGTATATATGACTTAGTCATTCTTTTAGGGTCAGAAAATGTGTCTGGCATTTGATTAGCTAGCTTTTGTAAATGTATAATCTTTGGACGTCTAATTCACATTCTTTAGTCCAGGATCTTGCCAAGACAATGATGGTTGATTCCATTTTATTTCTTTTACCAGCATTTTATTTTCTCCCCCTAAAGTTGGATAGTCGGATTCATTAAACTTATAATCCGTGTACCTGGCCTTTAAATAGATCACCCAATAGTCGGCTCTAGGTATTTTATTATCGTGGGAGATTCATATCCAACATATATCTCCATCCTCCTTTGAGGTCCCATCTTAGTTCTCTGTGGTGGAGCAATCCAAAAATCTTACGATGGGATATGTCTTGCTCTTTGACCCGTTAATATTCATGATGGGGAATATCTATGCTCACTAGATGGTATGATGCATATTAACTTAGATGCATGTAAATTTCGTGTGGCCTAAGCTGTGACTGGGGGTTTTGACTTCATAAGAAATGGTCTAGTAATCAGTTGTATGCGTTTAAAAGATTCTGAGTAGGGACATGTATTCATGGAATTGTCCACACTTACCCCCATGGACATATCATAATCATTTAAGTGCTTCATACCACACTTACCCCCATGGTGAATAATCATTATTTTCTGTATCCATTTCTTTCATTTTCATTATTGTCCTCGATGATAGAGGCCATTTGATTTCAGGACAATCTTTGTGTCTAATCTCCATTGTAAATAATTATCTCCAGAAAGATTTAGGGCTGTAAAGTCCAAATTTTTGATTTTCGACATCTGAAATCATAGATCACTCAATTTTGGGTCTCATAGAAAATAAAATTCATGCGTCCATATTAACATGTAAACAAGTCATACGAATGAGTATTAAACAACTCTCATGATCAAGTGAATCAATCCTAACACACTTTCTATATGTAAACAAATTAAGGTGATATAATTCAAACAAGCCTAGCATACGATCAATGTTTATATGTTTTTCATGCGGCCAAGGTGGTATATGATGCAAGTCAATCTTAGAATTACGTGATCTAACATGTACATATGAGTAATGATGCAAACACGCCTAGCAGTATGGATTCTAAAATATACAGGAGTGGAACCATATAATCTCAAAACAATCTTATCAATTTATGCAACAATCATGTGAGCTTAATCAAGACAATGAGTAAACTGAGTTCAATGCGTCCATATTCAATTTAGTGTTTAGTATCGATTTCAATCATGAGACTAGCAATCTGATATATCAATCTAGCAAGCAATCTTAAACCTCAAAACACTCAATTTGGATCAATTAATTAAAGCATTCTTTCAAATTAATAATATGCAATGTGCAGATTAGGGTTTCAGGGTTTCAATCCAAAAATAGGGTTTCATGAAAAACAATCAATCTAGTAAAGAAACCTAGCTCTTAAAACAATCATTCAATAAGATCAATCAATTGCAATATGCGATTAGAATTTAGGGTTTCAGATTTAAAACATATCAATCAATCTAACACCCTAACTCTCAAGACATTTAGTAAGATCAATCAAAACAGATCATGAAAAAAATTCAATTAGGGTTTTATAAATATGCTGGTCGGATTTGATCAAGTTTTAAAACGTGTGAAAACAATTGACCTAGCATGCGGGTTCTATCCCAAGACATTCAAAACGAACCAATCAATCAATAAATCTAGCAAGCTTATCAACCGGGGTCTAGTATAGTTTGGTTCTTAGTATCGGACTAGTTTGGTTCTAGCATGTAATTGGGTCTAGTAATTTTTAGGGTTTATCGATTTTAGGGTTTCAAGAATTACCTTAATCACCAATTGGGTTGAACGGACTGAACAAGAGAGATTGGATCGAACAAGTTGGTGCCAGCGGTCGAGAATCACTGAGAAGACAAAAAACTCCGAGAATCGCCTGGAAAAGGAAACTCTGAGAGATGCTGGATGATCGCTGGCGTCTAGGGTTTTGTGGTCAGATTTTTAGCTTTAGAGTTTAGAGAACAAATGTGCTGATAACATGTTGTAAATTAAAGGGAGAATTGGTGTTGTGTATTATTCATAATCATAAGTGTCCTTTATATAAAGATCACGAGTAGAAATAATAAGGAAATAGTACATATCATAATATATTAAGAAATATGAAATATGCATAAGTCATAATCCTATTAGGAAAAGGAAAACATCCAATACATAGTATGGGCCGGCTCGGGCCGGTCTAGTTATTGTCGGTCCACTACTTGATTCATAACAAATTATAATTACTTTCCCATTAATTTTAGTTTTAAACCTAAAATTGTAATTCTTATAAAATATTTCCTACCTTTTTTGTAAAACTGAAATATTTCCTACATGGTAATTCACTATACTATATACTTTTATATTTTCATGGAAATAAATAATAAGATATACTAAATAATGATTTTTAAATAGTATAATATATATGAATTTCCCTACAATGTAATGAGCATATAACTCCTACATAGTAACTAGGGAAAATTGTGTAAATGGGTTGGATTGAAGTGAGTTTTGTCCCTATAGTACTATGTCTTTTTCTACCTAATTTACCCTTTGTCAAATGTAATAATTAGTTATAAATAGTTTTAGCAGTTCTAAAAATTTGGAAAAATAAGAACAATGATAAAGTTGATGTAAAGAATACATGTATATTTTTATGAGTTGAAAAATATTTGTATATGTGAAAATAATTTTCATTTCTACACAGCCAGAACTTAAATTCCACCGTCCACGGGACTTTA
>KE154589.1:37188-48259 GCA_000411075.1 Sisymbrium irio | reverse complement strand
AGCCCATCCCATGTAGCCTTCGTCATATAGACGGGTTTCCCGGCATCCCCTTTCACCTGATAAAGGGTCTTCCAATCAGAAACGGTATTTGCAAGGCGTTTCATCACCTTCTATTTGAACTCATATCTGACCGTCACGTGGATAGAGAGATCCCAATGCCATCGTAGCTGAAAAAAAATCAAAAGAAAAATAATAATTGATCCATAATATGAAATAAATAATTTATAAAATAATATATAAAAATAAAAATAATTAATAAAAAAAATTACCGCAAAAGTTTTTAACCAGGTTGTAAGCATGTACTGGGGAGTACTAGTAAAATTTGGAGCCGGCTCGACATAATAACTCTTTATGCAATCGGTAATGCTACGCCCGACTTTACTGTCTGCTCCAAACCTGAAATTTTTTTTTAAATTTAGTAAGCAAGTTATGTATATTAATTTAGGATAAAAAATAATAATAATATATATAATTAATTTATGATGATTAACGTATCAAAAAGTGCCTGGAGGACGATCTTGGTGTAGTAAAGGCAAATTCCCGCGACCTGGCTGCGCCAAAAGATCCTCTGTCGTATACCGTGCAAAAGGAGCATCCGGTGGAACTGAAAGATCCGAATGAATGTTTCCGGCACCAGGTGCCGGATCGTCTGGTTGCACTTCGAGATTGGGTTGCTCCTCCGGAGGTGGTTGTGGAGCTGGTTGTGGATCTGGCTGCATTGGTTGGTGTAATGGCGGAACATGGTGTCCACCGGTTTGTGACTGAGTCTCCACACATTCCTCTCCATAGCAGAAGAAGAACGAGAAGTCTCTTACTGAACAAAATCACTGTAGTACAGACGACGTCGTGGACGAGGAGCCATAGATCTACAAATAACATAATACATGTATACATTAATTTAGCATTACTATGATAAATAGAAATGTTATATATATAAATTAATTTACCTTTCAAACGGGATAACTTCATTACAATTTAGATGTATATACGTGTTGTCTGCGTGACGATCTTCTGTATCACTCCACCAAACTTCTTTCAATTTTCCACCGAGCCGATCAATAGAACAGAAGATATCTGGGACTCCGTCTATTGCATTAGTTGGAGCCACTCCACCATCGTCGTATCGCCTAGGAGCTCTTTTCCGTGTGCGAACTTTTGGTGCAAAGTAGTACGATGTGAAGTGAGATGTTTCTCCTCTCAAATTACCGGCGACGATTGACCCTTCAACTTTTGCCAGATTCTTTGCTTTACTCTTCAGAATTTTCATAAACCACTCAAATTGGTACATCCATCGAAAATGAACAGGTCCTGCTAGTGAAGCTTCATGGGGAAGGTGGATTGGGAGATGTTCCATAACATCAGAAAACCAGGGAGGAAATATCTTCTCCAAGTTGCACAATAAGATCGGAATATTGTCATAAAGTTCTTCCAACCCTTCTTCTGTGAGTTTATGTGCACTTAAATCCCGGAAAAAAGCCCCAATGCCTGAAATTAATTACATAAATGAATCCATTAATTAAACATATTAATTATAATTATATTAAATTTTCACATAGATATTAAGTAAATTAATTGCCTGCAAATGCTTCATGTACATTTTTGGGAAGTAACTCAGCCAATGCAAATGGTAAAAGCCGTTGCATGAACACGTGACAATCATGACTCTTCATCCCTATAAACTTTTGCCCTTGCTCAACACATCTAGAGAGATCAGAAACATATCCATCCAAAAACTTTACTTCCAATGCAATCCAACTGAACAACGCTGTTTTCGCTTCTGATGACAACCTAAATATGGAAACCGGAATTTTGCCATCATTTTTAGTATGCTACTCACTTCTAGCACAAACAGCGGGCAAGTCTAATCGGGACTTTTTGTTATCTTTGCTCTCCCTGGTACGTTAAGAATCGTATGCATAATATTCTCGAAAAAGTTCTTCTCGACATGCATCACATCCAAATTATGTCGAATGAGCAGATCTTTCCAATATGGAAGCTCCCAAAATATACTATTCTTATGCCAGTTGTGATGCTGTCCATATCCATCCTGCATATTATTTGGAACATGTGAATTACCACTGCGGGTAACAGTTTCTTGAGCACCATAATAGTCAATTTGTGCTTCAATTTTTTCCCCAAATAGATACGGTGGTGGGAGATCTCGTACTTTCACCTTACTCTTGAACAAGGTTGTGTTTCGTCGGTACAGATGGTTCAATGACAGAAACCGGCGATGACAATAAAACAAACAGGTTTTCCTCCCATACTTAAATTGAAAAGCATCTGTCCTCCCCATGCAATAAGGATAAGACAATCTCCCATGCATTCCGTAGGCAGGGAAGTCACTTATTGTCCACATAAGCACCGCCTTCATTTTAAAATTCCTTTTGAACGAGCAATCATATGCTTTAACCCCATGAGTCCATAACTCCTTTAACTCATGAATAAGAGGTTGCAGAAAAACGTCAAGTGACCGCTTTGGATGCTTCCGACCGGGAACTAGTATACTCAGGGATATGAATTCTTTGTCCATGCACATCCCTGGCGGAAGATTCCAAACGGACTAAAACCATCTGTGCATAGACCAAGATAAACATTCCAAATATTTCTTGCAAAGTTTTGGTGTACCGTATTGAAATGCTTCCATTCCTTTGCATCGGACGGATGAGTGATCTCTCCATCGGTCTGTAAATGCTCTGCATGCCACCTGATCGCCGATGCTGTCTTTTCCGATTGATGTAATCTCTTCAACCTGTCTGTTATTGGTAAGTACCACATCCGCTGGTAGGGTACCTTCGTCCGCCCACTCCCTTGTGGCTTATATCTCGACTTCTTAAAAAATCGACATCCATGCAACTTATCATCATCTTTCCAGTAGATCATTTAATTTTCTATGCAGACATCTATCATCTCCGAAGGCAAACCAAGACTAAAACCCAATTTCTGAATCTCGTAATATGATTCAGCAGACACACTATCCTCTGGCAAATACTCTTTGAATAATTCAGCCCATGCATCTATGCANGGTACATCCATCGAAAATGAACAGGTCCTGCTAGTGAAGCTTCATGGGGAAGGTGGATTGGGAGATGTTCCATAACATCAGAAAACCAGGGAGGAAATATCTTCTCCAAGTTGCACAATAAGATCGGAATATTGTCATAAAGTTCTTCCAACCCTTCTTCTGTGAGTTTATGTGCACTTAAATCCCGGAAAAAAGCCCCAATGCCTGAAATTAATTACATAAATGAATCCATTAATTAAACATATTAATTATAATTATATTAAATTTTCACATAGATATTAAGTAAATTAATTGCCTGCAAATGCTTCATGTACATTTTTGGGAAGTAACTCAGCCAATGCAAATGGTAAAAGCCGTTGCATGAACACGTGACAATCATGACTCTTCATCCCTATAAACTTTTGCCCTTGCTCAACACATCTAGAGAGATCAGAAACATATCCATCCAAAAACTTTACTTCCAATGCAATCCAACTGAACAACGCTGTTTTCGCTTCTGATGACAACCTAAATATGGAAACCGGAATTTTGCCATCATTTTTAGTATGCTACTCACTTCTAGCACAAACAGCGGGCAAGTCTAATCGGGACTTTTTGTTATCTTTGCTCTCCCTGGTACGTTAAGAATCGTATGCATAATATTCTCGAAAAAGTTCTTCTCGACATGCATCACATCCAAATTATGTCGAATGAGCAGATCTTTCCAATATGGAAGCTCCCAAAATATACTATTCTTATGCCAGTTGTGATGCTGTCCATATCCATCCTGCATATTATTTGGAACATGTGAATTACCACTGCGGGTAACAGTTTCTTGAGCACCATAATAGTCAATTTGTGCTTCAATTTTTTCCCCAAATAGATACGGTGGTGGGAGATCTCGTACTTTCACCTTACTCTTGAACAAGGTTGTGTTTCGTCGGTACAGATGGTTCAATGACAGAAACCGGCGATGACAATAAAACAAACAGGTTTTCCTCCCATACTTAAATTGAAAAGCATCTGTCCTCCCCATGCAATAAGGATAAGACAATCTCCCATGCATTCCGTAGGCAGGGAAGTCACTTATTGTCCACATAAGCACCGCCTTCATTTTAAAATTCCTTTTGAACGAGCAATCATATGCTTTAACCCCATGAGTCCATAACTCCTTTAACTCATGAATAAGAGGTTGCAGAAAAACGTCAAGTGACCGCTTTGGATGCTTCCGACCGGGAACTAGTATACTCAGGGATATGAATTCTTTGTCCATGCACATCCCTGGCGGAAGATTCCAAACGGACTAAAACCATCTGTGCATAGACCAAGATAAACATTCCAAATATTTCTTGCAAAGTTTTGGTGTACCGTATTGAAATGCTTCCATTCCTTTGCATCGGACGGATGAGTGATCTCTCCATCGGTCTGTAAATGCTCTGCATGCCACCTGATCGCCGATGCTGTCTTTTCCGATTGATGTAATCTCTTCAACCTGTCTGTTATTGGTAAGTACCACATCCGCTGGTAGGGTACCTTCGTCCGCCCACTCCCTTGTGGCTTATATCTCGACTTCTTAAAAAATCGACATCCATGCAACTTATCATCATCTTTCCAGTAGATCATTTAATTTTCTATGCAGACATCTATCATCTCCGAAGGCAAACCAAGACTAAAACCCAATTTCTGAATCTCGTAATATGATTCAGCAGACACACTATCCTCTGGCAAATACTCTTTGAATAATTCAGCCCATGCATCTATGCATATCTCAGGTAAATTATGATCTGTTTTAATGTTCATCATCCTAGCTGCCAATGACAATTTAGACAGACCTTCTCTACATCCTTCGTAGATAGGCTGGTTCGCAGCATCTAACATATCATAAAACCTTTTTGCATCTAAATTAGGTTCCTCAATAACTACCGGTTCGAGAAACGTAGTAGTTTCCTGAAATGCATCTGTGACCATCTCATGCATCCTATCATGATCTATGACCACATGATCCTCATTCTGATAAGAACCATCATGCAAATTACTCGTTTCTACCTCATTGACTTCAGCATTATTAAAATTACTACTACTAGCTTCATAATTCCCACCACCACTATAGTCTTCTCCATGGTGAAAGTAAATGTAATAATGCGGTGTAAACCCTCTATTTAATAGATGCTTTCATACAGTTTCAGTGCGGGAAAATTTTGTATTCTTGCACTTCCGACAAGGACAGAACATCTTATCTGATTCCAGCGTGATATCTGTTTGGCCGGCTTTGTGCATGAATATTTCTATCCCATTGAGAAACTCCCTTGTCACGTTTCCAACAGCATCTCGATGCATGTACATCCACTTCCGTTCTTCGTATATATCACCACCAAAAGACATTTTTGGAACTTTTTTAGGAATTTTCTTTTTCATAAAAAAACTTTTTCTAGAATTTTTTTCCCACTCCCTTGGTATGAGTTGTGATTTGTGAGTGAGGATGATTTCTTATTTATAGGCAAAAAAATTACAACAAATTTACAACATCTACTATTACAATGACTTTAAAACTAGTTTACAACTGATTTACAACGAATTGTTAAGTAGGTGGTAAATGAGTTTCGCTAAAATAAAAATGTGTCCACCTAATGTTAAAACTTCGTCTCTAATTCGTTGTAAAAAGGATTCGTCCTAAACACCTTTGTAATTTATAAGGCTTTTACGACGAAATCTGATATACTCCCTACATGGTTGGTAATTCGTTGTAATTTTGGGACTAGCATCCAGCTCAGGACATTGTCGACCCATCATGTTTCACATGTCCGGCTCGGCATCTTCCCCACCTTCCTCTCTATTTCCTTCCTCTTAAAACATCGGGACAGGACAAGAAGGGCTGACCTGCTCAGCATTGTGTATATCCGGCTCGGCCAATACTGCTCCTCCATTGATTTTGAATGAAAACTTTTGACAAACTTAACGTGAACAGTTTTTTGGAATAAACTTCTACGAAAAACTTAACTTGAACAGTTTTTCGGGAAGACTACTACAAAAGATTTTGAAAAACTCTACGCGAACAGTTTTCCGAAAAAAAAAAATTCTACGAAAAACTTAACTTAAACAGTTTTTCGAGGGACTATTACGAAACTTTCAAAAAACAATTAATGAGAATAGATTTCCGGAAAACCCTCTACGACAAACTTAACTTAAACCCTTTTCAGCTGGAATGAGAATCAACCAACTTGGTATCAACACATCCGGCTAAGCATTCTCGTTCCCACTTCCTCTTGATCATTTTCATCGGAATACCAAGATGGGACATAGAGGTTTGGCCAGATCGGCATGGCATCTATCTAATTCGGCACCTTCTGGAGAAGCAATCTTTGACCCGACACAAGGCATGTCTGTCTCGGCATCACCATCAGCCAGCTCGGCACTCCGCTCCTCCTCCACTCTCTGTTGTTCGTTGTGAAAACATTGTTGCAAGACAAGAAGATGTGACCGCCTCGACAACCTCCCTTTTTCTCTCTCAATAGGTGTATCACAGATAGATGGATAGACATGGCTGGCTCGGCATCGAAGCATGACCGGCTAGGCAGTTCTCCCCTATCCCTCTCTCGATCTTGTCAATCAAAACCTTAGAGTAAGCAAAGGGAAACGACCGGCTCGGCATCCATCCCAGCCGGCTCGGCCAAACCTCCTTCATCACGTTTTTGTATGAATACTTTCGAAAAACTTAACATGAATAGTTTTTCGTAAACACTCTTCCATAAAAAACTTAGCCAAAACAGTTTTTTAGGAAAACTCTTACCAAAACTTTCGAAAAACTTAACATGAACAGTTTTTCGGAAACAATTCCACGAGAAACTTAACCAAAACAGTTTTTTCGGAGAATTCTTAAGAAAACTTTTGAAAAAAACTTAACATGAACAGTTTTTCAGAAACAATTTTCCATGAAAAACGTAGCCTAAACAATTTTCCATGAAAAACGTAACCTAAACAGTTTTTCGGGAAAACTCTGACCAAAACTTTCGAAAATCTTAACATGAACAATTTTTCGGAAACAATTTTCCAAAAAAACATAGACTAAACAGTAAAGGGTTTTTAACGAGGCAACACCATAAGTATATCTCAAACCAATCATTCTACGCACATACAAGAAGCTTATTCCAACAGTCCTCAAAACGCAGAGAGATCACGGCCAGCTCGGCCGAAAACTACCATCACTTCTGCAGGGTAAAAGCCAAGTTTGCTCCACTTCCAATCGTGAAAAGCCAAGTCTTCTAGATCGTTATTAAACAGCCTTCTTGTCAGTTTGAGCCTATTAATATTAAATCATCACTCCGCTTGGCAACGCTCTGTCTTTTGGCCGAAAATTACTTTAAAATTATGGTATGAAAGGTCGCAGGCTAACTATTCATGAAAACTAGGGACCAAAACATATTAGCTCCTTAATCTTGTATCGTATTATTTGACTACATCATCATTATCATATATGAGATTGACGAGCTGGGGGCTTAATGTTGGGGTCAAAACCCACATTCCCAGATAATGGCTAAAATGTCTAAAAATCGGAAAAAGTTTACATATTTGAATATATTCGGAAAAGAACAATATTCGGAAATATATTTTCACTTGAACTATTTTTATCGATAACTTTACAAAATTTATACAAAAACTACTTTTTCAGATGATTTTCCGATAAACCGATTAAGCCACGATTCTCAGATCTTTTCGTATCATAAACCACACTTTTTAGCGAAGCAGTTTAGCATGAGGCAAGGGAGGATGCCGAGCCGGACAGCAACCATCAGAGGACATGTCCGGCTCAACTGTTTCTTCCTCTTCCTACTGATGTCGAGCCGGACCAAGGCGAGGAAGAAAGCATGGCCGGCTCTGATACGCCCAAAATTGGAAGATCACTTCAGCTGGGTGTTGGATAGGTTCCGAGAAGGCAAAAGACACTTCTGGAATTAAGATGGATTGAATGGATCGTCAAGAGGTGCAAAATGGCTCTTGATACACCACGATCTAAGGCTAACAACCTAATAAGGAATGTAGTGTGTTGGCTAACCACCAAACAATACACAAGAAGAATTTGGCTAACCACCAAATCAACAAGCCAGTTCACATCAATGAACAAGCTAAGAACTCTCTCTCTCATTCAGAGAAAAGAAAAAAACGAAAAATATAACTTAAAACTTGACTAATTTATTGAATGAATTCAGTTCATATTTATAGGATTACAAATAGAATAAAGGACAAAAGATAATAAATATTTTTTCTAAAAACAATGCATAGGAAATGAGAAAACTTAATGAAATTGACTAAGTCAGTCAAAGATGAATCCTAGGTTTTAAATTGCATGCTCCTAGTTGACTGACTCTTCAGCTGACGTCCAGGTTCATTCATTGATGTTTTGGCTCGGTTTGGCTCAGTCGGATGATCCAATGCATGATGCACGGAAGGTTTATCACGGGCCAAAGATGAAGTCTCATGAACGAAGGTCTTCTTTTGATGTTTGGGACGAGCTGTAAATTTTTTTCCCGGGAGAAAAGGAGTTCGGATCATGGAAGTTGAAGAAGGAAGCTGAACATCGGTCTTTGGCTCCATCAGGCTGATAAGCAAAGGTGAAGTTGTGATGTTCTTCAATTTCTGGCCGAGTAAAGGTTGATTCCATACGACACAACCTCGAGTCATGATGAGCAAACAGCTTTCTGATCATATTGACTAGTATTTTGACTCTGGTTCCACCTCTGGTTCAAGCTGCTACACATCCAACAAACCATGCTTCCAAGTTTGGCCCGGGTTTCTGGCCGGGGTCTTATCATTCCCTCTCTCTTCAAAAAAATTTGTCCTCAAATCTGAAACATTTAAAGGAAAATGATTATAAGCAAAATAAACATAATCAGAACAAAGCTCACCTTGAGTTTGGTCCAGTTCTGGAATGGAAGAAGCTCTTTCTTAGGTTGCTTATTGACCTTGGATTTGCTTTACATCTGCCAATGGCTCATGTGCGTAGTCATCAATAGTTGGCAATAGGTCTGAAGGTTGTTCCTTTTCTGGCTCAGTTTCAACAGCACCATGCTCCAAATTCTCTGACAGTTTCTGGTTTTGACACTTGTTAGCATAGTGGCCGATCCTTTGGCATTTGAAGCACCAAGTAGAATGAGCTTTTCTTGTGGGTTTCACTGCCATGCTTTTGACAAAATAAGAAGACACATCAGTTTTAAACCCAACATTTGAGAGAGAAGAAGACTTACATCGTTTAAAATCATTGTTTCCCTTCTTTTTCAATTGCTGTACAGCAAAAATTGCCTTATGCAACATCTTCTCCAAACTAGCATGAGTCTGAAGCTCGTTCTGACCCAAGCAAGTCACGGTTGTTCCTTCTAGCTTTGGTGAAGGGACGGTCAAGATTTCTGGCCCACTTCTCGTCATGATCTGACCGGTTTTGCCTCTTTTTCTGGTTCCTTATCTCTTCATGCACAAAATCAAACCCATTAGAAGCAAACTCTTATTTTCCAACCAAGGTTCTAAAAGATTTTTTCAGAACGCCTTGCTGTGGTTTTGAAGCCTGGTTTGATTGCCTCTGAAGTCCAAACATCCTAAAAAACACTTAACAAACAAGTCAAAAAAATTCCTCACACTCTCAAAATGTTTAGCTCACGATTTGAACTGTTCACTCAAAGTTCTTTCTGCTGGTTCAAAGGATGATAAGCAGTCAAAAATTCAGAAATCAAAACCAAAACACTTGCGTAAAGAAAGAAGAAGATTAGAGATGAAGATATTTTGAAATGGATCTATTTTAACTGATCAAAGCTGGGTTTCTTTTCAGCCAGCAGGGCTTCTCTTCCACCACCCCTTTGTGATTCAAATCTTTTAAAAGAAACTCTCTTTTTTTCGTTTTTTCTAATCAAACAACAAGTTTTAGGCGATCACATAAGGAGTAAGATCAGCCCGGATCAAAGGAAAAAAATAAGAAGAAGAAATATATGGAAGATGACAAGATAAAGAGTTAAAACGAAAGCAAATCAGCCAAAATGGCTCTGATACCACTTGATATGCCCAAAATTGGAGGATCACTTCAGCTCGGTGTTAGATAGGATTCGAGAAGGCAAAAGACGCTTCTGAAATTAAGATGGATTGAATAAATCGTCAAGAGGTGTGGAATGGCTCTTGATATACCATGATCTAAGGCTAACCACCTAAGAAAGAATGTAATGTGTTGGCTAACCACCAAAAAATATAGAATGAATTTGGCTGACCACCAAATCAACAAGCCAGTTTACACCAATGAACAAGCTAAGAACTCTCTACTCACTCAGATAAAAGAAGAAACAAAAAAAAATAGAAAACTAACTTTATTAATGAAAATCAAAAACGCTAAAAGATCAAAACACTAAAAAAAAAAAACAATAACAAAACCCAAAAATCATAAAAACTCTCAGAGGAAACGGAACCAGATGCCTTAGCAAAGTCAGAAATCCCAGGAACTCCATCATTTGATCCAGCCGGATCAGACACTCCTACCACAGCAGCCTCCGCCTCAAGTGATCCATTCAGGAAAATCTGGAGAGTTAGTCGCAAACCGACCTTCTCTCGAAGCTGGGTGAATACTTGATCAAACTGACCAACGACCCCACTCCTCTCTTCTTTCCACTCGGACAAAGATTTCTGCTCATCATCCAAGTTTGGAGGTTTGTCACTTTGAAGCAAGCCAATAAATTTAAGGTTCTTCGCCTCGGAACAAAGATCAAGCAAACCCAAAATTCCATCCCGAATGACACAATATTTCACAGCGGAAGCCTTCTCGCCATTAATAAAGGCTTCTCGGACCTTCATTTGATGCAGAGCTTTGTATTTCTCTAGCTGGTTCCTCGAAGCCTCAATATCAGATGCTTGGCTAGACGACTTATCCTCTAGATGGACGGCCATGCTCACTGCCCGATCAAGGTCTCTTCTGAGCAAAGAAAGATCTTTCTTGAGTGACTTAAGAGCTAAACGCCTTGGAATCTTTAAGTTTCCTCCTAACGGATTTGGTTTTGGCCCTTGCATCCGCAGCATGTTTCTGAATCCCATGGAGCTCAG
>KE154589.1:15015-27003 GCA_000411075.1 Sisymbrium irio | reverse complement strand
ACAGGGGTGGGCCCAATGGGCCTAATGAGAGGACATGTGGGCTCACTGGTAGGGCGGTCGGGGCGTTATAAATCAACAACATTACCATCAAGTACATACATCCTATCCCACGGCTGAATGACATGTTGGATGAACTTAGTGGAGCCATCATTTTTTTATAAGATAGACCTTAAGAGCGGCTACCACCAGATGAGAATGAAGGAGGGAGATGAGTGGAAGACAGCTTTTAAAACAAAGCAAGGTCTCTACGAATGGATGGTGATGCCATTCGACCTCTCCAACGCTCCAAGCACCTTTATGTGTCTATTGAACCATGTTCTTAGACCATGCATCAGTAAGTTTGTTGTGGTATATTTTGATGACATTTTGATTTACAGCACAAGCTTAACTGATCATGTATCACATCTTGAGCAAGTATGAAAGACACTTCAGAGGGAAGGACTTTATGCAAACCTCAAGAAGTGTGCATTCTGTACTGACAATGTTGTTTTCCTAGCATTTGTTGTGAGTTCACAGGGATTACAGGTAGATGAAGAGAAGGTTAAACCATAAAGGAATGGCCCGCGCCAATAAACATCAGCCAAGTCAGGAGTTTCTATGGGTTAGCCAGTTTCTACAGATGTTTTATTAAGGACTTCAGTAGCATAGCTGCACCACTCACGGCTGTAGTCAAGAAGAGTGTGGGTTTTACATGGGAGAAGGAACATCAAGAGGCATTCCAAACACTAAAGGAGAAACTATGCAATGCGCCGGTCCTTGTCCTACCAGACTTTGATAAGACCTTTGAGGTGGAGTGTGATGCGAGAGGCATAGACATTGGGGCTGTCTTGATTCAAGGAGGGATCCGGTAGCTTACTTCAATGAGAAGCTTGGAGGAGCCAGCCTCAACTACCCAACATATGACAAGGAGCTTTATGCTCTTGTCAGGGCACTTTGAGACTAGGCAGCATTACTTGTTGTCCAAGGAATTTGTAGTGCATACTGACCACGAGACCTTGAAGCACCTGAGAGGGCAGACCACGTTGAAGAAGAGGCATGCACGTTGGATTGAATTCATAGAAACCATCCCATACATCATCAAGTATAAGAAAGAGAAAGACAACATTGTGGATAATGCTCTTTCAAGAAGGCATACACTAATTGTAACTATGGAGGTTAAGGTGTTGGGGTTTGAGTTCATCAAGGCTTTGTATAAGGAAGATCCTGACCTAGGAGTGATCTACTCAAAGTGAAGAAAAGCAGCAAGTGGGAAGTTTTACATTCGTGAAGGATTCCTATTCAAAGAGAAGAGGCTTTGCATCCCGCAGTGTTCACTTAGGCAACTTCTGGTCCGAGAAGCCCATGAAGGAGGTTTTATGGGGCACTTTGGACGGGACAAGACACTGGCTGTGGTTAGGGAGCATTTTATTTTAGCCTCAGCTTAAGAAGACCATCGAGACCCATTGTACCAGATGTGTAACGTGCAAGAAAGCTAAGTCTAGAGTAAAACCGCATGGCTTGTACATGCCATTACCAATTTCAACAGCACCTTGGGTTGACATCTCCATAGACTCCGTCCTAGGCCTGCCAAAGATTCAACACAAGGATTCCATTTTTGTTGTGGTGGATCGCTTCTCCAAAATGGCACACTTCATTCCATGTGCCAAGGTGAATGATGCTTCTCACACGGCCGACCTGTTCTTCAGGGAAGTAGTTCGTCTTCACGGGATACCAAGAACCATAGTGTCATAACGGGACAGCAAATTTCTCAGCCACTTCTGGAGGACATTATGGAAGAAGCTCAGCACAAAGCTGTTGTACTCCACCACTTGTCATCCTCAATCAGACAGCCAAAAAGAAGTTGTGAACCGCACACTAAACACCCTGTTAAGATCAACAATTGGGAGGAACCTGAAGAATTGGGTTGAGGCTATTCCATTCATTGAGTTTGCATACAACAGGGCTCAGCATTCAGCAACCAAGAAGTCACCCTTTGAAGTTGTATATGGCATACATCCGCTAACTCCAATGGACATGAAGCCGCTGCCCCCAGCAGAAGTTGTAAGCATATCCGTAGAAACCAAGGCTGATTATGTGAAGAAGCTGCATCAGCAGGTGATATACAACTTGGAACACAAAACCGAGCAGTACACAAAGGAAGCTAACAAAGGCCGCAACGAAATGGTCTTCGAACCGGGAGAATGGGTTTGGCAACACATACGAGAAAAAGGTTTTCATAACAGAGGAGCTCTAAGCTAAACCCAAGAGCAGCTGGCCCATACCAGATCATGGAGTGCATCAACAACAATGCATACTGTCTAGCACTGCCGGAGGGCATTGAGGTATCACCAACATTTAATGTAAATGACCTGTCTCATTTTCTTTCAGATGAAACAGTTTTGTGGGTCAAAATCTTTTGAAGAAGGAGGGAATGATGAGGACATCTTAGTCGACTCAAGTCAAGCTGAACAAGACCTCACCCAACCAGACATCCAAAGCTTACTAGACAACACGGCCGAAACAAGAGTGATCAAGGAAACACCAATGCCGGTTGTATTCAAAGGACCCATGACAAGAACCAGAGACAAAGTATTGCAACATAAGTTCAATCAGAGCATGTTAATGGCCTATGGACAAGAAGAGCCCAAAGAAACTGAGACCAACCAGGTCAGAAGAGAGTATGGACCGGATAGCCAAAGCAAGGAAGCCTCTAATTCTTAAACCAAGCCAAGCCCATTTAGTCAGTGTGTCCATCATCCAAGGCTAAGGCAAGTAATTCAAATTAATTTGTATTTTGACCGAATTCTTTGATGCAGCTCAAGGATCAATCACTTTCCATAAGTTTTTCCTTTCAGTTTAATCAGGATAAATCATGGCCATTTGTTTAGCCATTTACACCATCTCAACGCAAATGTTTAGCCTTTGCATTTAAGTCCTAATGATTCTTGTGAGTCTGTTTTCTTTCAAGTCCCTTTGAAGGGAATATCTGCATTGGACACTATATAAGTCTCATCTAAGCAGAAGTGTATTTTTTACCTTTGATCAATAAACAAACCGAATTTTCTTAAGAAAATACTTTTGATTTTTCCTTGCAAAACTTGTTAACTTGTTCTTCTTGAAACCAGTACTCCAAGGCTAAGTCTGTGTTGTATCACGAGTCCTTTATCCCTCGTGTGGTGCACTTCATTCCATCCGATCTTAGATCAGTTCTCCAGCCGGCTACTTTGTTCGATTAGATCGAGTCAAGCAAGCCACCCTCGCATTGAATCAGACCCTCACTTTGAATTTAGAGTGTGTACTTCCTTTGTCAGCCTAGGACTACATCATTCTCTCTCATCCGGTTTGGCTTGGACACTCAAGGCACGCCTAGTAACAAGAAGATGGCCTTGTGCCGGAAACTCAGCCGCTTCCTCCTCAGGATCCTCATCAAAGATTGGTCATGTGTCTTCTCTTTCATCCACATACTCAACCCATTGGGTCAGATGACCATGAACTTCTGGTTTGGACACTTGTTGGCATAATGTCCCAATCCTTGACACCTAAAACACCTGATATATCGGGTGCTGCTCGTGGTTTCCACGGCTTTTCCTTTGTCAAAACGAGATGGCATACTGTTAGCTTTACAATCAGTAGAAGATTGGACAGGGGCCTTACCTTTGTCTTGTATGGACAGTCTGGGTTGAGAGGTGTAATTGGGCCGGGAGTAACTCTTCCTCTTAGACTGTTGCTCAATCAGAATGGCTTTGTGAAACATCTCTTCAATGCTCTCATACTCTTGCAACCCCATCCGGTCCTGAATGTCCCTGTTTAGTCCTCCAAGAAACCTGGCCATAGAGGCTTCCAAAGACTCATTAATATCAGCCTTGATCAAGAGAACTTGCATCTCCTAAAAGTAGTCTTCAAAACTCTTGGTTTCTTGGGTCAGACGCCTCAGTTTCTGGTGCAACTCACAGCTGTAATGACTGGGCACAAATCGCTTCCTCATCAAGGATGTCAGCTCTTCCCAATCTTCAATCGGACCAAAACTTGTTCTCCTCCTGAGAGTGTTCAATTGATCATACCAGTTAATAGCTTATATAATAAAAGTCAGGGAAATCCTTAGCAACCTCAGAATTAGATTACTCTTCAGTTCAGTTCATGAGTTCAATTAATCTGATTCTTTATTTTTCTTTTTTATATAGATATATACGATTTTCTTTTGTTTTCTTTCTTTTCTTTAAAAAAAAATATATATATATAAACAAACTATCAGATCAAGACTCGGAACACGCTAGAGTGGCCCGAAATCCAGAAGTAAGAACAGAAAAAAAAGATGAAGAAAGTGAATTTTTTCAGAAAAGAAGTTGAAAAGAAAAGAGAAGAAAATCTGGCCAAAAGTGGCTCTGATACCGGTTTGATAGAAAATAAGCCAGGAATGGACTTTTGGCACTTCTTATCGGTTGGATAGACTTAGAACAGATCGCTCCAAAGGTGGATCGTCGGGTCGCACTGAGGTTGCGAAATGGCCTCAGATATTCTCAACCTAAAGACTTCTTGATATGACGCACAAGAACAGCTTAAAGGTGTTTGCTGATTGAAGTAACCCTTCAAGCAACAGAAACTTTCAAGAAGAACAAGAGAAAACTTTCAATGAAAAATACAAGTGTTTAACCTTTTATACTTAGGTTTAAGCACGCTTGAAAAGAAAGAAATGGACTTTTGAGCTCCTAATGAGTTTTAGTCCAAAAATTAACTTTAAAAAAAAATGTTCAAAATGACAGTCGATCCAAATTGGACCTTCAAGCTCCTTACGCGACCAAAAGAATGCACCCTCGGTCGCATTTTATGTTTTGCTCGGTCAGTCGAATAAAATTTGACCCAGTCGGTCGCCTTTCATACACACGCGGGTCGAGATTCACGTCTGTGGGTCGACATTTCTTATCGGGTCGGATGCAACAAGGCAAATCATGGATTCCTCAGTTAACTCTCGTTCCGTCCGGTCCAATTAGGTTTTCTCACGTTCGATCAGCTCCTTTAGCTCCATAATGCTTTCCATAAAGTTTTTCTCGGTATCGCGGACAGCTCCTCAGGCTAAAACGCAAGCTCCATGACCCACAGTACAATCAGCTCGGGTTAAACTGGTTCTGCTTGAACTGGATGATTCTACTTGATAATCAGTTCGAGGAATGTCACATCTGGGTCGAGTGATCTGGTCTTGAGATCGTGGAACTGGGTGTAGCTCTCGATCAGACGACTTTGGGTCAAACTTGTACACGGTAGTACGATCAGTATGTGCCTCACAATGCATGTACTTTCTCGATCGGGTAACCTCAGCTTCATAATGGACAATCGCCATTCCTTTCTCATTGGCATGGTCCTGGTCAACGGCAGCATCCTCAAATTCAAGTTGGAACGCATCAACATCAGCCTGGTCACGCTCCGGTTCGGTTGGCTCATGTATTTCACCTTGATTCCCATCACTAGGTACACTGGTCATACCACATCTCATGAATGCAATGCCAAACCGGCTCTGGTGTGAGATTATAAACACATTCACTTCCGAAAAACAGGTGCATAAGTTGAATCATCGCAGACCCTAAAACCAGGCAACAACATCAAAACCCAGTAAAAACACTTCAAAGCACACTTGTCATTAAGCACATTTAAACCAAGGAAAAACGCCTTCTTCAGGCTAACTGGTATCAAGATTGGAATGGCCGGAAAAACATTCTTACCATACCGAATCGGTAAACTGCTTCTAACAATACAAAATAACTCTGACCTAAAAAAATTTTCATTATTATTGCAAATTCAACATGAGTTTAAACATAGCAAATAAGGCACAAAGCCGAGATCCAAACATACTACGACGGGAAGAAAGACCCGATTGATTTCATGCAAACAAGGTCGAACATATGACCAAAATAGTCTGTGTACACAACCTTTAAATATGCTGGAAAACACGGTAAAAACTGTACAAATGCACTGTCTTGCAACATCCTGAACGTAATAACAAAGAAAACGTCTTAAAATTGGGACATAAGCATTGTGGAATCAAGCTGCAATTGTTATCTTACTTCTCCTAAGATCGAACTCTTATATTCAAATATAAACAATCGAGCTAATCAGAATTAGCATCTGAGCATCACGAGTAGTCTATCGATTATTCCATCTCGAATACCTCTTTGGCAACAAAAATAAAAATAAAACAAAACACAACAAAACAAAACAAAGTGAAACGAAGCAAAAATTTTCGCCAACTTTGGCCTCTCGCGAATTCACAGTCCATCATTTCGACTCATCAATTTTGATCAACACCTTATTTTAACCTTGTTACCTCCTCACACAAAAATAGCGAGCTGGG
Source organism: Sisymbrium irio (assembly GCA_000411075.1). Lineage (NCBI taxonomy): Eukaryota > Viridiplantae > Streptophyta > Magnoliopsida > Brassicales > Brassicaceae > Sisymbrium > Sisymbrium irio. Next base: position 20,681 of record KE154589.1, on the reverse strand, counting down.
GGCCAAACTGTTTGTGTCAATATCCACCCCTCAATGATTGATGACCCGAAAAGTTCAGATATTTGCACAAAAGACTTCATTACACTATTTAGATTCATCAACTTAATCTCATGTCCAATGGCAAGCTAAATACATCATAAAACGGCGATCATATTCCATTACATGATTCCAATATAAGTCTTGACTGAACTGGCGAGTTACTTTTCATTTTGAGTTTTTTTATGATCAAATCAATGTTCATCAGGTCGATACTGTTCATCGGGCCGGTACTGTTTATCAGGACGATACTGTCCATGTGCTGTTTTTCATGAGTTACTGTTCACGCGTTACTGTTCACAGAGAGAAGCCCAAAGCCCACCAAAACATTGAATATCAGCAAGTTAACAAAATCCCACATTGGAAGTAAGACTCCTCAGCAGCTCAAGGCATTTAGTATATATAGGTAAACGTGTAATAAATTTTAGCCATCTCATTCTTAATACTTAGACTTGTATTATAAGATTTATTATAGCTTTTACAAATTATTCTTTGTACTTTCCGAAAGAGATCAATACAAATAAAAAATTTGCAATCTTGGTCCTCTAGTTCTTATTTAAAAGATTTTTGAACCTCCATAAAATTATAAGTTTTGATTGTGCGAGTTTTTGCTCTCACAACCATTCATAACTATCATATTCACATACATATTGATTGGAGGTAAACACTTTTTTGCATCAACCAAAGGTATCTCAATCCTTATTTTGTCCATTATAGCTTTGCATATTTCCTCGTCTGTCTCTGGTTTAGACTTTCTAGGCCTCGGGTAAAGTATCTTAGGTTTGTAGACCTTATCCTCAGTTTTATTTGTGTTTTAGAACGATCAACTTGCTCTTCTGATGGCAATAGAAAAAAATACAGTGTTAATGTTAATTGACACCTCCATCAGGTATCGATCGTCACTCGGATTTGGTATCAATCTGCGTTGATTTTTGGTTCGTCAGGATTCGAAAATTTGGATATTGCTATTCGCTTGACACAAGGTCTGTGCTCCAAATTCATCATCAAAATCTGTAGACTCCACGAGTTTTCCACCAGTTCACACCATGATGGCATTGATATGATGCCTTGGGCTGGTATCAGTCCGTCCCAGGAAGGGTCCCCTCTTGCCTTTTTACAGCCAAAGCAGTTTGGAAAACTTGAGTATCCAGCTGATTGACATGGGTGTTCAATTATTCAAATTTACCATTCAGAGCATACAACATAACATCCATTTTCCCATTGAAATCCATTGTCAATTTTGTCTGACTCTCAAGAAGCTGCTCCAACATACTTTCCATTATGTTTCCTGAAGTTGGTGTAGGAGTTTTTTGGTAGGAAGAATAAGCATGAGTTCTTGTGAAACTGTTGTTCTGAAATAGTTTCTGGAATGAAAACCCATAGTTCTGCTGATTCCCAAATATATATCCTTGAAATCCAGCTCCTTGGATAAAATTCACATTTTCTTCTCCTGTTTCAAAAGTTTCAACTTCTGCGGAAAAATGAACTTGTTTCTTACCCACCAGAATATTATGGATAAAATCCAACTTGGCTTTCACCACAGCACCTTAAGTTCCTTTTATGTTCCCAACAAAACTCTTCCTATCAAAACCTGCATGTTTTATACTTTTTAAAAATACCAAGTCAATAAGCCTCTTAGCTTCTTATGAACTCCTAGTGTTGAAGTTTCTTTGGCTTGCAGCATCCAAAATCATCTGATATCTCTAATTTATCCCTCTGAAGAAAATTTCCAGCAGTTGAACATCAGGAAACCATGGTGAGAACAGTCTCTATGATAAGCTCTAAATCTCAATCAGGAAGCCTTAAATGTTTATGTATGTCCTTAAGAGAATGTAGGGATCTTTGTTCTCAGATTCTGAGACCTTGCATCATCAAATAAATTGTTGAGGAAAACACTTTTATGTCACTTCAACTGGTCAATGATCCTGGCTGCATGTTTTGTGCCAATAAGTCGTATCTCCAGCAAGAGAGTATGGGAACAGTTTGTAAAAAAGATAGGCCTCAGAGACGCCATTCAGCTTGATGGTTGTCACCATGTTTTTGAAATTCTCAATTTGGTCCATGGGATGCTTACTAGGAAGACTACGAAAGAGATACTGATCCACATGAGTGAATTATGCAAGTTTTAGCTCAAAGTCATTCTTTTGAAAAGGAGGATGATGAATTGCAGACCTATTAGCATAAAACTGATTAGGTCTGTTGAAATCAGAAAGATTCATCCCTTGAGCAGGTGGCGCAGGAAACACAACATGTTGCTGGCCAGCAGCAACAATTGGGGCGTTTTTGTCGTCTTCAAGGGTAATTTCTTGTATGACATTCCCCTGATCATCAATTCTATCTCCATTATTAATTGTATATGTGACTCTCTTGGTCTTGTAAGACTCCACCAGAATCAAACCTGATGATCACTCTCATCATGTCTGCTGATTTCTTTACTTTTTAGTTTGTGTGTTCTAACTATGAACTCCTGGTCCGAAATATTCACAAGCTGAGTTTCTTTGTTGGTTCTGGTACTGCGATTTAGCATGCACCTGAAACCCAAGAAAAGAGGAAGAATAAAGTCAGTAAATAGAAAATAAAAAGTTTAGACTAAATTTTAATCCAAATCTAATGGTGAATTGAAGAATCCCCGGCAACGACACCAAAACTGATCTGCTCAATTTACCCTAGAGCTACTCTCTTGATTAAGAAATCTAACTCTGAATTCCATAAAGATTCAAGATTCACACAATAGACTATTTGGCTTTCGAATTAAGCTAAACGATAATGATTATAATTAAAAGACATAAAGCAATTAAATCGGGTTTAAGATCAATAGAGGAAAACGTGATGCTTAGGGTATTCTCATGAAATCAAGAAAGCAAGCTAATCATTTATCAGGATTTTCCTATGTTCCTAAATTAGAAATACAATGGTAAAGTGAACAAGCTGTCATTGCGAATATCAAAATCCCTAAATCAAATTCATTTGCAGATATGTATTTTGTTCACTTAAGGTTTTTCTAGCTAATTAACCAACTTTCGTTGCGAGAATTAACCTAAGTCAATAATCTAACTCGTCAATTAAGATAAATCATTAATAACAATCTAGATGAAAAAAATAGTGCTCCAGAATCCTTAAATAACCAATCAACCTAACAAATAGTAAAATCCCTAATGAGAAACCCTAAACCTAACTATAAAATTATTCACACATGGAGATTGAAACAATAAACATGATTGAATAATATTGCATAGAAAAAATGAATAGAAAAAGTAAAGGAGATATGAATCTCTCTAAAGAAGTTATGATTCTTCTCTCCAAAGCTCTGTTACAAATCTCTCTCTAAACAATACTTAGAATAAAGATAGGTATAAACGTTGACATTAAAACCATATAAATCGCCTAAAATACGAGAATGACTTGTTATGTAAATATCTGAAACTTCTAGGTAATTTTCTTTTTTCTTTAAACTTTAAGATTATTGTCCGAACTTGTTATCCAAAAGGGTGTCGATCGACACCAGCTCCAAAGATGCACTCTGAGTTCCTCCTTTCAGCTACAAGTCTCGCTCCAAAATGTCTCAATATCTTCAATAAAGCCCAAAACATACCTGAACATGTAAAAAACTTAAAAAGACTCGAAAAAACACCAAAAATACTCTCAAACATACAACTTATCTCAAGGTTAAATTCATAAAAACCACAGTATATCAGCTTCAACCACCAGAATTTGTGATATTAAATCACATCCAATGCTCTCAGAACCTTAAATTTCATATTTTTATTTTCTAAATTTAAAATAAGTTCATGTTTGATATGTGGGGATTTCCCAAAAATACCAGCTGGACTTCTTCAATGGGGATTATAGTCGATGTTTTGGGTGCATGTCGAAGCTAAACAACCACTCGTACGATATTTTTTAGTAGATTTCATGAATTTCATATACATTCCGCGAAAGTAAACTTCATGTCTATTTTTTAGTAGATTTGAAGTTTACTCCATTGTAGTCTATTACCATAGCCTGATAATGGCTAGTTTTTCAATTGAAAATTTTCTATAAGTTTTGGGTCATAAACTTTTATTGCAGTATGCGAAATTCCACTTGAAAACAAAAACAAAATAATGGCATAACTACACTCAATGTCTGAAGGTGCGTTGCACTCTACAAAGATTTATTTTTGCATTTGACCGAAAGAAATACTTGTTAAGAAGTCAACATATAAATTCTGCACATCGGTTTTACCCGTAAAATTAATTACTAGATTTCAAATAGAATCTACTAATAAATTTAACTAAACTTTGGTTAACCCCAAAACTAGCCAAAGTAGATTTCACTAGAATCTACTCCCCAACAAACTTCTAGTAAAGTCTACATCAAAATAGATATATTTTTTCAATAGTAAAATTAACCACAACGAATTTTACTCGCACTTATTAACTGTAAGATCGATGAAGTCTACTTTTAAAAGTAGTTATCAATGGGAAGCCAATTTTTTTGATGAAGTCTATGTAAAAAGTCAATGGTTTAGTTAATTAAAAAAATTAGCTAAAATTGACTTTTAAAAGGGTGTATTGAATATGATATTTGAGGGCAGTTGAGCTGATTTCATTTCTAGTGAATTTTTTTGGAAGATTTTGGATTAATTAGGAGATTTGTGGTGATTTTAATTAAACAACTCTAGAATTCCATCTAAAATTATGAGATTTGGTTTTTTTATACTTTTAACTAATAAATCTCATCAAATAACTTTAAAATCACCATAAAACTCTTAAACTTTATCATTAAAAATATTTCTAATAACATTGAATTTTTGAGTAGATTTTAAAATCACAAATCCAATACACTAGATTTTAAAGTCGTTTTTAGAATTCATTATTGAATAACAGTGAATTTATCATTTTAAACTAAATCACCACAAAACATCAAAAATCATACATTGAATAGTAATAGACTTTATTTAAGGCCTGTCTTCGTTAAATTTTAAGAGAAAAAATAGACTACACAGCAGACTTCTTATATTATATACTCGGAAAATGGCTTTTGATGTCTACGAAGGGAAATCTGTGTATTTTGAAATTGTGTTTATATCATATTTATAAAGAATTTTAAAGAATTTACTAGATCGATACCCGCGCTCTTGCGCGGGATTTATTTTTTCAATATTTTCACGTTTTTATAATTTTTGTTAATAGTTAAGGGAGAAACATAACATTATTGGGTTTTATATTTTGTAAGCACTCCCGGCCCGTATTTTGATTAACATTCGCGGGCCTAGTGTGGTTGTTTCTACTTTTGGTTTTGGGTTTAAATAACATTTTTAGTGGGTTTTAGATTTTGCTTCCGTTTTTGATTTTGTTTCGACGGTGAAATAGGTTCTAAATTTGCCATGTTTCCGTTGTCGACAACATTTGGAACACTTAGCTGCGAGAGCGATATCCATTGTCGGCAACTCTCTCTGGTTTCGATCACGTTTCAAACAATGGTCGGAATAATTTGCTCTTGACGTCAATTACCTGAAAACTTAAAAACAAACGGAGAATCGAGAGTCGCTCATTCGGGCTGGAGTTAAGATCTTGTAGTCCAAATAGCAGATCTAGCTAAAAATTTAGTTAGATTTGAGCTCGATAAAGAGGTTGGTGAATGTCGAT
>KE154587.1:76072-86760 GCA_000411075.1 Sisymbrium irio | reverse complement strand
CCCCCAACCCCAGCTCGGCGAAGTATGCACAAGTTGGACTAGGCGAGATTTATGAAGAAAAGGTGGTTCAATGTGAATTCATATAGGCAGCGGTGAAGGTAAATGCTTTGGCAAAAAAAGGAATCGAGCAGTTTTGAGGAATATTCGGCGGATCTTGAATATTCGGCGGATCTTGAATATTCGGCCGATCTTGAATATTCGTATCAAATCTGCAAGCCTCAATTACGTCTACTTGATGAGTGAGAAGGCGTATGCACCATTTGATAGCATGTCTTTTTAGGCGGTTTTCACGCTTTTAGAAGGTAATGATCATCTCGAATAAGTAATTGACGGTTTTTGGTTGGAGGAACAAAAAGACGCGTGTGTAATGGCAATGATGATGTTTCGGGACGATCGCCCCGTCGCTCTATAAATAGAGACTTAACTTCATTTCCTCATTTTTTACTTTTCACAAAACCTCTTTTTTCTAAGGTAACTTTCTCTTTCTTTTTCTCTCTATTTCCCTCTGTCTTTTGGTTGGAAAATCATGTCGGTCCGCCGTGTTGTTTGATACTTTTCTCGATCGCCGATGTGTTCTTCGTGTTCCTCAACACGTTCGTCTTGTTCTTCATAGTGTTCATCGACAATTCTTCTACTCAGATCCAAAATGTTCAGATCCAAAAAGGAGAAAGCTGTTGTTGATCTAGGTTTAGATCCAACCTCCAGCTCCAGCTCGTCTGGTTCGAGTGCGGATCATCCGAGGCTGACACGAATCAGCGCGGCTGACTGCGATATGCTGATGTAGGCGACGCAGGAAATGCGTGAAAGTGGCACACATCAACAACATTTTCACCCTGCTGGAATTGCGGGACGAAAGCCTCAGAAGTCCAAGCGAAGATGATGCTGAGGAGAGAAAATCTGCAAGCGCCGAGATAGAGCCAGCCAGAGAATCTGAGGCAGAGTCTAGCAAAGGAGCTGAGCTGGAGTCCAATATTTTTGACCCGCACGGGGTTTCTGAGGCTGCAAAGGTAGCAGAAAAGTGCAGGAGAACAGGCAACCTAGACCAATGAGAGTCGCCGTAAATGTTTTCAATAGTTTTCGCCTCGGTATCAACAGTTGACTCCATGACGGAACTGCACGATAATTACGGGATCGACCGGGATATAACAATGGTTTTGCCGGGTCTGATGGAAAGGCGGTGGGACGCATCAGAAGGATACTTCTGCGTCTTCGAATGTTACTTCTCAGTTGTTCAACTACGATTTCCGCTGCCGAACCTGATTGTTGATTTCTGTAGTCGGCGGGAAATTTTTCTTTCCCAGCTATCACATGTCGCGGTTCCTGTGTTTGTTTCCTGTATGCACCTCGGCGCTTTGGCCGGGTTAATTTGGATATTCGGACGTTAGAGGAGATGAGGTAGTTGGGGCTCGTTCTATCTCAAGACGAGGCCGCAATTCAACATAGTTCTGGCGAGCCGGCGTCAAAGGTCAAAGACTGGCGACATATATATTTTTGGGTCAAGAAAAACCGATTCTCTATGTCCGACCCGTCTGCTTCTATTCTCGCCAAGTGGAATATTTCTCCGGGTAGATCATCGCGTTTGCTTTGTTGTATTTTTGCAGGGAAATAACTAAATAACATTTATCTTTCTTTTGTGGATCCAGTTCCATCATTTGGGACCGACCCTACTCCCAGGACATTCTACGAGAACATAAGGCGGATTTCCAAGACTAGCTGGCAAACTTATCCCGAGGAATCCACCGAAAAACTTCGCCGCTCCAAAGGTAAACGAAGTTTCATGCTTTTTTTTGTTGAATTTCACTTTAATTAGGATGTTACGCCTTAACGAAATATTTTTTGGTTCTGTGAGAGCACGTACAGGCCGAGCCAAAAAGAAGAAATTGGGACGCCGATAATGGGTTTGAAGAAAACGGAGCACGATTCCTATGCCGAGGAACTGGCTGAAAAAGTGGCCAAATCGAGTGGCAAAAAAAAAGGGTTATACAACCCTCAGAGGTAGACCTAGCTCGGACCTCAGAACCGGGGGATCAATGTGCCGATGATGACTGTCAAGAAGCTTGTGCAAACGCCGAGATTCCTTATGAGGATCGTGCCGCTGCTGAAGTGGAGCCGAGTGTTGATCAAATGCCCTCGCTGGAGGAAGTGGAAAATAGCGCTTTGACTAAAAAGGAGGACAAACATAGCTTTCAAGTTGGAGGCTAGCGCTCCCGAGGCCGAGGACGCCAAAGCATCTCCTGTAGAACAGAAAGTGACCGACGTTCCCATTGAAGGAGAAGACGTCGAGGCGGATGAGCGTCACAGAAAAAGTACAAGAAAATAAAGGTGTTAGATCCTTACTCTCTTGAATGGCGGTACAACAGAAGAGAGACGCTCCACAATGACAGAGACTCATGCGCCGAGCTAATATGGCGGCTTTGTACGAGGCCGATGGTGAAGCCTGAATACGATGAGCTCGCCTCTAAAGAGGAGTACGAGCAGTTTGCCCTGGACCAGATCAGGGTATGTATTATCGTGTTGTTCTCTTTTCTCTTCTCCCTTTTTTTGTTTAAGTACAAAAGAATGGCCAAGGTCATTGATTTTTAACGTGGATGTTGTTCGTTGTTTGCCCGCAGGCTCTTAACTCGACGGTTCACTACATGGATCGTCAATATCTGAAGTTGAGGAAGTCCCCAAAAAATGAAGCGGGGCTGGCTGAAGAGATCACCTCCTTGAAGGGAAAAGAGGCGAAACTGCTTAAAGAAATTGCTGAGTTGAAAAACTCAGGAAAAGGTGAAGAAGATTCTTGCGCGCAAAACGTCAAGGTGAAAAGGCTTGCTGAAGCCAATGTGCAGCTTTTGGTGGAAAAACAGGAGCTCGAGATGCACGCTAATGAGGCGGTGAAGCAAAGGAGTAGACTCCTTGAAGAAAAGAAAGGTCTTAAGGCCAAAATCTCGTAGATCCTTTTTTAAAAAAGAAGACCACTGCCGAAAATGTCAAGCTGGCGGCAAAAATTTCCGAGGCGGAGCGGCGGGTTAGGGAACAGAAGACGGTTGCCGCCGAAGCGGAACATAAGCGGAAGAATATTATCACCGTCCACACGAGGGACAAGAGGACTTTCCGGGGAAAAAAGCAAAAAATCCTGTCTCATTACTCTAAGGTAATCCAGAAGGTGAAAGCCTTTGTAGCTCAATGGGATGAAGTTGAAAAAATCCTGATGAAGTAGGCTCAGGTGGATAGGTCGTCGGCTGGGAAATCTCTCAAGACTTCATTGAGTCTTTTGAAGCTGAGGCCAAGGAGTGGGAAATCAAGGCATCGACCTTCGACGAGATTGCCTTTGAAAAAGGTGAGCTCGATGCTCCAGCAAGCGCGGTTGCTGCTGCTGAGGCGATGAAGAAAGCTGCTGTCGAGGCGGCCGATGCGGCGATTAAAGCCAAAGTCAACTCCAAGACCCCGGAGATTTCTGAGCGAGCAGGAGTCAAGAAGTAGTTTAGTTTTCCTTCTTTTTGTTGTTTTTTTTAAGTGTTATTTTGTGACGAGGTTACATTTGTAAGGACGAGGTTGAGTTAATGGAATTGCAAACTTTAAGTTATTTCTCAAACTTAAACTTTTCGATACGAGGCAAAGTCGTTTTAGGTTAGGTGACGCTTATTTATGCTTATGAGTTATGACAGGGATAAGGCTTATTTGAGCTCGGCTTTTGTATATGGTCAGACATAAATCTAAATTGGTTAGAATATGCGATGCAAATACTCTGTCAAGTTGAATGTGAACATAAAAGTATCACGATGGACCAAAGGTTTACATCGTCCACCTAACCTCCATATAGTGATGTGATTAAAGGACTCGGCTTTGTAATTTTTGTGGAGTTGTTTTACCACTGCGTGCGAGGTGATGCAAAATCGAACATCTGGCCAGGATGACGATGTGAAAAAAAACAAAAGGTTTAGGTAGAAACTTTTGAATTTTATAAAATTTGTAGTTGGACTCGAATGGGCTGCCTTCTTACCCGGAATAGGGATCAAGCCACTCGTAGTTCAAAAATACAAAGGATGGCTTGGAAACTGTAAAGTTTACCGAGCGAAGACTCTCTTTTTTTTTGTGTTTGGATCCATACTTACTAGTAGTAACAATTAAGGTTGTTAGCATTCCACGACCGATGTAGGGATGTACCATCCATCATGTTGAGTTCGTATGCTCTGGGGCGGACGATGCGGGAGACAATGTAGGGTCCTTCCCAAGTCGTGCCAAATTTGCCAGTGCGACACTCCTTTGTGTTTTCTGATACTCCTTCGTATTTTCGTAGACATCTCGGAGTACGACGTTGCATTCTTCAAAGTGTATGTTGCGGACCTTTTTTATTGTAGTACCTTGAGGCTTCTTGCTGGTAGTTTTGCATTCGAAGGAGGGCTTGATTGCGGGTTTCTTCGATTGTTTCGAGGTTGTCCGTTAGCATTTTATCGTTGATCGCGGGATGTTTAGGAAGCATTTTGCATCGCAGGGTGGCCAGATTCGCCTCAGCTGGTGCCATGGCCTCGCATCCATAAACTAAAGAGAATAGAGCAGTGGCGCGCCGAGGTGAGGTTCTATGAGACCAAAGGACGCCGTCGAGTTCGACGGCCTAGACTCCCTTCTTTGCTTTGAGGCGCTTTTTTAGGCCGTCGATGAAGGTTTTGTTTGTTGCCTCGGCTTGCCCGTTGCCTTGAGGGTATCACGGGGTGGACTTGTTAAGGCAGATGTTCCAGCGGGCGCAGAAATTTTCAAACACGCGAGAGATGAATAGAGAGAAGTTGTCGGTGAAAATCTTGTACGGGAGGCTGTGGCGGCAGATGATATATTTTCAGACGAAGCTATTGACGTCGTGGTCTTTGATGCTAGCATAAACCTTGCCCTCCACCCACTTAATGAAATAATCAGTCATTATGAGCAGGTATTTACACTGTTGCGGGGCTGGAAAGGACCAACGATGTCCATTGCCCATCACATGAATTGATAAGCTGGAGAAGCCGCGGTGAATAGCTTGGCTGGTTGGTGGATTAGTGGAGCGTGTCGCTGGCATTTTTCACATCGGAGCGCGCACTACTCGCAATCGTTGACCATTGAAGGCTAGTAGAAGCCGTGCTTCTTGATCTTGAGGGCGAGAGTTCGGCCGCCGGTGTGATTTCCACCCACACCTTCGTGAATTTCAGCGATAACATATCGGGTTTCGTCTCCGTTGAGGCCGATGAATAAGTCTCCGTCGATCAGAGTGTAATGGCGCTGCAGGCTTTGAGGCATTGAGCTGCCCATCTTTCAGTGGAAACCTCTCCATCGACAATGTAGAGGCGTATCTCCTGTCGCCAATCAGTGGTTTGTTCTTCGTCGGTGATGTCCATTGGCTCGTCGTTTTTTTCTTCCGTGTAAGTGATGGTATAGATGTCTTTAGGCAGGTCGATGCTCGGGTTGGGAATGCTAGCAATCGGGATTAGGCAACGGTAATCAGAATTCGTGGCGGAACCGAGAGCTGTGAGTGCATCGGCTGCCGAGTTGTCCTTACGTGGGATTTTTGTGATGGAGAACGTTTCGAACTTCTTGACCAAGTCTTGGACGACTTTGAGTTAGGCATCCATTCTTTCGTTTTTTGCTTTGTAGTCGCCGTTGAATTGGTTGGCCACGAGCTGGGAGTCACAATAATCCTGGAAGTGCTTGGCGCCGATGTCTTTGGCGAGGCGAAGGCTGGCGATTAGAGCTTCGTATTCGGCCTCGTTGTTGGAGGCTGGAAATTTAAGGCGGAAAGATTGCTCGAGGATTTCTCCAGTTAGTGATTTGAGGCGAATGCCGTTGCCACTACCCTGCCAAGACAAAGCGTCGTCGACGTGAAGGGCCCAAGTCGGGGTGGAATTACCATCTTCGTTGAGGAATTCTGGGGGCAGCTCAACTAGAAAATCGGCGAGTACTTGAGATTTTGCCGTTGTTCGATTTTTATAGTCGATGTCGTATTCTGAAAGTTCAACTCCCCATTTGGCCATTCGGCCAGACTGGCATGGACCGTGATGAAATGGGATTGGAAGTAAGGTCAAAGCTTTCGCGCCACAATGACGATGGCGAATGCGAGTTTCTCGAGAATTGGATACCGTGCCTCGACACCATCTAATGTCTTGTTGATGTTGAAGATGGATTTCTGATCACTGCGGTACAAACAAGAACTCCACTTACCGCCACGGTGGATACGACGATGTAGAGAAATAGGGTCTTGCTTTCTTCTGGTGTCGCGAGGATTGGCGGAGTCGATAAATAAGCTTTGAGTTGTCCAAAATCTTCTTCACATCGGTCGTCCCACTCGAAATGTTTGTTTTCCTGGAGAAGTTGGTAGAAAGGCAGGCATTTGTCCGTTGAACGGGATATGAATCGGCTTAGAGCGGCGATGGGACCAGTGAGTCGCTGCACTTCTCTGGTGTTTTGTGGTGAGGGAGATTGATGATGGCGGAAATCAGTTTTGGATTGGCCTCGATGCCGCACTGTATGACGTGGTAACCGAGATATTCCCCGGAGGTTACTGCAAACGTACACTTGGCTTGATTGAGTTTCATGCCGTATTCGTTGAGGATCTCAAAGCATTCTTTCCGATGGAGAATGTGCTCGTCGGCTTTTAGTGACTTGACAAGCATATCTTCAATGTTAACTTCCATGATTTTGCCTAGCTGGTGAGCGAACATCTTGTTGACGAGGCGCTGGTATGTTGTCCCAGCTTTCTTAAGTGAAATGCATGACTTTGTACCAGTATCTTCCGCAATGATGAAGGTTGTTTTCTCGTGATCCTCCATATGCATGAAGATTTGGTTGTAGCCAGAAAAGGCATCCATGAAAGAGAGTAGCTGGTTCCTGGCAGTGGCCTCGACGAGGCGGTCGATGTGAGGTAGGGGGAAACAATCTTTTGGACATGCTTTGTTGAGGTCGATGTGAGGTAGGGGAAGTGGAGGAATTTGACCAGCTCGTCTTTAAATTCGGCTGATAAAACCGCACCGATGGTAACACAGCGCTCTGGTTGTTCGGGGTCGAGGCAGATTTCCTGAGTGAGATCGCTCTTGGGTTTCTCGTAACGGGACTCCCGAGGGTCGAGGTCGACGGGCTCGGAGATTGTATAGGTTCGCATTATTTTTCTGCTCGATGATGAAACAATTGTGGGACATCTGCTGGTCACCTCGCGGTGTAGGGAATTTCACGCATTGGTGGTACGTGGATGAGATGACTTTCATCGCGTGAAGCCATGGAGTGCCGAAGATGGCATTATAGATAGCTGGATCCTCGACGGCGTCAAACTTGATTATGTTGATGATTCCGCCGACTTTGATTGGTAGCTTGACGGTTCTGATGATGGTGATTACATCGTTTGCAAGTCCGTAAGGGTTTTTTGAGAGATTTTGATTTCGCCGTCGTGAACTCACATCCTCTGTAGGGTCTCATGGAAGATGAGGTCGACCGAGCTGCCGGTATCGATCAGGATGTGTTCCACGGTTCGGTCGCCGATGTCGATCTAGATGATAAAGGGGTCGTTGTGAGGTGTATCGAGGCCAACGAGATCTGCCGAGGTGAACGAGATTTCTGCGTGACGCAGTGGTCCCAAAGGCCAGCGTTTAGCGGTCATGGCTTGGCGTTCATATTTTCGGATGGATCGGACTGAATCGCTGCAGGATTCGAGTCCTCCTATAATCATCGAAACTCGTGGCTTTCTAGATGGCGGAGGTGGAAGTTGTTCACCAACTGTCGTCTTCGGTGTAGGTTTCGCCTCGGTTATCGTTACGATGGTCGTTGTTACGTCGGTCATCGTTGCATCGGTGATCTTGTTCTTGATTCTCCCGGTCCTTCTTGGCATCCTTTTTCGAAGAGTTGGGACGATTTCCATCTTTTGGTTGAGATGACGGTCACATGTTATTTTTCTTGCGGTTGTTTGGAGGTGGAGCAACTTCGATGTTGACGATATCCCTTTTGTATTCGAGGTAGAGATGTTGCCGCAGGTTATCACATTTCTCAATGATGTGACCTAGTTTGCGATGGTAATCATAATACGCGTTGGGGTCGGTTTCTTTCTGGTCCCGTTTATAGACGTTCCAGCTAGGTGGTAGTGTTGGAGCTTCGTCACTAATGTAGTAGGAACCGGGTTTCTTAGCTTTGTTGTCATAGGGGGCGTCCTCTTCTTCGAGTTCCATGTAGGCAACAGCTCGGTGAAGTATGTGCGTGTTTTACTTGTTCAGTTTGAGGTCTCTGTGGAACTCACAGGAGTATTTAAAGCCGTGACGGAGCGCAACCAAAGAGATGTCGTCAATAACATTGATTCCAGATACGGCGGTGCGAAACCTGTTGATGAAGGACCGCAATGGTTCCTTTTTCTCCTGGACGCAGTCCCAGAGGTCGTTGTTGGATGCGTTTTGTACGATGTACATGGAGTATTACTTGAGAAAAGTGGTAGACAGCTGCTTTAAGTTGTCGATGGAGTTGGCCTCGAGGCGGAAAAACCAACTGAGTGTCGGGCCACTCAGGGTTTCAACAAAGTATCAGCAGTAGCTAGCATCGCGCTCTGCCTCGGTGAATCTGGCTCGGCCAAGGGCGATGCTGAAGGCGGTGAGATGATGTTGCAGGTTAGTATTTCTGGTGTAAGGAGCTGGACACTTGAACTTCATGTGGTCACGGAGTGGGATGCTGGTGATTTTGGAGGTGAAAGGGTTCCTCTGAGTTTGTTCCAGAATGCGCTCGAGTTTTGGGGCCGAGATGGTGGCACGGTGGATTTGGAAGTTAATGCTGTCGAGCTGACGTTGAAAGCGTCGAACGTCGTCGGATATAGTGGTGTGGGTGGGTGAGTCATTCGTGCCTTGCGACCGGAGTTGGCTCATGCGGTCGGGAGTGGATGGTTATGGCGTTGCAAACAAGTTTTGGATCACCGCGTTTCGGTCGGCCTCGGAGACGTTGGGAAGGCCGGGTTGGCGTGGTTGTACAGATTGTAGTTGACTTAACTGTTCTTGGCAGGAGGTCTGTTGAGCCTGAATGCCGTCGAGGCGGGTATCGATGCGCTTGGTGAGTTGATCCAGCAGAGCAATCAGAGTTGTCGTGGCAAAGTCATTTTCCGTTATGGTGTTTCCCGTGGCGGTATTTCATGTGGTGGTGTTTCACGTGGTGGTATTTCCTGTTGTGTTATGTCATGTGGTGTTGGTTTTGATTGTTCCCATTTTTGGGTTCCGGGTTTGATCACCTTCAGCTGTCATGGTGGTGTTTTGGTTGTTGCTGGTTTCACGGTCGTTGATGTTATCTTCTCCTTCAACCATCTTTCTTCTAAATCAAGTCTCTAGATAGTCTCCACAGACGGCGTCAAATATTGAAGCAAAGCCTCACAACGACAATTAATGAGATTAGGGTTTGTGGGGGTCTAGAGATTGAATAGGAGTTTTATTAAACTTTTAGAAGAAAAATAGAGTACAAGGTGAATTTAGGTCGGCTCGTCTAAGAGAACGAGGCCGAGCCAAAAAGGTAAAGTCGAGAGTAAAGGAAAAAGTTTTTTTGTTTTGCTCTCTTTTGCCATGTGTGTATGTGATTGCGAATGGATCTTCTCGTCCTACCTCCCCTTCTCTATATAAGACTTTAAGGTCGGTCTCTAAAGCTCCTTCCTTTTTGGATCGGGAAAACTCATGTATTTATCTTTATTTTTCGATTGTAGTTATCTTCGTATTCAATCATAATTTCTTTTTCCCTTTAACCGCATCGGTCTTCTCTTTTAATGATTAGATACCGAGGTGGAATTAGGTCAAAATCTTCAATTTCCAAAATGGGTTGGTGTAAATTCAGGATGGAATTTACGATGGTGTTAAACTTATCTCCAACAATCACAAAATTAAATTTTTGATCAATAATATTATGAAATTAAATGTACACATTTTTTTATTATATCCTTGATTCTCTTCTTTCCTCCTGCCCAAAATTCTACGTATAATCATGTTAGTGAGATAACTTTATCACATTACCACTAATAATGTGAAAACAACAAATATAATAACATCAATATGATATCCAATAACATCTATATTATTATCCCACTAATACTAATAACATGAAAATAAAGGTTATATCACATAAGTTAGTTATTAATAAAAAATCCTAAATTATAAACTTTAAATTTTAAATTCTAAAAATTAACCGCTAAACTTTAAATCTAAAAAATTAAATTTCAAACCTCTAAACTCAAAACTAAATATAAATTTAAGAAAAATATAATTATTTAGTTGGTAACATACACGTTGTTATCTTACTAACACTAATAACACGAGAGAAACAGTTATATTAACATGTGTTGGTTATTAAAATGTATCATATATAAGGTAATAATATATGTTATTGATTTTCTGAGAAAATAACATGTGTTAAAGAAATAATATAAACTAGGTAATAACATGTGCCATGCGCGGAATGAAATGTGAATTAAATATTTTATTATATACTTATAATTTTGAAATCATAGAAATTTTCTTAAACATGATTTTAAAATCATATGATATATAAAAATGATTATACTACTTTTACAAATATTTGTAACCATCTTATAAGAAAAATATTTAACATGATTGATTAATCCTATTTTTATTGCACACATCTTACATAAATGATTTATTATAATGGTTAATAAAAATAAATAATAGTAATCGATTAGCACTTTTCAATAGTTAGACCATCATCGACGATATTATCAA
>KE154587.1:59969-75638 GCA_000411075.1 Sisymbrium irio | reverse complement strand
ATTATTTATAATAAATATTATATATATTAATGAATGACATATATTTTAATAAGAATCCATGAGATATATTAATATTTGTATCAATATAAATGATAGGGGATTAAGTAAAAGTTTATAAATGTTAATATAAGTATAGTGGCATAATATGTAATTATTCTAATAAATGAAAGATCATTTTTAATGCAACATGAGAATCATTCTTCTTTTGACACATAAACAATGACAATTTTATTAATCACACATGAACCAAAGGTTCTTTTTCTAAATGTCTTCTCAATTAATAATAAAGGGATATGATATGTACAGTACTAACAATTATGCATTGAGAATATTAATCTGTTAACATTATTAGCTATTAATTATTCATTTTTTTTTTACTTTAAAGTGAATGATATAACTATAATATAAGAAAATAATAATAATAAATAATACTCCATGGATTACAGCTGACAATCACTGTATTTGTCAATTAATTTGAGGGATTATTTGTATCTCTACAATATAATTACTTTATTTAATATATCATTTAAAAGTTTTAGCAAAAAGAAGAAGATATATCATGGTTCATGGACTCAAGAAAATACTTACAGTGGACTGGGATGTGTATGGTTAGGAGAAGATGGCCTTCAGCGCAGGTTTGGTGCTCGTAACCAACCTCACAGATTGTCATCTCCTTACACGGAACTCGAAGCGCTTCTATGGGCAATGCAATGTATATCAGAATAGTCCTACATTCAAGCTTTCAGTATAGACTGCTAAGACGTGATAAAGATGATCCAAACCCCAAAAGATTGGCCAAACTTCTCAACAGAGCTCTCCAAATTTGCAATTCTCAGACACCGCTCCCACTCCTTCTCGCTGGCTTATGTTCTAAGGTTGGACAATTCCATTGTAGATTTTCTCGCGAAAACTGAATGTTCCCGTCTATTTAGTTTACTTTATTGCAGTTATTTTATTTCGGTGTGACTTTCTATACTACCTCAAACTTAAGTTATAGAATAGTGTTTTGTTAATAAAAAAAAGTAAAGAAGAAGAATATATATCATCTATGATCCAAATAGAGACGATATAGATCATTTATTAGTATTTCCATTAATTTCTCTTTGGTTTAAGATTCGTTAAAACATAAAACAGTCCGAAAACGGATGGGCTGAAGCCCAACGAGTATATCTATGGTCACACACATCCCTGATCCATGTTCAAGAAAAAAAAAAGAAGAATAATGAAAATACAAAACTGCATATAGCCATCTCTTTAAAAAAAACACTAGCATTGAGAGACAGAAGACTGATACTACCACTGATATACTTGCAGAGGGTAAAATGTGGAAAAAATAGTTTTATTTTATGATTTGTAAGATACAAACATTACTTTACCAAATTAGTATCCTGTCAGTAAAATAAATATGTCTACATAAGTTAAGAAATAGAACAGTTTCTTACGAATTACAAAACTCCAGAATACAGAAGTGGTCCAAAATTATTGGAAATTTGGAATCAAGACAAACATATTTCATTCACTCTGAACCATAACTAGCCACAAAAATCTGAGAATAATATATAACGTGTAGCTAAAATTGTCGCTGAAGAAAATAGCTATATGTCTTGTATACAATATCACAAGATTCTTTTTTTTTTAAAACAGTATATATTATATGGGTGATAATTCCACGATTATATTAACACAATCTATAGATTATATTTTTATTCGCATTGATGTGTGTCGATAACATCTTCAATTTATAGTATGATCATTATTATCTATATATAGATGATCTTCATTCACATGTAAAAAGGGGGAAAGGGGGAGGAGGGAGTGTAATGATAAGGCAGGTAAAACAGTGCATATATATTATATTTTGCTTAAGAAGTGTATGTATTTTAAAAAACCAAATTTCCATCAAAATATAAAACTGAGGTAATTTAAACATGTTTATCATTTGGTAAGAGATTTCTTCATCAACAAGTAAATTAAACTAGTCAGTGTTGATAACTTCTATAGATATCTTGTGCTACGCTATATTTGTTTTTGTATTCTTTTTCTTCGTTTGTTTGTATATTCCATGGAATTTAAGCATGTTTTGGATGGAGATGGGTTTGATGAGAAGATAGAATCGAAGAGGATATTGCCTACACTGTGACCATGTCTCCCATGTGCCATCCTTTCTGTAAAGAAAATGGCCAATTAAAAAATAATTTTTGCTAAGCAAAGTAAAGGGGTGCCACTGCTTTGACATTTGAAATGACACTTTGGTTTTAAATTTAAGAAAAATATTAATTTAATTAAGTGTTGAAAACTATGAGAGGGTATCTATATCCCAAAGTCCTTGGTTGGTTGTTAGGGAGAAGAAATGCATACCAAAGTATATATCACTAAGCTTTATTTGGCGCTTTGAGGAGGACAAAGCATTACCCACCTTAGTATTATTATAGCTACCTATACCGCAACTAATGTTTTTATTCGTCTATATATACTTTTCGAATAGTTTTTCATCACCACTCTTTATTTTACTAATGATATCAACAAAAAATGGCATTTTGTCTATACATAATAATAGTGTAATACTGTGGAAAGCTTCTATATAACTGAACACTGAATATAATATATGTTTTTTTATATCCGAAGAAAAACATAATTTTTTGAATTTTTCTTGTTTTTTTTGATGAGAAAATGTGGGTATATTTAAGATCCTATGGACCGAGATTAATCTCATATGATCTAATAATATCCACCAATTTATCCCGATGGCTAAGTCTAGAGTGATTTAAATCAATAACTATGAATAACTTCTAAATTAGAAAAGTATAAGGGAGATAGAGAGAGATAGTAATATGAATATATTTAGAAGGCAAAACTAATTTTTCAGTTATCCATGTATATAAGTTGCAAATTCTCCCAAGTTTAAAGTTATTTTCCTGGTATTCGAACCTAGGTGGTAGAACCCTATTAACACTTTTTTATCACTGGACAAATCAATTTGGTTGAAAATGTTTAAAGAGTTGCTAAAATATATCATATTTTAGTTTTGGTTTTGAAAATTACTATAAATCAGGAATTTCTTAAGAACCCTTGTTAAATATATTAATTATTTCTCAAACTTTCTGATTTTCTAATATTGGTGTAGTTCTATAAAAATTATGAAGTTTTTGACAAACATTATATATATCAGACAATTTTTTCTCTTAATTTCTAATTTGGGTTTCAAGCACATTGGTGGAGATGGTCTGAGTGAAAGGAAGTGGGAACAAAAAAAAACTTAAAAGAAAGAATCAAATAAAAAAGAAAAAAGAGTAAAAGATAGAAAAAGTAAGAAGTAAGATAGTAGTGGAAGTGATGGATCCAATTATAAATGTCTCTATCTTAAAAGAAGACCCCACATTAAGAGATCTCAGTCATATTGTCCTCCAACCCATAGGAGCTTTAAGATGTTTGTTACCCCTTTTCCTTTTCTCTATCATTGTTAGTCCCTTTCATTGATCTATTGATTTCACATTCTTATATCATCACTTTCCCCACGGGTTTTTCTTTCTACAGGCCACAAGTAATCTTTGAGTTATATTTAACACATTAACATGATCCATCTTGTATTATAAGTATCTACTACTAAATATTCACAATTTTTCAATGTATTTTTTTTTTGTTCACAATGTATAAACACCGTAGAATATCAGTGGCCCGTTGAAGATATTCAAATTATGATTTCCAATATTATAGTAGTGGCTTAGCCCAAACAAAAAAATAGTAATAGCTAGTAATGAAAAATTTCATGGATTAAATGATGAATTGAGTTACTCTTTTTTTTTCAACAATTGAGTTACTCTTTAATCTTATAAATTTGATTTCAGCTACGTTTTTATCACTAAAAGTATATAATATTATATTAACATTCTGGTTATGTTTGTCTGTTTAAAATGCAAAACATTCATTCTAAATGTCGATTGATTAAATTAATGGTTAACCTAACAAAGCCTGGACGAGTTGTCTTGTTGGTTTAAGGATCTGTTTTCCTTAAACGTGAAATTATTTAAATATTTTTTAATTTTTACCAGATAAAATAAGGTCATGTCTTAGATTTGACTAAAAAATCCAAAATCAGACTAATCACGTACTGTTCTCCTCTTAGAATATAAGTTGGGTTTCAGGCTTTCAGCCCAAATAATCTCGATTTTGAAAAAAAAAATTCAGAGGAAATATTTTAAAACCAAATATGTTATATTTTGATTTCTAGTATATGGAAATTTATGTGGAGATATTCAAAAAGAATTGATGTCACCAAAGTTCACTTATCTTTTCGGTTGCATATTCAGAAAAAATTTAAAAGTAAAACGTACTTGAACTGGAATAGTTAAATGTCAGATGATTTAGATATCATTTGTGGTACCGTGTAAATGAATCAAAAACACGTAAAACGGGTGATTGCAAAGTCAGTATATCATGACTTTCAAACATTTACATTAACACAATGACTATTAGAAAGAGGTGGATCAACCATGGATCTAATAAAAAAATATGGGGAGTTCATTAGTAAAAAACGGTCGGAATGTTATAAAATATCTTACAACTTTTCAGATAGACTTACACAAATATCTACACTAATTTCTTTTTGTAATAAGAAATTAGACAAACTATAGAAGGTTCATTGTTCGTCCTCTGTGTAGCTAGCCAATACTAACTCACACAATACAACTTACATATGTACAAACATAAATTCCGATAAATATATATATATATATGTATGTGTATATATATATATATATTATTGTGCCAGTATGTGTGTGTGTCTTATATATATATATATTGTGCCAGTATGTATGTGTGTCTATATATCGATAGGTGGACACCGTTGGTGTCGCGCATGACTTTGTAGATTCCAATAATGTTTCGATGCGTACTGCTCCGAGTCGCATACTTAATATTTGTTCCTGCTGTCATGCACAAATGAAAATGAAATAACGGTAATTATTAAATAATATTCCCATAAATCTTTTCTTCCACACGATAACAAGTCTATTAATGCTTCGTGGACCAACTTTGATTCAGAGTTGTCTAATTCATATATTGAAATTACGGAAAGTGGGTGTTCTCCAATTGTTTTTGATAAATCGCTTTCGCTTTTGACCTATAAGCCAAATAAAGTTAATTTTTTCTATGCTTCCCTTTCCTCGTTTGAATTAAAAGATCCAAATTATTCAGTTTCTTAATAATCTTATAACGTGTTACAAAAGATCAGAGGATATATGAAATTTCGTGTAGTACATCTTGTGCTACTTTTGAGATTATTTGTAATAAAAGTTAAAATCAAAAAAAATTGCAACATTTAAAGTTTTAAACATAGGATATGTTATGCATCCTTTGATGTAATTTTGTTTTATTGATTGAAAGAAAATATACATTTTAATTGTACATGATAAAATTATTTAAATTAGTTGTTAAAAAATTAAATTCTGAAATAATAATTAATATTGTTTAAATAATATGTTTTTTTAACATAATCTTCACTAATCGCCTCAACGGGCAGAACGAGTTGCACTCGATGTTAGATCGAATCGAATGGAAAAACAGGGAATATAAAGAGAAAGAGATAGGTTGCTATGGGTATGAGACAAGCTCGTGGATATGAAAATAATCAAGAAGAGTTTCCAGTCAAAACTGAAGATCCTGCAAGGTTCGCTCGAGAGAATTGAAATAGTTGGATATGATATCAACGTTAAGAAAGCCGAATAATTGGAATTGATCAAAGGTAAAAAAGTTGATAATGGTAATAAGGTTCACTGTAAAAATGAGGAAATATGTTCATCTTTGAGAATTGAGAAGAATCCCTCACAGATGTTGTAACAGAGGTCGGGAGCAATGGTTTTGGGCTTGGTCATGGTTAGGAAACCCTCACTAACAATCTGTTGAAAAATCAATTTCTCCATGATGAAGATAATCAAATTATAAAGCAAAAATAAGACATATATTAAATTTACCAGGCAGCTTGAATCATCGTTGGAATCACCGGAAGTCGGGTAGATGGTACCTGAAGGATGTGCCAAAGAGATCCAAAGAATTGGCTTTAACGGGTTTGGCTGGTAGCCCTGGGCGTACCCATTCGAGTATGGATCGGGTTTTTCGGATTTTCGGGTTTTTGAATTTAGCCTTATAGAACCCATTCGGGTTTTAGAAAACTTTGGGTCGGATATGGATATTAATTTTTTGGGTACGGATCTATTTTGTAATATCATACAAGTCCCATTTTATATCCAAACTTAATTCAGATTTGGATAGTATCATTTCGGGTCCGGATATTCATTTTAAAAATAACATATTTTATCTAAAAAAACATAAAAATAAATAATAAAACTTATAAAATATTAATAAATATTATAAAATGTGTCATAATTCATATATTATAAACACAATAATAAGAAATAAGTCATAAAATTAAATTATCAAAATATTTGAAAGTGTTTAAATTATATAAAACTAGATAGAACTGATTCATTTCAGATTTTTAGGAAACTCGTTCGAAATTCGGTTCGGTTCGGATATTATTCAAAACCCGAAATACCTAATTCTATGCCCCATTTAGAAATTGTTCTAGAATGGGTTCGGAAAAGGACCGGATTTTTTTGTACGAATCCGGATATGGGTTCGGGTATTTTGCCCAGGGCTACTGGCTGGTATTTGGCGGGCTGGATCTTGAGAAATCAGATAAAACGCCCAAGCCCACAAAAATAGCATATTGGGATAGACCCATTAAGGTGACGAGGGAAACCCAGAGGTTCGGTCTTCATCGTAACGTTGAGAGAGACGCGAGGCAGCGCATGTAAAGTACTTCGATGCAGCTAGGCATTATCGGAGCTATAACACTCGTCTACGAGATTTGGTGGAAACGGAGGAAAATTCAAACAAGAATAAAGGTAAGGTGGACATGGGCTGTCAGATTCGGGGGAGTGGAGGAGGAGATTGAGATCATCGAAAAACTAATTTATCATAAATATGTATATATAAGCATGACTGTGTCAAACTTTTTAAAGAATTCCATGTGAGTTTTGAACAATAATAATCTATTAGAAAAGGTATAAACTGGAGTATAACTACAAATATTTTTTTTTTATACACAAACTTTTTTTTTAACACAGACTTTTATCCATCGTCTTAATGGATAGAACAAGTTACACCTGATATTATAAAAATATAAAAAGAAAGTAGATAAGTTGTTATGGGTGTGAGACAAGCTCGTGGACATGAGAACAATTAAGGAGAGTTTCGAGTCAAAACCCTGCAAGTAAGGTTCACTCGAGAGAGCTGAAATAGTTGAGTTTGATATCAACATTGAAAAAACCGAATGATCGGAATTGACTGAAGGTAAGAAAACTTGGCAATGGTAATAAAATTCGCTCCAAAGAAAAGGAATTTTTTTCCTTTTTGAGAGAAACCCCTCACAGATGCTGTAATATAGGTGGAGAGCAATGGTTTTGAGTTTGGTCATGGTGAGGAATCCTCATTAAAAATATGCTGAGAAATCTCTCCATGATAAACATAATCGAATTATAAAGTAACAACAAGAAAGAGATGCACCAAAGAGATCCAAATAGTTGGGTTTGCCAGGTCTGGATGGTATTTGGCGGGTTGGATCTTGAGCAATCAGATAAAGGGTCGAGGTCCATAACAATAGCATATTGGACTAGGCTTATTAAGGTGGCGAGGAAACCCTAGAGGTTCGGTCTCCATCGTAGCATTGAGAGAGACGCGAAGCAGCGCAGGTAAAGTACCTCGAACCAGCTAGGCGTTAACCGGAGCTATATCACTGATTTACGAGATTTGGTGGGAACGGAGGACAATTCACTCGACAATGGAGGTGAGGTGGAGCTCGGGCTGTCAGATTAAGTGGAGTGGAGGAGGAGATGGGGATCACCGTCCTCTAGCGATCCTCAACTCCCATCAAAAGATCCACTAGAGAGAGAGCACGGTCGAGGAAGTGGATTGAAACACGGTTTCCGTCAGAAAGAAACATATAAGGAAAGAATAAAAAGGTGAAAATACAAACTAAAGAGAAAAGAAACTAGATGCTCCGATTTCGGAAGGCGGATTCGGAAGTAAATGAGCTGATCCAACACACAAAGTTTTTGCCGTCGTTTTGCTCTGATTTCAGAATGGATCTCCGTCTCCGGGAATCCGCCTTCCGAAATCGGAGCATCCAATTTCTTTTCTCTTTAGTTTGTATTTTCACCTTTTTATTCTTTCCTTATATGTTTCTGTCTGACAGAAACCGTGTTTCAGTCCACTTCTTTGGCTGTGCTCTCTCTGGTGGATCTTTAGATGGGAGTTGAAGATCGCTTGAGGACGATGATCCCAATCTCCTCCTCCACCCCCCCGAATCTGACAGCCCAAGCTCCACCTTACCTCCATTCTTGTTTGAATTTTCCTCCGTTTCCACCAAATCTCATAGACGAATGTTATAGCTCCGATTAGCTGCTTTAAAGTACTTTACATGTGCCGCCTCGTGTCTCTCTCAACGTTATGATGAAAACCGAACCTCTGGGTTTCCCTCGTCACCTTAATGGGTCTAGCCCAATATGCTATTTTTTGGGCTTGGGCCTTTTATTTGATTGCTCAAGATCCAGCCCGTCAAATACCAACCAGACCTGGCAAACCCAACTATTTGGATCTCTTTGGCGCATCTCTTTCTTGTTGTTACTTTATAATTCGATTATGTTTATCATGGAGAGATTTCTCAACATATTTTTAATGAGGATTCCTCACCATGACCAAACTCAAAACCATTTATCTTCACCTATATTACAACATCTGTGAGGGGTTTCTCCCGATGCTCAAAAAAGAAAAAAAATTCTTTTCTTTGGAGCGAATTTTATTACCATTGCCAAGTTTTCTTACCTTCAGTCAATTCCGATCATTCGGTTTTTTCAATGTTGATATCAAACTCAACTATTTCAGCTCTCTCGAGTGAACCTTGGTTGCAGGGTTTTGACTCGAAACTCTCCTTAATTGTTCTCATGTCGACGAGCTTGTCTCACATCCATAACAACTTATCTACTTTCTTTTTATATTTTATAATATCAGGTATAACTTATTTT
Organism: Sisymbrium irio; assembly: GCA_000411075.1. Taxonomy (NCBI): domain Eukaryota; kingdom Viridiplantae; phylum Streptophyta; class Magnoliopsida; order Brassicales; family Brassicaceae; genus Sisymbrium; species Sisymbrium irio. The sequence goes on along the minus strand of KE154587.1, from coordinate 66,558 downwards.
ATCCATTAAGACGATAAATAAAAATCTGTATTAAAAAAATATTGTATATACAAAAAAAATAATCTATGTATACAAAAAAAATATTTGTAGTTATACAGTTCTCCAGTTTATACCTTTTCTAATAAATTATTATTGTTCAAAACTCACATAGAATACTATAAAAAGTTTGACACAGTCATGCTTATATACACATATTTATTATAAATTAGCTTTTCAATCATCAGAAGGTTATTAACCGAAGCCTTTATATCTTAAACTATATTATACAATATTAGCTTGTATCAAGGTCATTTTGAATCATTAAATTTTAAGCTTTATACAGATTTTTATCAATTGAGGTAACTGCCATTTAGCAATTCATTCATTTGAATGATTAAGTACAAAATGGGATTAATTGTTCTTCGATAAACTTCAAAACTTCTTACCGCTTCAGATCCAATGCATATACAACCAATAAATCATAAATCAATATAGCGACTATACATAAGTCGTAAATTCATCGATGTAAAGGCAATGATGTAATGGCTTTTTGTCACTATTTAGCAAAATCATTACAAAAAAATTTACAAAAATAAATTTGAAATGTATATATTTTTTTTTTACTTTTAAAAACCTTGAAATATTTTCGACCGTCCATTTTTCTATATGACGTCGCAATCAATTTAGCTAGATATCCATTAGAATATCTAACAAACAAAATATTGATATTTTAAATAATTTAAATATTCATATTATAAAATTACAAACACTTATCGGAAAAAATGGCAAAGAAGTTACTCAATAATTCTTAAAGCTTTTCAAATGAAAAAAAATATTTCTCATTTTTATAGTTAGATACTTCTAGAAACCTCCACAATAGAAATGTTCTAAGATTATATCTTTAAAACAATTGTTTTTTAAAAAAAGAAATGAAATATTTTCAATCCTCCATCTTTTATAAGGTTACATAATTTAACATTAGAATAAAGATGTGTTTTAAATTAACAACAACTGCATAGCAACAAATTTGAAAATGTCACTGATCCATATTTAGTGATATATTTTAGCAAATATGTAAACATGTTTCTTATTAAGTGGATTTTCTTTTATCTTCCAAGTAAAGTGTGAAAAACGAGTTGATTTTAGATCCAGTTACAAAAGGAAACGAGATTGTGATAGTAAGTTTATTTGGAGCGTGAAATAAGAACGATAACCACTAGTTTGTAAATATATGTTTTGTGGATGCAATTAGATACTTGAAGCCAATGATGCCAATGATATATGTTTTGTGGAGTATTAACTTGAATCCAATGATGATAAATGATCACAGTACGGTGTACTTGTTGCTTCTTTCTTTGTCTCTCTCTTCTCACATATTCACATAGAAGGCATAACTGCATGTGCATGGCTTTAGAGAAGGCCACGAAATATTATATACTATGGAGTATTGACTAAGAAAGGTGACGGGCATTTATTTATTTATATTTGATAAAAGGGCTTAATTAAGGAGAATTTATTATTGAGATGAACAAATCATTAAAATATATTTTAAAATCATTTTTATAAATAAATAAATAATAATTTAGAGATCGAAGAGCTCAAACGACCGGTGTGCACAAATGTGGAATTGGTGTATTTTTATTATTGTTAGAAAGGCGAAAGATCAACGTCTGTGTGGTTTTTGATGCCGTGTGATGATACTGAAAAGATATAGACACGCGTTATATACTTATATTAGTATCTTATTTCCTATTTATCACTTCAAGAGTGACACTGAAATTTAGGTTTTTGTTTGGACACCTTCACCTAATCTAATCATGTCACATGTATTAAAAACAAACATTTGGGATTGGGACCTTCTTATTTATTATTAAATGCGTACAGCAGGCTATAATCCAGTTAATAATACTAGGAGTATTAGTTTTTTTGTGACTTTGTTTTTTTATGTAGTGCACATATTAAAAAAGAGGCCATGAAAACAACATTTGAAATGTTAAAGGGAGACACTACAACGATTATAGTATTGTACAACTTCCATATTTATTTAATACTTAATTACCTCTAACCTTTTTAATGTAGCTAGCATGTGGTAGTTAAACCAGGGAACGCTTATATACTTTTGCATATAATTAATTCTATCAAGAAAAAATCACAAATGAATATATAAAACCCACTTACCGAACTCATCATAAAACTGTAAAATAATAGTTGTGAACTTATGATTAAACTGTTTGTGCAGCCAAAAGAAACTTACGATAAAGCTTTTCTCATTTCCCACTTTGCAATTATAATAATTGCATAATTATAAAATTACACTTTAAAAATATTTTCGAAAACCCCATAGAAAAAGTTGGGAAAATAAGGTTCCAAAAAACTTCGAGAAGAGTAATTTGGATTCTTTGGAAGAATAGAAACAAACTGTTTTTGAAGGGAAGTGACTCGATCCTATGTTGACAGTACATAATATAAAAGAAGATTTAAAGCAGTGATTTTAGCTCAAAAGATGTAATATGAGCATTTGGCAAGGTACAATCCGAGTGAGTTTCAAGAAAACATTAAGTGGGAGCGGCATCCCTGATTCTTGGCTTAGAGATAATGTGGGAATGTCCAAGGATAAGAAAAACTCCTTGTTGGGTGTAGCATAGGATCTGAGAGATTCAAGCGAGGGAAATGTTTTAATCCATAGTCGACATGCTTTTCATCAGGGAGGCAGTCCTATAGAAGCAAGATTTATGGGGTTGATATGTATGAGTTACGAAAAGTGATGTAATAGTTTTGCATCAAAAAATATCATGATAATTTTCTTAGCTTTTTAATCAATATTATAATTATATTTATCCGTATTTAATTGATAATTACACTTAATAGAAATTATTTTTTATAATTCATTAGATTATGATCTAAGTGATACACAGATAGAAATCATGTAAATATATAACTATTTTGGAGATTTTAGAAAGAAAGAATTAAAGACAAAGTTATGAGGAAATACGGAGATGGGTGCTATTGTTCAGATTGGATTTGGAATCCAATATATGGGTGACTTTACGGATAGTCAGGTGGGATATGGTTCTAGTAAATATTTATACATATAAATCATATCAAGGAATGACAATATTGCAGCAACTGTCGTACAATGCTTAATCTTCTGAAGGATATAATCTCGATATTCATTATGATTATATCGTTTTCTCTTTTGTCTATTCCTATTCTCAGAAGATTGAAGATTAGCTTACTAGCTTAAACCTCAGTAATATCGATCTCCTTCTTCCTCTGTTATTTGAACCGGAATCTTAAAATTGTCATTGAGAATCACATCATTCAATCCTGAAACTCCAAAGTGAGCCAGCATTGAAATGGTCTACTACATGAAATTGCATAATCCATCAAATCAAAATGTTCCACTTTTGCTCGCGTTGTTACTATCTTTGTCATTCGAACCAATAGTCTTGATTCGAATACTATTTGGTGCATGAAAATCAAAAATTCAGATCAAATTGGTGTAACTTACCAAGTCAAGATTCCCGTTCATTTGCGATTCTCGTTCTCTTCATTTTTGTATTAAATACTAACGAATAAGAAGAAAAAGTAACCCAAAAAGTAGTCATCTTTTTATCAAATACTACTCTCGGAAGTTGGATCCATCAAAATCTAATTTTTTGCGGAAAAGGTCAACAAACATTTTTATGTTATATTTTCAGATATGAATTTACTTTCCTTTGCAAATTAAAACGTATATAGGAAACTAGAATCGAATTAACCCAACACCTACACCATCTCAACTTGTCCAAAATCAGATATAACGGAGACGTAAACAGCTCAAAGCCTTTTATTAACTTTTCCGAAAGCTGTTGTTAACCCATGAACCATAAAACACAATAATTTCGCAAAAGAAAGAAAAAACTAAAAGACAATATTTAATAATCAGTTTAAACAAACATAAAGGTATGCGACTCTTCAACTTATTTTTTCCACATCGTGATCAGGCTTATTTAGCTTTACATATTTCGTGTTTTCTAATATTTATACGGATACTAAATGACCTCAAGACTTTGGAAAAAAAACTAGAAGAAAGCATTATCAAAACATCTTAATTCTGTTGTTTTGATGAAGAGTATATGAAAACTATATGAATCTTAATAGAGAAATTTCTAGTATTATGTAATATTAGAATTCCATACTGCTCAATTTTTTTTCAGGTTATAACTTTGCGTATATATATTTTTTTCTTGGTTGAACATTACTTTCTGTGTATACTTTCTTTAGAGAATCTAGTGTGCGTGTGTATCTTTAAATCAGCAGAGAATCCTACGCCTGCTACTCTTTTAACATTTTTTGCTAATCGAAACCATCCTTAATTTCTTTTGTCAAACAGAAACCATACTATTATGTTTTCCGTTATATATACTGTATATGTTAACAGATATATTATTAAAAAGATGGGATAATTTGAGAGAATGGGTGGAGCAGAGATTCCACGTCCTAAATGTAGGAAAGGGATGGGGCAGTCTCTATCTCAGTGTACTTATTATCTTAGACCTAAAAATAAATTAATAGTAAATGAATTAAATGCATGCAAATAATGAAATATACATATACATGAAATAATAAATTTCTCGAGCTCATGCCAACTTTTCCAGTAGACAACAATTACTCCAGATGATCATAAAGGGAAAGAAAAACAGAGAGTTTTGGAATCCATTTATAAATATTATTGAAAAAGTCAAAAAATCATATATGTCAATTTTACGATTCACTAATCCACAAGAAAAAACGTAATAGATTCGTATACAAAAATGATAAAAAGATTCATATACAAAAATTAATCTAGTAACGTTTATATTAATAGTCAAAAATAGATCAAATGAAATTAGTTCTCATCACATGAATGCTCGAAAGTAATGGTCAAGAGAGGATTAGGGTAAACTTAGCTCAATAGAATGGTTAAGTGATAAATAAATGTTTTAAGTGATAAACATAATATTTAAGTGAGCAGACAGTATGATTAAAAAAAGATCCGAAAAAGTAACAATATTTAAATAAATAAAAAGATGATTTAGTCGAAAAAATGAGATCAGATGGTTGAGCTGAACGAGTTGGCTAAACTTAACCAACTATATGAGATTAATCAAATGGAAGAGCTGTATGAAGTAGCTAGCTAAGCACGGTGAGGTGACCAGAACCACAACTCAAACGCTTGAATTGAGGTAGCTTCGGATCATTAGCGGGTGTATGAACCTTGACCAAATGTGGTGTTGATAAGGTTAGTTTATCGTCCACACGATTACCAGAGTCAAGGAGTATAATATGCATTGTCCATCTAATGGATATATGAGATTGGAAAATTAATTAGAGGCGCTTTAGATATCACATGATCGATATCATGTTTGTTAAAAAAAAAAAGGCATCTTTGAAAACTATATTCTACTAATTAGCATTACATCCACAATTGCATTTTGACTAATAAATTATTTTTTGTAGCAAAAGCGTTGTGAGATAAGTTACTGATTCGGTAACCTTAAAAAAAAATCAATTCATGATTTGTTATAAATCTATTGTGTGGATTGTACATAATCAAGTCTATCCGAACAGAAGCTTGTAGAGGTTTACACTCGGCGCAGTCAACTTTGACCAAGTCTTCTCCAATATCTTTGTAATTAATGTAGTCAATAATAGTTATCAATGTATAGATTATTTATACTCTTATAAATCATTTGTCTCACCACTATATAAAGATGGTGAGAGCTAATGAGAAAGACACACCATTTCCCACAATCATCTTCTCTCATTTTTAACACGTTATCAGCACGAGCTTACTCTCTCTCTCTACCTGAGCAAATTCTCTCCCGGCGACTTCTTAGTTCAGCCTTGCTCTGCCGGCCGCCTCTCTTTCTCACAAGTTTTCCAGCCAGTTCTCCACCACCCTCAACCACCTCAGTCCGTGGATTCCTTCCTCTCTCTCACGGTGGTCCAGTCAGAATCCTTGTGGTGTTAAAGGTAAACAAAATCAAAACTGAGAACCTAAGATCATTACATGAAAACTTACCTATAGATCTATATGAATCCAAAACTTATAAGAACATATATATTAATCTTGATCTTCTAAGTTATTTTGCTCATTCATAAAGAACATATCAAAATCTATCTAAAGCTCTATATGAAGCTTATATAATCCGGCCATAATCCCCTTAAAACTTTTAAATCGGCTTAAAGCCCTTAAATCCCTTACCGGCCAAGTGTTTCCGGCGAGGGTCACCTCCGGTTTTGTTTTCCGGTCAGGTGGTCAACCAACATTAAACTCTAAATTAAATGAAAATATTTGTCTATTAAAACCTGATTTTGTAACTGCAAAATATTCTTCAAAACTTTATGATTTTTAAAATATTTATACGATTTTATTTAAATGAATATCTTTGACTGAATAAATTTTATAAATTATAGTTTTAATCTAAAGATAAAATAAAATCTTTTGAAATAATAATCGTTTGTCAAATAATTTTATGAATCTAAAAATGATTTTAAATAATGATTAAAACAATTTAAAACGATTAAAGATCAAAGCATCATATATTCCAATTTTTGGATAGATCATGAATCCTTATTCCATTTA
>KE154587.1:35480-48799 GCA_000411075.1 Sisymbrium irio | reverse complement strand
TTTTTTTTTTTTTTTTTGAGAAGCATATGCTTTGTAATGACCAGACTCTAAATTAAAATTTATGTAAATGTGCAGTACCCGAGGACATGGGAAGCTCAGTTTCAATCTGGCATCAAGGTATATATGTGTATCCAACTCTGTTTTGTTAACATCAACATATATACATACTTCCAAATGTATACGCATTATCGTACATTTTAACTATTCAAGTATATAGTTACATGAAAATGTTTTGCAGACCATTGCCTTGATTTCTGTTCGAGAAGGTGTTGTCCAGTTAGGAGCTGTTCACAAGGTATTTTTTATCTCTCTCTCTCTCTATATACAATATACACTTTGTATACATATATATATATATATATATATATATTTATATCTATATACTCTTTAGATAATATATATTATTTATATCTTATACTCTTTAGATATATATATTATAGTTATAGTTATATCTATATACTCTTTAGATAAATATATATATATATATCCCTATATAAAAGATGATCCAAATTTACATACTTTAAATGTTAAATTAAAGGTGATAGAGGATTTAAGCTATGTTGTGATGTTACGAAAAAAGCTGAGCTATATAGAAAGCATCCCTGGAGTACTTCTTCCTCATCCTTCTTCTTCTGGTTACCCTTTCATCAACGCTTCTCCTTCTGACACGTGGCATTTTTCCGGAGTTGCTCCTCCTCCTCCGTCGCAGCCTGAGCACCACCAACAACATTTTTATCACTCTGACCACAACCACCGCTTCTTGATGGGCCATCACAACCAGCCACAAGGGGTGGGAGCAGCCCAACCGCCTCTACCACTCTCGATGAAGATAACACCGTCGATGAGTAGCCTCGAGGCGCTTCTCTCGAAGCTTCCATCCGTTGTACCTCCGGCAACGCAGGCGGGGTACTTCCCGTTTCACCACAGTGCCAAGGAAGAAATGAGTCAAGAAGATCAAAACGACGCGTTTAGGGTTCAACGGAATGATTTGGTTGGTGAAGGTAGTAATAATAATAACAACAATAATTACAATAGTAATAATGATATTTATAACTATAACAATAATTGCAGCAATAATAATTACGATAGAGAGAATAAGATCGGTGGGTTTCTTAGTGAGGATTATTGAGTCTCTAATAAAATCTCTTTTTCGTACAATAAGCATAAATTGTACTGAGGATTTTCGTAGTCTGACATTTATAATTCTTAGTTGGCAAACAAAATAAATAAAAATTATTTCTTATAACATTTGTATTGTAGCGGTATGTATGTCTTGTTTCTGACGTAGTACGTTGATTTAACGGTACTTGTGTAAATTTTTTGCAGATTCGATGTCTTGAATAAAGTATTACGTAAAACTTTTAAACTGAAAAACTATTATTTAAAATTAGATATTCGAAATAAATATAATTTGCTCGCAATGGAATGTTATATCTTCTGCTTCAATGGACTTTATTTAGTCAATAACTCGAGTAATCGTTTTATAGCTAGCACCAAAAGGAAAAAGTCGCAGTGCCCGTTAGTTTTGAAGTGAGCAAATCTCAAAATATATATATAATCTTGATGGACTTTTGTAAGCACATAGAAAGAATAAACTCTAAGAACTATACGTGTTCTTAGAATATTTCATTTGTGTTTGAGAAATGTTACATTATATGGATTGACATCATATTATATTATGTTAATGTAACTATTATATTATCATATCCAAGACAACTCAATGATAATATCATACTAGAATTGTACCCATTCTGCGCGCGGGATAAGTTTTCTATTTTATTTTAAAACATCACAATTAATGATAATTAGATAATTAACATCTAATCTTACCATAATATCATATATAATTGTATGTTGTGTAAGTTATTATTATTTTGGTGTTGGAAAATTTGTATTTGATGAAATTATATATCAATTTGGTTGGTATTAGAAGAATTGTATTAATTGTGAATTATAACTTGTATTGATTTAGTAGAATAAGAGTTATTAATTTTGTTTATTTGTTCATTGTATGTTTTTCCAGTTTAATAATTTCTGAAATAAAAGAAATCAAAATCTGTATTGTTGATATACATATAATTTTATTGGAAATAGATTCTTGGAGAGAGGTTACTACAAAACAGTTTGGAAACTAATAACATAATAAAAGTACTTAAAATTAACATAATAATACACCGTATAAACACCGTGTTATCAACATACCACTGTTTTTCTTTAAAAAAATCTACAATTTGATGTCTGTATAATTGTCTGTTTTTCATTAAACTTTCGCAACTGTTAAGAGTCATTGATATTTGCAATTTTGGTATGATTGCAATTTTTTTTTATTGATTTTTACTTTTGTAAACCGGTTTTGCATTGTTATTTATTTATTGGTTTGGTTTTTTTTTTCAGGTTTTGGTACGATTATGAAATGATAAAAATTTCAAAAGATATTGTGTTGGTATATACACTGGATATGATAGGTTTGGTTGGCTTAATTAGTTCAGCCACGATGAAATTTTTTTTTCAAAATGATTGTTAAATTCAAACAAAAAAAAGTGTTTTTTACAAATACATGATACTGTTTTTGCTTCCTTAATTCAAAGAACATGAGTGGCAATAGAAAATAATTAAGGTCGGACACTAAACCAAAAGATAAGGCTCTCATCAAGTCTTTTCTCCCCTGCTGACCTGGCTGTACTCAGCCTGTTTCGAACCACCTTATCAATGAGTTTGATCAGATGTGAGGGGGGCAATGGCTTCTCACCGTGTTTTCTTAGATTATGTTCTATCCAAAGACCGTATACGGTAGCTTGGAGGACATATTTGATGATAAAATTTTCAATATGATTCAGTGAAGCATTCAGAATGTAAGTAGTAATGTTGTTCCATGCCGTACTATACTTATTCTTCATTATCTCCTTTGTTAAGTTTCCCATGCCTCTGCAGAGTAAGAGCAAATGAAGAAGAGATGATTTCGAGTTTCTGAGTCCTGATTGCAGAGACAACATTGGAAGTTCTGATTCTGATTCCAAATTTGTGTTCTATGTAGACATACGATTTTGATAAGTAAGCCAGATGACAAAGGTGTATTTGGGGGTAGCAAAGGAGTACCAAATACACTTTGACCACTGTTGCTTTTGTTGTACTTGTCGAAGTTGATTCCAAATGTGTTTCCCATTGAATTTCGGTTTAAACACATCTTCCTTCTGCTTCCACAGCGCAATATCTCTCTTGTTTGGAACACTCTCCAGTCTTTGTTTTTCAATAATCTCCTCAAGTTCATTAAGGAGAGAGTTACAGTGTCTCCTACATCTGTGATATAGCAGGACCTCCTCAACCGTTGCCGTTTCTGGAATCCCCATATCAATATAACCTCTATCACCAAACACATAATGCAGGTTACCCAGAAGCTAAAACTAAAAATAATTTGTATATTAAGTTATTTTATTTAAAGTTATCATTTGATTTAATAATTTAACTATGCATATGAAATATATATCATATATATAAATACTATATAATTTCCATATTTAGTTTTATAGATTAAAATAAATTAATAACTTATTTTTGTGTTTCTATAATTAGTCCACAAAATTTTTATTTTGAAATTTTAAAATATATGAAATATATTATTTTGATCATTTTACAATTAAAATATAAAAGATATATTTATGTCTAAATCTTAAAAGGTATTAAAAAATATTGTGAGTAAATTAGTTAATATTTTGTTTGACCATTTTCTTATTAATGAAATTCTAAAATTTTATTAAATTTAATGACATTTCATGTAATATAACACATGACTAAATGTTAGTTTTTTAAGTGTGTTTCTATTTTAATAGTATAAATTTTCTAAATCCAAATTATAATGGCAAACAAAAATGTAACAAGGCCTTCTTGGATTTTGATTTGTTTAGCTATATATAGCTACAATAAATGTTGGAAATGAAACCGAAATTCGTTTGATGGATGTGTTCAAATCGGAGCTATAAAATAAAGAGCGAAACAACTAATGGTGCTCAAGTGATGATTGGTGAAAGACTAAGCATGTGATTAGCTTACAGGATTAAAATTCAAATTCTCCTCTAAAATTTCTAATCACGGTTAAACATTTGTAATGCGAGGATACCCGACTTATCTACAAGTCCTACATTTTTGGGAAAAACATAGTCCATAAAACTAATCAAATGGTCAACTGATGATCTAAATCGTTTCACACCACTCGTCAAGATAATGGTTAATTGATTTCATATATATTAGGTTTTCTCAGCTACCATTGTTGGAGGTTTTAAGAGGAGCATTTTTTCAACTATTCTTCTAAATGAAAGGACCTTTCTTTTTGTCACCACTACACACTTACGATGGTATCACTATCTCAATTAGGACTTGATGTTGGAACTTTAGTATAAGTTCTGGCGGTTTTTTTTTGGGAAATACCACTATATGATATTCAGTAGTTCGAAAATTACAATTTCTTACATCCACAATAATACTTGTCTAGTATGTTAATTATTTTTTTATCAATTTTCTTCGACAAATTTACCAAACCTACTATTCCTCACCATTCGCAATGAAAATAAAGAGAGAGAAAAAGAAAAGGATGAAAAAACCATGAAAAAAAGAGGAAGAAGAAAGTTATAAAAAAAATTGTTAAAATTGATAAATATTATCAATTATTAGAATTAACATACATATATAAAATTTACGTGTTAACAGTTGATAAATGTTATCGGATATGAGTTAAATAGTAAAATTTACACGCTAACAATTGATAAACATTATCTACTATTAGAGTTAATATGTAATATATAGATTTTATATGTTAATAATATTCATATGCTAACGATATTAACATGCTAACATGATAATTATAATAATAATATGATATCTGATATTAAAGTTAACATATTATAAATAAAATTTACGTACTAACAATATTTATATATTAATAGCAGATTTACCAATTTTTACGTACTAACAATGTTAATGTATTAATATAATAGTTATGACATGTTAATAATAGTATCAGTCAACTTTATTAAATGTAATATATAGCAATAAAACTTTAATGTTATTCAATATTGAAATTAACATACAACGAATTCGACTAACTAATAATCGGATTAATATGTTTAGATAATGACAATTTTGTAAGTTAAAAAATCTGAGAATTATTTTAACATAAATTTTTTTTCTCTTTCATATAAATATAGTTTAAAATTTGAAGATGTCAAAAACTTAATTTTTCAAATTTCCTATTATATAGAACTAATTATTCTTTTTTTTTTGCAAAAGAATGTTAGGGAGTCGTAATACTGTCTTTTCATTTGTAATCATTTCTATTGGTTAGAAGCAAATGTGAATGTATGTATTCTGTTTTTTTTTTTAAATATGGCATTTGTGAGGTAACAAACACTAGAAGTACAGTGAACTACTGTTAATTGGACAGAATAGAATACAGAAACACATTGCACAATGACCATTTTTTTAATGGTTTCTGAGAAGTACCGTATTTGGATATATGAACAATTAATCAACTAAAATTGAGTTATATATGAACGACGGACAATCTGTAAACACAACTTGAGAGTTTCTACCTTTTTCATCTTCATTAAAAAAATCAAATTCCATTATTTATATTGGTGTATATGAATAAAAAACGAAAAAATAAACTTGAAGCAGCAAGGAGATTAACATTAACGACACACGTTCTCATAACTCAAAACCATCATCAAAAACGATATATCTCTCTCTAAGCACGGATTTCACACAAAGCCAAGGATGAACCACACACACAAACTTTCTACAAATGTAGTTTCTTCTTATAATATTATATAAAAATTACGAATATGTATATGAATCTTGGAATACCTTAATGCCTCTCATAGCTCACGTGGGAAATTGCTGATCTGTCCTTCCTCCAACACATCTTTGCCGTCAATCTTGTAACCTACTCTCATCCGCATCACAATGGGTTTCTGAAACGGGGAAGAACAGAGGTTATTTTGAGAGTTTTGCGGTCTTGGTTTCACAACCGATCCGAGGCTTGCTCTGGTTTTTATATGAACCTGGCGAGAAGAGAAGACGAGAAAATAAAAGGGGAACGGTACCTTTCCCTGTTGGCTATTTATAACTCTCATAGTTTGTTTGATGCTTCCGTTGGCTGGAAGAGAGTTGCTGCTAGCGGGATCCAGGTGAAGTTGTAGAAACTGCAATGTGTGTGACGACAGCATATATTAGAATATTGTCAAAACATTTTTGAATCTTTGATCCTTGTTTTTTATCTGATTAGACAAAGAATACATATCACGATGACCTAAGACAGACAAATTTTTTATCCAAAACAGTTCCATTTTATGATTAATTATTTAATTATAAGAAATTTGCAAAAACATGAATTTATCACGCCATGAAAGCATGGACCGTTTTAGTCAAGAACCAAGCTATATGGCAGTTTTTTTAGTAGGAAAGATCTATGATGCGCAAGGCTTATAACATATGCATAAAACCAAGTTCGGAACCTGACCTTTGGAACTGCAGCTTGGAAAAGAAAATCTGTGTACACATTAGGAGTAAGATTTGTGAAATTGGCCACTATATCTGCAGTTTGAGGGTTTTCTGGTTTCTTTGTGAAGCTGAACTCGATCTTTAAGGTACTGCTCTCAAATGCAACAATGGACGGATATGTTGGACCCTTGACCTCTGTCACCGAATAAACAATATGTCATCATCACATTTGAATCACATATGGATAGATTCTGTAGAAGTAACCTCTTAATTTTTAACATCGTATCTTTACCGCTCTTTGGTGGGGTGGTGCCAAATCCATCCAATAAATCCATCATAGAAGAAGGGGGAGTAGGAGAAGTTGATGAAATTGTATCGATAGTGGCTAGTGGAGCATTGTTCTCATGATTAGATAACAAGTCTCCATTCGTTGAACCGTTTTGCGCAGGGGCAGGACTTCCGATTGACAACAGATCCAAAAGGATATCCGCACCAGCTTTTGATGGCTGCATGGTACCTGAAACTGATAGATGTAGAAGGTAAACAAAGAGCCTGGAGATTTGGAAGGTTCAATGCAGCTTCACAAGTCACAACTAAACATCCCAAAGTCTCTACCAAACATAACAATATTTACTTATCTTGACTACCCAAATTCTACAGTTTTCTTCAGGTCATAGTTATGATTGGCCATACAACTCATACCGCCGCGTAAGTCAACAACTTTAAGAAACATGACCAGACAAAACGCAAGCAAACATATATAAACATGATCTGACTTAGACTCCAAGAAGATATGCTACTTAAGTTATTCGTTCTTTGAATGGTGGAGCGGAATAACATGTTTGGAAATCTAACCAGGTTGTGCTGAAGGCTGCGTTAAATCAACACCAAGAAGATCTTGAAGAAAGTTGGCACTGGAGGAGGTAGGGGCCGGAGCATCATCAGAACTCAGGTCGAGTAAATCTACAAGCGGAGCTGCAGCTTTAACAACACCGTTAGGAATACTAAGTGAAGATTTTCCAGAAGTTGACACGGCTGTCGGTAAAGAACCAGCTCTCCTTCCACTAAATGTTGCCTCATCAAGGACCGGCATTCTTTCAACTAGGGAAGATCTGCATATATTTAGATCCATTGTGTCGAGCAATTTAGTTGATCAATATCCGTGGAACCCTCTCATCCAACCCCGATGAAAACAGATGTCTAGTAAGAAACAGTTACCTTATATTCTGATGCTTTTGAATCACTGAACTGAACTCCAAGGATCTTTGTTGTAGTTCTAAGACGAAGCTACCTTTGTTCTGTCCTATTATACTTTTAACTCTCCTGTACGAAAATACAAGAAGGCCATCACTGCTGAGAAGTATCACTGACTACTTTTCATCGCAACCTACTTTATAAACAAAATTACAGCTAATAACCAGCTGAATAGACATAATAAAGCTAGGTAGGAGTTGGCATACTCTGAACAAGAAGGGAAACGAGATGAGATCTTTAACAGAGCAATGAGTGACATTGCCTTAGTTGTGACATCCGTTGTATGATGCTTAATAGCAGTCTCAACAACATCTACTGCATCTGATTCTGTTACCTGATTAAAGAAGCTTAAGAACACATATCAAAATCTATATTCATTGAGCAATATTATCTTTAGCATGTAAAGATGATCATTCAAAAAATTGCAGGCAGAAAATTCCAGTCACGAGCAATAACCATTGAAACCAATTTTTTCACTGTTTATCAGCCAGAAAAGAGAAGAAAAACATTTTCTATGGTGTGACGATCCACAAGCGAATCAGCAGAGCAGAAAAATGTTAGAAGACAAAATAAACAATTAAGATAGAAATCCCATAACTGTCACCTCCAGTATCAGTCACAAAAATTAACCATTAGCTCAGGATGATGGTACTCACCGTTATTGGATCTTCTAATTCAAGCATTCCAGTATTGTTAACCAACAGATCAGCATATTCTCCTATGCACCATATTGCAACCCGCACAAGAGTTTCCTGCCCAAACATCATAATGATCCTCTTACTTTTAAATTACAAGATGATCAAATTTGGGAAATGTCCGAACAAAAGAATAATGTTATCTACCTGTTCATAAGATGTATGTAATGCTCTATACAAAGCCCTGACAGCGTACCCATGGAGATCAGGGGCATTTGTTATAACAACAATTAGTGCGTGCCAAACATCTTCTTTTACATTATTACCAGCCTGTTATGAACACAATCAAGATTACAAATCTCAAAGTAAGATCAATTTATTTTCATAAGAATTTTAAAAAATATCATCTATTAAAGAAATCTGCATGCCCATTGGTGCGGATAAATGGATGGAAAAACGTAATCTCACTACCTTTGGGTTAAAAATATACCTCAGATAAAACCTTTAGCATTTGATCAATGTACCAGATTTTCTCTGGAGCAAACCTAGTCAGCAAGTAAATACCAGAAGTTAATACACCAATTACCAAATAGCCAATCTTATTTGACGGACACCACTCATCGAGGCCAGCATTCTAATAAAAATTATGGATTACTTTTGATTGAGCATAAGTCACACTTTGTTACAAACTAAAATGTTCAGTTACCAGTTTCTAGAAAAATGGAATCTCATTACAAGCTAGTTGAAAAACTGTGCAACTTACTTTTCCACGATGGAGCATATCTTTGCAGTAAGATCTCCCTTAAAATCTTGTTCACTTACTTCCAAATATTCTATTAGCTCCTTTGCTAGTGGCTTCACGTTGTTCTCATTCACCAGAAGGTAAATAAGTTCAAGTGCCCTTTTCTGAATTGAAGCATCTGAATCCTAAACCAGAAGATATCAAAGAAAACTTTCCATTTAATATAGAGTAATCTCAGGCCACCTAAACAGAAATGAATGATTAACTGTCAAAACAAAAACAGATACAGTCACTCTACTGTGAAATCAATAGAGTCACTCTACTGCGGTACCAAGCTGGGAAGCATGTTCTAGCTCTGAGGAATAAATTGCATTCCATAACCAATAAAAACAGTGGAAAGACAAAAGACGCTGCTAATTCAATAAGATAAATCCAAAAAGAAACTTGTAAAACCACATTAAATACCTTTACACACTCCAGTATTGTAGCTCTGTGTCTCTGAACCGCTTGGGAATCAACTGTTAAGGCTCTCATCAGCATGTTTAATGCTACATATCTGAAAAAGCAAAGCTAAGATTTTTACTTTTTTGGAAAAGTGGTCAATGGAGAGGTGAGAAAGGCATCAGATGAAGTCTTCAACATATAATAGTCCCATTCATACACAAAACCGTCAGGTTTGGTTTCTTTTATCTTTTAAAACCCCTACTCCTTCACGGATATCAATGAAAAAAGTCACTGCACACTAGACATACGAATGAAACAACTTATATTGGCATTTCAGCAAACAAAAAGCTGGAACACTACTATAGACGAATAATAGATATCAGAGACACGGTTGCAGAAAACTTAAATAATAGTGGCAGTGGATAAAAACCTGATGTTATTATCTCGGTTGGACAAGAATTTCCCCAAGATATTGATTGCAAGGACACGTAAACCACCATTTTCTTCGATGCTCATTATCGTTTGAACGCATTCATATAGGATAGCATTGCCTGCATTTTTGTTTGACTCGGTTTTCGATGCCACCTAAGACAATAAAAATCAGGTTCGGAGTCAAAAATGATTATATGTGATAATGATCCTAATTGATATAGATCAAAAGCTTCTTTAAAGCTAATGTAACAAAAGATATTTACAGCAAAACCCATAAGGGTATAATATAGGCTTCATTTGTTATCATCTTTATGTGGAATTGTTTAATTACTTTCGGAAAACTCCAAAGACATGACAGTATAAACAAAAAAAAAAAATTGACAAACAAACAGAGGACCACAAAAGTAGCAGTCATTCAGGACAACATAAGCCTTGAGAAAAATCTCGACAGACTAAGTACAAACAAACCTGAGCAAGTATATCGTTCATACAGTCACTGGCCTCTGCATCCCCTTGGCCCAGAATACGCAACAGTTTGAGCAATCTGATGTGAAGAAATGGATCGGTGATTCCAGCTACGTCATACTCGGGGGAATATGGACTATTTGCAATATCCCTCAAGGTTTTAACCAAGCCCTCTGTACGTTTCTGTCAATCAGAAAAGAAAGTCGCTAATTTTACATCATGACAAGAACAACGACTGAATAACCTCAAATAAGTTAGCACAAGCAAAATTTATGCAAGGGTCCCAAGAACATCAAGAACAAATGGATAATGCAGGGATGATATAGAATAATGTATCCATGAGAAAGTAGAAAGCTGATAGTTACAAAGAGAAATCTAATTAACAGACATAGAGCCGCTTTCAGATTCTAATATAAAAATAACAGTGCATAATACTACAACATATTCGGCATCTAATATTCTTTTAAAAAAAATTGATAGGGTATAAACTGATTACCTTCCGGAAATATTCAAGGGCTTCGGAACTAGTTTGACAGATTTCAGTACAAAGGTGAACTCCCGTTATGAGAACACCATGATGCTTTTCTTTGAGTAAAGAAGCGGCAGGATTAGTAAAGTTCTCAGAAAGATCCGGAACTTTTCTGATGATCCGTATGGCGCAAAGAGCTGCCTAAATAAACAAAAATAAATAATGAATGATATTTCATGATAATGTATCTTTCTATGAATACTAAAAAAGACAGAAGTAAAGTCAAAAGTTTAAAGAAACGAAATGCACAGCTTTTCAGGTACAGCATTCATTTGCTTATAACATACACGTAAGCTTCTCAAATTTTCCAACATTTCCATCTCCAAACCCACAGTAAAAAGACAAGACGAGGAAACACTCACTTTCTTGCGTATGTTTGGATCACGAAACTGAAGTAATCTTTCAACTTCAGGAGCGAGATCACGAGCCATTTCTGCTGAACATATATTCCCTAAGGCGCAAAGAGCAAGCCCCACAATGTACTGATTTGTATGATTTAGGTCTCTAGACATGAGTCAAGGTTCTCACAAGTTAAAAAGCTAAAACTTATCACGAAGCTACCAAAAAGACTAAAATGCAACAAATGGAATCAAATTCAAAAAAGATCCAACACCATAAAAGGATACTGCTTGAGCGAGTTGGTGACGAGCATTAGCACTTCCTGCCTTTCGTCAAGAAGCAACATTAAACCTAAATAACCAATCCTCTTCTCTGGAAATCCAGGAGAAGCAATTAGTTTCAGGCATTCCATCTGGCCGAAATGAGTGGGATAACCAAGCATGTGAATGAACATGAGCTTGGCTAAATCACGGTGTCTATAGTCTTGATCGTTTTCATTAATCGAAGCTCGGATAGCAGCACACTCTTTCCTCACAACCGCACGTTCCTCCGCTGCGGTTTTACTCGCGCGTATAGCGCGAATCATGTCACTGCACAAAGTAAATGATGAATTCGTATTTACAGTTGTGTACGATTGACGTAACGATGACGTAATCAAACACTCTGATCTAGAAGATTCTCCAACATTGCCTAATCTCACTTAGGAACAAAACAATAATGCTAATATTGAGATTTTAGCTATAGATTTTCCGATCAACTTCAAATTCGAATGTAATTGCAGAAAAACTAGAAGGATGAAGCTACATTACGGTTCAGAAACTAGGAAGGTAACGATGGAAGAATCGAAAAAGTCTCGATAGAAGAAAAGGAAAATGGAGATCGGAGTAACCTGAGACGCGTGCCGGAAAAAAAGGTATTCATGACTGTTTCCACGCCGGAGGAGGGTTGCGAAGGCTGAAATCAGATCCGGAGGGAAAGAGATTTTAAGAATAGATCAAGAGATTCGACAAATCATGGATCTACGGAGCTCAATTTCCAGATTTAAGAGGGAGAAACGAAGGTTATTCGGATCTGAGAGTTTTGCTTTGATCTTCTCTTCCACTATCGATGATGAAAAGATGAACGCAGAGAGAGAGAGGAGAGAGAGGAGAGAGAGGAGAGAGAGGGAGAGGTGTGTGTGTCTTTTTCTTCCGTAAAGGAAAACGGAAAATAATAACGGAGTCGCAGATCCTAACGGAACTATCAAACTTCCGTTAATTAAATTGTCCCAAAAAAAATACTAAAACAAGAAGCCTCTGACCGATTCAGAAAGCTTTTGTTGTTCTCAACGCTCTCCCTTTGAGATTGATATCCCTCATTCTCATATGAAATCGAACACTACTGAAGAGTGTAAGTAAGTATTATTAATCACGTTATATCTCTCATTCTAGACAGTCTAACATTAAAACTCGTATATGTTCTACAAAACAAAACATATTGTTAGCAAAAATTGTGAACGGCACAGGTTTTTAACACTAGATTGATTCTTGGTGGGCATCTGATTAAATATGCAATACACAAACTAACCTTTGCTCACAGTCAGATATACATATAAGGTTTAGGCTAAGTTTTCTCTTAATCTTAGTTTCTTTGAAAGATTAAGATTAACTCTTGAAACTTTTTGTTTCTTATTACTCAAAAGAGTTCTTACATACTTTATTACTTTTAACATAGCATGAAGATATGAAAATCTAGGCTTGGGCAAAATATCTGGATCCGAAAATCCAAACCGAACCCGACCCGAAAAAATGGAACCGAACCCGAACCCAAAACTTCAAAATACCCGAATGGATCCTAAATTCATGTATCCGAAAAACCGAATTTGAACCCGGTCCGAACCGCAAAACTGAATGGATACCCGAAATATCCAAAATATAGTTATATTTTTAAAATATTAGTTACATTTATACTTATAATAACTCAAATATCTAATATTATGATTACAAAT
>KE154587.1:18137-35232 GCA_000411075.1 Sisymbrium irio | reverse complement strand
ATTTATACTTATAATAACTCAAATATCTAATATTATGATTACAAATTTGGAAATACAAGTTATTTTAATTTAAAATAATCAAAATACCAAAAATAAATTGAATTATTCAAAAATTAATTATTGTAATTGTCAAAATTTAACCAAATTTTATTCAATTTTAATTATTTTTGCTTTTTGTTTTACATTATGGATACCCGAATCCGAACCGAATCCGAGAAGAACCAAACCGAACCCGAAGCGAAAATATAAAATACCCGAATGGATCTTATATTCTTAAATTCGAATACATGAAATCCGAATGGACCCGATCCGAACCCGAATGGGTACCCAAACGCCCAGGCCTATGAAAATCTAATTCATAAAGTAAAAAAAAAAATATCTAATTCATAAAGTAAAACTCCAACCATTAGTCACGTAGTACTGTAATAGATTTCTTTCATAAATTTATGGAATGGATTTAAGAGATAATTACTAAAATAATGCTATATAATAGGGAAATTGCTAGAGTAACCTTCACAATTGGATATAAGTGTTAAAATACACATAAAAATTTATGTTTCTTTCTTATTATAAGTTTGCCACTGAAAAAAGAATAAAATATAAAAAAAATTATCGAAAATAAAATAAAATTTTAGAATACCTTAAAAAAAATTGGGAACCAAAATTCATTTTTGTTTTGGTTCAATAACTTAAAACCCTAAATTGGATTCTTCTCTCTTCTCTCGTTGACGGCGGCGTCCTCCTGCTCCTCTATTCGACAGACCGGGCAATCGCCCTCTTGAATAATGAAGAAGCGGGCTAGTCCTCCTTCTCCTGTCTTTGTCTCTGGCGGCGATTCCTCCTTCTCCTCTTCTCTCTTCAACGACAGCTGCGATTTGTTTTCCTCTTTTATCCTCGACGGCGGCGATGAGGTGTCCTTTTCCTCGTCTTCTCTCTTTTTCTTCCCTCCTCGTCTTCTATTCACTTCTCTATTTTCCTCTTCTCCTTTTCTCCTCTTCTCCTCTTCTCTCTTCCTTTGCCTCTCAACTTGATTTTGTGACTTGTTTTGCAGGTTTTGGTGGCTAGGATTTTCAATTGGTAACTCGTTTAGCAGTTTTCGGCGGCCATCCAAAGAGATTTAGGATAAATTAGTTAGTTATCGAGAGAGATTTTGATTTCGGCAGTTAGGATTTTGAGTTTGCTAAAATTTATGTTTGATGGTAGACTTATTTTGTGTTTAATGGTAGACTTATTATGTGATAAATAAACGGTGGCGGCTGGAGAAAAAATTGTCATTATACCATTAATGAAAAAATCACAATGTGTTTGATGGTAGACTTATTTTGGCTTTTGATGGTAGACTTATTTTGTGTTTGATGGTAAACTTATTTTGGCTTTTGATGGTAGACTTATTATGTGGTAATAGACGACAGCGGTTGGAGAAAAAAATTGCATGTTGAAAACTCTAGAACGAAAATGATAAAATAAATTACAATCATGCCATTAATAAAAAATCACAATGTGTTAAATGAAGATTATTTGGATGTGATGGTAGATTTATTATTATATGTGATAGACTTAATGGTGATTTTAATATATGGTGATAAATTTATTTGAACAAACTATTGATAGTTGTATATGTGATGGTAGATTTTTAATTTTGATTTTTGATTTTTTTGGTTTCAAGGAGTAACCGTTCATCTTCTCCGATGGATTTTGTAGATTTCATTGGTGGAGGAAGTTTCCTTACGAGTTAAACTACCTAATACATGTTCGAAAACGCAAAAACTTATGAATTGTGACTAGAGTACATGGCGGCGGCTGGAGAAAAAAATTACATATTGAAAACTGTAGAACAGATGAAACAAATTACAATTATGCCATTAATAAAAAATTTAAAATGTGTTGCATGGTAGACTTATTTGAAAGTGATGGTAGATTTATTATTATATACCGATAGATTTATTAATGGTTGTATATGTGATGATAGATTTTTTTATTTTGATTTTTTGGTTTCATGTTGTAACTGTTCATCTCGTAGATAAATTTGAAAGTGATGACAGATTTATTTGTTATGTGATGGTACATTTATTCTCAAATGATGATAGACTTATTGATGTTTAGTTGTAATGCATCTTATTTATAACCTTACTGTTAAAAGTGAATGTAATATATGATCATAAAACACATTAAGAAATTGAAAGAAAAAAAATTGATTAACCTTAATGTTAAAAGTGAATGTAATATATGATCGTAAAGCACATTAAGAAATTCAAGGTAAAAACAGATTAATATTGTTAATGTTGTTACCATAGCTAAAAATATTTATCACAATACCAAATAGTCTTAGTAGCAAAAAATCAAATGAACAAACATAAAATAATTTGGTTTACAAACAGCCATATATCTCTTGCACAGTCTAATGTTTTAAATTTCTAACATTTTCTTGTTAACCAAGGCTGAATATCAAATATAAAACAAATGTATCATAACATTATCAATAAATCTATCAGAACATGAGAAACTAAATTAAGTCTATCATAACGTCATTTTTTAAATCAGTCATAACCTAATTTTATCGACGAAGAATATGAATTAATGGGAGGACAAAACCCTATTTCACCTTTTCCAAAGTCAAAAATCTACCACCACTATAAAAGATTTGCAGCATAAGTCTATCACTTATTAATAAGTCTATCGCTTCTTAATAAATCTATCGACTTTTGATAAGTCTATCGGTTTTATATAAGTCTACCATTTTCCGTAAAACTCGAAAGATTACATAAATCTATCACAATACGAAATAAGTCTATCACGTAATAACAAGCCTATCATCACTAAAAGTATATATACCATAACATACGTACGTATAAAAGTCTACCATCAAAGAAAATAAATCTATCACAAGCCTTTAAGTCTACCGTCAATAAAATAAATCTATCACAAGCCTTTAAGTCTACCGTCAATAAAATAAATTTAACGTATCTACGTATTAAAATAAGTCTATCACCATTAACAATAAGTCTATCACTCCATATTAAATCTATCATCAAAGACAAATAAGTCTATCATTCATATCAATAAGTCTGTCACTCGATTTATAATTCTATATCTATCATTATATTGAAATAAATCTATCATATCATAATATAAATCTATCACAATAAGTCTATCATTCCCTAAATAAGTCTACCGACTGAAAAATAAATCTATCAACTTCTAATAAGTCTATCACTAAAATTAAGTTTACCATTAAAGGAGTGATAGACTTATTTAGAAATTGGTAGACTTATTTTTTTTTCGCGGATTTCTGTGCCTACGTAGCAAAATTCATTAATGGCATTTTCGATATTACGCTTTTTGTAAACACATGAAGTAAATGTAAAATAGGTACAAAATACTATTATAGTAATTTTTCTAAGATACGTACTAGTCTAACAATTTCTCTAGAATGTAGTATCATTCTAACAATTCTCCCTTAATTTAATCAGTCAATATATATCCATCTTTCCAACTATCTGCTTTAAAGCTCATTTTCTCTCTTCCTTGCTAACTCCACATAGCTCTGCCAAAAGCCAAAACAACCCACAAGGCAACTATATATGAACAAGGCCTTGTTCGTTTGGTGAATTAAATGAGAATTCTAGACTTGCATCTAAAGGCAGTAATTAGATACATCACTCAGAAGTTGTTCGTTCATGATTTTGAATTATGTGTTTGGAAATTCTATTCAGATGTAGTTATGTTCGTTTCGTATTTCTTTATTTGTATCCGGATGACTTTTATGTCAAATGACCAAAAACTCCTTTTTTGGCTCTAAACATGTATATAGTTATCAAAAGTGAAACTTACTCATGTTTAAATTGTAAAAACTATTTTGACGGAAAAACAAGTTTTTGTGTTTTTCGCGAAAATTGATTTTTTGCTGGAAAACGGGATTTTTAGATTTTGGCGAAAAAACCTGATTTTGTGGTTATTGTATAAAAACTAGATTTTGCAATTTTGGCGAGAAAACATGATTTTTTAGATTTTGACAGGTACAACAAGTTTTATAGTTTTGCCGGGAACACGTGATTTTCCGGTTTTAGAGGGAAAACGAGATTTTCCTGGTTTGGCGGGAAAACGAGTTTTTCGATTTTGACGGAAATCAAGATTTTGCGGTTTTGTCGGGAAAACGTGATTTTGCGGTTTTGACGGGAAAACGAGTTTTTCGATTTGTCGGAAAAACGAGATTTTGCGGTTTTGGCGGGAAAACGAGATTTTGCGGTTTTGGCGGAACACGAGATTTTGCGGTTTTGGCGAAAAATGAAATTTTACGGTTTTGGTAGGAAAACGTGATTTTGCGGTTTTGGGGAAAAAGTGATTTTGTGGTTTTGGTGGGAAAACAAGATTTTGCGATTTTGACAAAAAAAAACACAATTTTACAATTTTGATGGAAAATGAGATTTTGCGGTTTTGGCGGGAAAACATGGTTTTGCGGTTTTAGCGAGGAAACATGGTTTTGTGGTTTTATCGGAGAAACATGGTTTTGCGGTTTTGGTGAAAAAAAATTCTTTTTATTTTGGCGAAAAAATGTGATTTTGAGATTTTGAATGAAAAACATCATTTTGTAAATTTTTAAACCAAATTTTTTAATTATTAATTTAAAGATAACACTATAGACATCAATAAGGTTATTTTTGATTTTTTCAAAATTTTGGATGAGTTTAGTGTAGTTAGACATACCAAAAAAAAACTTATCCAGGAATTTTAATTTTTTTAGATAAGTTTGGAAATCGTATCTAGATACCGCGTCTAAATTTAACATTTATTTTGTATTATACGAACAGCGATCGCGTCCAATTCACAAAATGAACATGGCCCAAAACAATTCACCAGACGAACGGTGATGAAAACCGATAACGAGCGTACCATGCAGATGCAAAAGGATTAATCAACCGAGAAGCAGCTTTTTCCACTAACTAGGCACAGTTCTTTAAAATCAAATCTATCACAATATTGATTCACAACTGTAGAAAAAGGGAAACAATTTGAGAATGAACATTCTCTAAACCACAATAATTATGGCACAGAGATGTATGCCAGTGAGGAAGCATATATAGAAAGCTTCAAATTGAAAGTATCTAAATTTTGTTTAACCGCGTATCTAATCTAGTTCACATATGAATCTGAATGTATTGATTCATAAATTATCTATTGAATAGTTCAAAGTTTGAACTTCAAACTGCCGAAAAAATAATACTAAAAAACTCAGATTAAAAATAATACTTTCTTTGTTTTTTAATATTTATTGTTTTAGATGATTATATAAGAATTTAGATATTTACGTATCATTAAAAAAAAATATAATAATAAATCAATTAATTATTGAAAAAAACATTAAATATAATTGGTCACAGTTCACAATAAAACTAAATATACTTTTAAAAACTCAAAACAACAAATATAACAACAAATAATAAGAAATAACAAATAATAAGAAAGTGAGAGAATTCTAAAAATAGGAAAAAAATGATCCGGTCTTCACCTAATCTAAATAAGATTATTCAAAATCGAAAAACTTTCACCTAACCAAACTAACCGGTACCTAGACTCTCACACCCAATGACGGTTTTAGCTCAGACTAACTAGAACCTGATCAAAATCCAAAACTTCTAACTTCTAACCGTACTTAATTCCGGTTAAACTAGACCGGCAGAGCCCTAGCAAGATTTGATGGAAGGATTGAAGATCTGACCAACAAACAAAACAGTTCCAGTTTTGTCTTCTCTAATTAAGAAGAGGAATGGACGATCTGCCACAAAATCCACATATTTTGGAATTCCCCCAAAAGAGGATTGTAAAGTGGCAGCAGCAGCTTCGGTGCCTTCTTCATCAATCTCAACAAAAGCTTTATGGCACAGTGGCACTGAATACAATCCCATGTCATGGTTGTTTATACTGTAATCGATCTTAAACTTTGGGATTCTGAATTGAAGAACAGATTCTTTGCAACTTGGAATGTGACTATCCAAGAATCCAGAAGTAGATGCCATTGTCTTCACAAGATCATCCAAGCAGTTGTTTTTGTCTGGAAGATAGAAATACATTGAGAAGCTGCTATTGGTAGCCTCACCGCCTTGTCCAAAAGGGTTTCGGAAGCTGCTGCCTTGTCCGAAAGAGAAGCCAGTGCCATTTCCTCCAAAACCGAAGCCGCGATTGGTAGCAATATCATCAAAGACTTGTCGATAAGGTAGCCTGAGGACCTTGAAACCATCATAATCCTGTATGTATTGTTTGTTATAGCTGCTCATGAATGGTACAGACACTGAGGTTCCATTGAGAAGATGAAACTCTCCGTCTTTGGTATGAGCCTTGTTGAATGGAACTTCCCATGCTCCTTTGAAGTACAATGCGTTTCCATAAACACCATCAGTTTCATTTGTAATGGATCCAGGAGGAAGAAGATCTTTGATGAGACCATGGTGTGATCTTCAGCCCATTTGTTCAACTCTATACGCACTTCCTCAGCTTTGTTTCGGAAGTCTACGCCACCGAAAGCAGCCTTGAAGAAGTTCTCAAAGAGATCCTTGTACGATGGATTAATGGGTAACGTTTGCTCGAACCAGACGCCATTGACAGACGAGATCTTCGGACCACCGTTCGCACTACGGTCAGCAAAGACGACGGAAACAATCTTGCTGAACACGGCGTTGAGCTCATCGATAGAAGAAGACCTCAAGAAGGAGAGGATCTGGCCGGAGATCATAGGACCGCCCGGACCAGAGACCGACATAGTGAGCACGGCGTTTATCGATGCCGGCGAGAAAACGCTGTTACAGTGTTTGGCTTTAGTAGAGAAGACATAATTAGAAAGGATCAACGCTGCTTCGCTTTGCTTCTTTATAGCTCCTGCTACATCAATGGTTCTTGATGGATGATCCATTGTGCGGCTTTTTGTTTTTTATCAAAGACCTAACTTCTAGTTAAACTAGGGTTAATAAGAAAACTTCTAGCTAGGGCTAAAAACTAGCTAGGGTCACAACCATGTTCCTTTTTAGAATTGATCCGATTAAGTAGTAGTCAGTTGTATTATTATTTTTTTTTTTTTTACTTTTTTCGTCGTTTATAACGTTTTCCTTTTAATTTTTGTTTTTCCTCATTTTAAGAGTTAATTTTACTTTTTGGTACATCAATTATCGATTAAAATTTTCATATATCTACTTTTCATAAAAATATTATACAAAAATATTTTTAAATTATATATATTTTGTATTCATAATACTTTAATCTTTTTTTACTTCTTTTGATTTGTTAACTAAATTTTTTATTTTTTTCCTTTTATATATATTTTCTAATGTTCTTTTAATTTTTTTTCTTTTGATTTGTAACTAAAATGGTTCTTAATGTATTCATTGTGCGGCTTTCCTCGAAGACGCTTCTTGTTGTGGAGAACACAGGTCATATAAAAGCTCATTGTTACAAAAAATTTCAGAGGAGAGTAAATCACTTTTGGAATCATCAAAACCATTGAGATTAAGGCGAATTGTATGATAATGATCGATACCATCTTCAATCTAATAGTGTCGACGTTACATGGAATCGTCTTGATGGATGTACTAAGATCACAATTCACTACTCAAAAATCAACAAACGTATAAAAGATAATCCAAATGAAGAGTACGTCACACCACAAGTAGAAAGAGAATGCAGAAGACGAAGCGTGGATTCCACGTTTTGACAGTGACAAGTCCAAATCCAGAGTAGAGGATGTTTAGACCTAAATCCACTGAAGAAGAAGAAAAAAAAAATGAAACAAAGTTAGTGACACTTGTTGAATGCATTGCAATTGGTTGCACAACATATTTTGACATGCACATGTTTTAAAATTTTGAAATTAATGACAACTCGTAAAAATTCACTAAAGACATGCGTGATTTCCCATATACTCCGCTTTTATGTGATCCAATTTGTGTTTGATGGGTAAGATTAGGTAAGATGATGCAAATGGCTAATATCAGTCTTACAAGAATGGATAGCTCATGCTAACCTAAAACTCAGTGAGAAAAAAAAAAAAAAAAACTAAAGCGGACGAGTCAAAGAGAACTGACTACCCCAAGCGTTAAAGGCAAGAAATGGTTTTTGGTATCTTCCTCCTCCCATTCAAGCTCAGTTAGATGTTCTTGAGGATACATTCTGATTCTAAACTCGCCAACTCTTGGAACACTTGTAGCATTTAGGGGAAGCTTTCTCATCTTTGGACAGTTTTATACTCATGTGCCACATTAATGGAAAGGGAAGAGGACCTCAATAGATATTCTCCAGCTTAGGCAGCCTTATGAACGTTAACATTTCTAGTTTCTGAAATGGTGTAATACCAGTAAGATTGGTGGCTTTCTCTTTGTTTATAATGTCTTCCACTTGTTCTAAATCTCGAATATCTAGGAAGACAAGATTTGGAGCAAACAATAACCAGGTCAGATCCTTAGTGCTATGACAGACTATTGACAGTTGCTTATACACACCAAAGAGAGGTTGGTAAAGCATGGCCTTGTTGGATTATGTAAAACAGAGTCTTTCTTGCTTTCTCTGCACTTCATATCTGAATCAGTCTCCAAGAGATGACACCTTTCCAAATATAGCTCACGAAGATTCTCCATACTCACCAGCAAGGATATATTAAACGGCTTTTGTTGAAATATGTGAATCTCCAGACCACCAACCTTTGATCACTTAATATATGATCCAAATCTGACTCTGCAGACATTTTTATGGTTAGAACTTGCAAACGCTCCAAGAGCTGCAGCTCGTTCACTAAGCTAACAAAATTCTTAAACTCCACAATTTTGATATCCGACCCACCCTACAAAGTCTCTCTGTACCAGTCAAATTGAGTTGAGTTAGCTTTTTCAACTCTAGGAAACTAACAGATAGTTGCTCTATACTTGTAAGTGACAAGTCAAGATACTGCAAAGAGGTCAGCTCCGATATCTGCTCTGGAAGTTCATTAAAGTCGATATTATCTGATAGGTCTAAAACAACAAGTTTTTTCATATACCGTATAAATTCACCTGAGAGATTCTTCAATTTATTATTCCGAAGGAACAAAGTTGTAAGTTCACAACACTTAGAACCGCAAGTTATCTCTTCAATACTGTTATCCATTAAGGACATTCATCTCACAGCTTCTCAATCCTTGACGTTTGGTATTTCATGTAATCCAACTCTTGCTTGCACAACAAAACTCTCTTTCTGTTTTCCAAAATCGGATGCAATCCATAGAGCCATTGCGCGGACCACGTCATGTATCACAACCACTTTTGTATCAATATCTGTCAGCAAATTTACACGGTAAGGGTACCAACTACCCCATAACTCTTATTAATTGCTTTTTTAAAAGTTTGGAACTCTCCAATGAATCCCTCACATATCCAGTACTCTATCAACGTTTCTATAGCTATTGCATAATTTTCCTGGAAAAGAGCACAATAAAGGAAACATGACTTGATATCTCTTCATCTAATAAGCTATCGTAGCTGTACTTCAGAATTGGAAGAATATTGTTTTTCATGTCAGGAAACTCTGCAGCGGAACTAGTCAAAACATCTACTGCATGCTCCCATTCCTGTACCGTAGTTTTAGATGCCATTGTCTCGCCAATGGCAGACCATGACATTTTTCTGCAACCATTTTAGCGAGCTCAACAATGAGGGGCTCTCTTCTTAATGTATTGTCTCCGACCTTTCTTTTAAACAATTCCCATGCTTCATTTTGTTCCAAACACTTGACTTGCATTGGTTCATGATCTCCCATCCGCACACATACTTCCTTAGAGCGTGTGGTGAATGCTACTTTGGATCCATTTTCTCTGGTCGGTTCAGGAACTCCGATGACTTCTAAATCCACTTTCTCCCAAATATCATCTAGCATCAAAACAAATCTCTTCACTTTTAACACTCTGTGTATCTCTGCAGTCTTGTCACTTGCATTTGTGTTCGTCCACCTCTCGCCACAAAGGTGTAGTTTATGTGCAATATCTTCATTAAAGTTTTAAAATATTAATGCCTTGAGACACCACAACGGCACAACCCATATAACATTCTCAAACCTACCAGTACTAGCCGTTTCAGCGAACTTATTGTGGATTTTTTTGAAAAGGGTCGTTTTGCCTACACCACTCATACCATGCAGACCCATGATTCCAACTCTATCTTCCATTAGTCGGTTCCATGCCTTCTCAAGCATTTCTTCCTGACCAACTGTAGCTCGAGTAGGCCTCTCCACCACTCCAGATCTTGAAGTCAACTCAGTAACCTCTTCATTATTATCCTCTGACTTGAGTCTCTTAACCTCTTTCAACAACAAGAATACACTTTTCCCATATTTGTAGCTTAAACATACATTTTCTGAGCATAAACCGGTTAGACACAGTTTCTGAAGCTGAACAGGACTAATAGTAACCATTTCATTAACTCGTGTGTTGATGCTTTCGATACGTGTAAGCCATACCTGGACAGTTTTAAGTCTGTGTCGATGTTGTGCCTCTTCTCTAGCTACTTTGTACATCTTGAATTGCTCTGAAATCTTCACATTTCCCTCTGCAGATCCTTGAGATTCTTCTTGATATAACCTTTACTAAATAAAAATCTTAAGATACTATTCAGCGTTTCATCACATGAAGGTTGGATAGACATACAATTCCCCATGGTGATAGATAAAAGAGAAAATTTTCAATTACGTTGAAAGGCTGATGAATGAAGTGTTTCAGGTTAAATCATTGGAGATAATAACTTGCTCTAATAGGACGAAATACATTAACTATGAACGACGATCTTTGGGCTTTGATCATTGAAAGCTTAGATCATTCTTCTTTCAAGTCAACTAAAGTCAATATTACCACTACTTTTCATATGGCATTGATAAGTATGCAGAAGGAAAAGCAGTGATGCAATAATCCAAATGAACAACACATCGAGAAATTGAAAGAGATATAATTCTTCAAGCCGGTTTAAGCGTAAGTTTGTTGTGCATATTGTGCTTGTTCGACTTAATGTGAACCGAACGAATAACCGGTCAAGTTACAAGGGATTAATTTCCACTTGTTTGTTAAGTAATTAGAGAAACCCGAGTTCGATTCGCCAGAACCAAACCTTTCTTGCCTTTCAAGCTGGAGGTTTGTTCTACAACACTTTGATCTAAATTCATTTGGAATGCATCAAAACTCGTTATATGATCACCAAAACCGTGACATATTGCTAACAAAAATAGTGATGGGCTTTCTTCTCATCGTACCGGTTCGGTTTTGGTGGGTCCTCTGATTAAATTATGTAACACACAAGATTTCTTCATAGTGTTATGGAATGATCAACATTTCCATTTGATGATTTAAATCAGTCGATATCCATCTCTCCCAATATCTGCTTAAGCTCCTTTCCTCTCTTCCTTGCCAACTCCACACAGCTCTGCCAATAGCAAAAACCCACAAGGCAACTATATAAGGCAACACCAAGCTTACTCAAAGCTTGTGGATTCATTTAGGAGAATGTTAAGAAACTCTGACCTTAATGGCTGATGAACCAGCGAGAGCGTTTCCTCCTGATTTATTGAAAGAAACAATTTGATCTGAAGAGTCTAAAACAACTGTCACGAGAGTGTCCATGATTGACTCTTCTTCAGCTGTTGGGTCTGCTAAAATGTAGTTCTTGTGGAGTATGCAAGTTAAAGAGAAAGGGATGTTCTTGAGCGTGAGTTTTCTCTTCTCCTTGTTCACTGCTTCCTTCTCGATGATAGATGCATTGTTCTCTTCTTCTCCACTGATGGCAACTATTCTTCCATTGTCGTTTAGAGCAACAACTGGAATTTGCACTGCAAAATACAAAGATCTCTTATGCATCAGAGGAAAAATAGGTCTGAATATAAACAGCCACTGTGCAGTGAATAATAAGGTAACTTTTCGTATTGACTCAGTAACAAGTTAGGATTCGGACTGCTTTTCTACAGATAGATCATGTCACTAATTAAGCGATTCTGTGGCTGCTCTGATTCGAAAAGGTACCTGATAACCTTAAAAGTTCAAACTTTCAGTCGGAGCTTAGGAAACAGCTGAGGTCAAATAAGTTTTACAAGCAGCTTAAAGATGAGATGGGAGAAGAACTTACAATTCGAAAAGGCAGCAACAGCAGAAAGCAGAGCAGCATCGAAAAGCGCACCATCAGCATCTAGGCAATAAATGTCCTACAAGAAATTTCAGAAAAGCAGCAAAATTTATTATTCTATATAGCAAACAGCTCACTAGACGAATGGTGATGAAAACCGATAACAAGATGAATCCATCGACCGGAAGCATTTGAGGGACATGAACTCACCAGATATCCCATCCAAGCAGCTTTTCCACTAACTAGGCACAGTTCTTTAAGATCAATCATATCACAACTGCAATAAACAGAAACAGTTTAAGAAAGAGCATTCTCTAAAACACAATGATAAGGCACAAAGATGTATCATACCTTAGGAGGACATCCGACAAACGCTTTGAAATAACAGGAGCATCGTCAGCTGGTCTTCCAGGCCGAACAGTTGGAGAGCAAATAGGAGGCATGTGGAATTCGACAGCTGAAAAAAAATAATCGATGTGTCACAAATGGAACATTAATGAAAAGAACAAAACCACATAAGGTTCATGAAACAAACCTATGCTTCCTTCGTCTGGGGAGTCTGCAGAAGGAGTCATAACTTCCATTCTTAGAGCAGCGAGCATAGTCTATACACACAAGAAAACAAAACCTATGTAAGAATAACACTGGACTCAGAGTAACATTGATGACAATGTGAGTTAACCAAAACGATAAAAGCTTACCGTAGAACCAATCTTGGCAAGAGCAGACCCATCAGCGGATGAAACAAGACCTATACAACAAGAGAACACAATCAATCAAGTGAAGTAGTTTCATTGACTCTGACATTGATGATGAAAGTAAGGTAATTTACCAAGGTTAACAATGGTGTCTCTAGCTTTTCCAAGTGGTCTAGCATCAGGACGAAGAGATTCAGAGAGATGACGCTCAAAGAAACGTAAAGGGAAGAGCTTTCTAAAAGCATCCACATCCATCTCAGATGACAAGTCTTGTGATGAATCAGGTAATCCCATTGTTTTTGCTTCTGTCACCAAATAAAAGAAGAATCATCAATT
This sequence comes from Sisymbrium irio, assembly GCA_000411075.1. Taxonomy (NCBI): domain Eukaryota; kingdom Viridiplantae; phylum Streptophyta; class Magnoliopsida; order Brassicales; family Brassicaceae; genus Sisymbrium; species Sisymbrium irio. The sequence continues at coordinate 22,085 of KE154587.1, read as the reverse complement.
CAAGAAGTCATCAACTTCTCATATAAACAAAAAGACAAGACACAACTTCATCATTCGTAAAGACAGTGAGGAAAACATCAGTCATCAACCAAACTTCAAGCTTCAAGGCAAAACAAACAAAAAAGCTTCTTTCTTTAAAACCCACAACATTATCAACGAAGCTGCTTGATATGTAAAGACTGGTGCTTTACTTCATCAACAAAGCAGGAACAAATGACGTTTCAAGAAGTACAAAACTTTAACCTGGAAGTTCCAAGAGAAAACACTACAAGCAAGAGAAGGAGCTTGCGCGGCTGGAACGTAAAGGGGTTCGACGGCTAAGGAGAGGGAGACGGTGACGGTGACGGTGACGACGGCGGGAGCTAGGTTTCTCTGATTATAACATTTTTATTTCTTAAGTGAAATAAAAGCCCAATAATGTCTGACGAAATAAAGCCCAACTTTAAAAGAAGGAAAAAAAAGTTATTATCCCGCGTATCTCTCTTTGACTCTTACTAACTTTTTATTTTATTTTTCTTTTTTGTTTACAACAAATCCACCCTTTATTTATATGTATGGTCGGTGTGATTCTGAGCTTTATCCCCAAAAAGGCGATCCATACAGTTTGCAAAGAAATATCGTATACAGTAAGAAAATAACTTGTGACAAAAAAAAAGAAACAGTAAGAAAATAACAAATTTAATTTTCTGTTAGCAAGTAAAATTTTAATCTTAAAAAGCATCGTTAAATTTACTTTTTATGTAATATTTTTTTTCACTATATAACAAACGCATATATAAATTTTCTATTTTTTTATTAATACTTAATTTTATAATCCTAATTTGATATTAATGAAATTATTTGCAAGAAAAATAAAAATTTAACAGAGCCTAAAGTTTGGAAAACAGATATTTTTTTATTTGTGTTTATTTTTTTCATGGTTAATTTCAATTTTATATGGATTAGTGATTTAGTTAACTTTTAAACAGATCATTAAAAAATATTATTTTTCATCCATATATATGTAAAGAGAGTTTGCTAGGTTTTCATTAGCTTCAGGTAAAACAACAAATCTTCCGCTTCTCCTCTCCTTGCTAATTCCCCAGTTTCTCTCCCGTTTGTTTATATTGATGTAAATTTTTTTTGTTGTCTAGGAAATATGGCACATATGTGTTACACATGTAGAAGTATGACATCGGTGTTCCATTGTATTACAGAAGCTCAAAACTTCTGCTTTACCTGTGACTACCTTCAGCATAGTCGACATTATCCAGGACACGTACGTTACCAACTATGCGATAGTTGCATGACAAATCCGGCTTTACTCCTCTGCGTTGATCACGGGATCGCTCTTTGCCAATCTTGTTATTTACTCCATTACAACTGTGCCTCTCATGGCCATCACATTCAAATCCTCAGTAGCTTTCCTCAACAATACCATAACAATAACAATCAGCCTCATCGCCATCATAATGTGCGTGACAACCAGCGAAGAGAAGGAATGTTTGAGATGATCTGCAACGGAAATAACGATTGCGATAGAAGGATATTGGCATTGAAGTGTGAATCATGCGTAGCTTCAGACGCTGTCGCTTACTGTCCCCAACACGACCTTCTCCTCTGCGATTATTGCGACCGGATTATTCACCATCACGATCTCCCACCTCTGCCGCATATGAGGTATCAGCTTTGCTTGACCTGCAAGAAACCCTCTCGGACATTTCTCATTACAGCCTATCATATCATTTTACCACCGGCTCCTCCTAATGCATCGGCAGCCGAGGAGGTCACGGCGTTGCAGTCCTCAGGGCCCAGTCAAGATAGCAAAGATGAAGAAGTAAGAATGTAAAAGAACGACACAAGAATCTTTGATCACCCGGTGTTCACCTCACTTAGCGATGTGCTAAACAGCTATTTTCATCGGAGCTGGATCACACCAGCAATCACTAGAACTTAGCTCAAGTTCGAGCTTTCGATCAACAATGGTGAACTCTCTCTCTGAATCGGTCTAACAACCTTTTTCCTATTTGAATATCAGAGAAAATAAGATCAGGAGATATACGGCTACACGCATCCACTTTATACAACATACACATGTTAATGAATACCGGTTTACCTTAAACCAACTAAACCAACTCCTCACTTAAATGAATAAACCAAGACCAGCTGATTAAGAACACATCCTTCAAATCTCCACCTTGTTCTTAATCAGCAAAACCTTCTAGACTTCAAACTGACCTTTTTCAAGCAAACCCGCTTGACTTATCCTGAGTAACCCCTCAGCTTTAAAACCTTCCAACGAACTCTCATTCTTCTGAAACTCTAAGCAAATCCAAAGCCTCCTTGAACTTGCCTATTGGAAGCAACTTAGTAAAGATATCAGCCAGATTGTAAACAGTAGAAATCTTCAACACTTGTACCCAACCAACACTAATCAAATCTCTGATGAAGTGATACTTGACCTGTACATGTTTAGTCTTTTCGTGAAATACAAAATTTTTAGCCAATGTTATAGCACTCTGAGAATCACAAAAATACTAACAGCTTCCTGCTTAAACCCCAATTCGTTTATCAACCCCTTTAACCAAACTGCCTCCTTACCTGCTATTAAGAGAGCTATGTACTCAGACTCTGTTGACGAAAAAGCAACAACCTTTTGCAGACTTGATCTCCAACATATTGGGTTCCCACCAACCATAAAAATAATCCATGTAGTTGACCTCAAGTGATTATTATCTCCTGTATAATCTGCATCACAATAACCTTTAAGAACAAACTCTCCTTCTTTCTTGTAACAGAGCTTTGTCTTCAACGTTCCTTTAACATATCTTATTAACCACTTCACAGCTAACGAATGTTCCTTCGTTGGTCTACTCATGTACATGCAGACTACTCATGAACAAACTCTACTCTGTAGCCGCCCTTAGATTGAAATGAGCTCCCAAAGGTGTTCCAACAGATTTCGCCTGATCCATACCAAAATTTCATAAAACCTTTTGTAGATAACCTCCCTGAGAAATCGTCAACGTGCCTTTGACTATATCCCTTTCAATCTCCATTCCCAACATCTTCTTTGCTTCTCCTAAATCCTTCATCTCAAACTCATAACTCAACAAGCCTTTTAAGCTTTTAACATGACAATTATCTTTGCAAGCAATAAGAGTATCGTCAACGATAACAAAAGGTATATGTAATAACCTCTCTTTAGCTCCTTGGAATACACACAGCTGTCGGATACACTCCTACAGTATCCATTCTTCTGCATGAATTCATCAAACCGATTGTTCCACTGCTGAGGGGATTGCTTCCGACCGTAGAGAGAACGCTTAAGATAAACTTTATCTGGATGCTTCTTGTCAATATAACCCTCTGGTTGCGCCATGTATATGACCTCATCTAGATATCCATGCAGAAAAGTTGTCTTCACATCCATCTGCTGCAACTCCATATCAAAATGCACCACTGCTGAGAGTGGAAACCTTATTGACACTTGCTTCACCACTACAAAGAATATCTCTTGATAGTCTACTCATTCCTTCTGGAAATAACCCTTAACCACCAGCCTTGCTTTAAACCTTGGACCTTTTACTCCTAGTATTCCAGCTTTCCGTTTGTATATCCACTTGCATCCTATAGCTTTTCGAGTTTTATCTATGTCGACCAAAACCCAAGTTCCATTTTTCTTAAGAGACATCATTTATGTTAGAGATGGGTTTAACACCCATCTTGGCCCATGTCATATGGAAATCAAGCCCGTTAGTGTATTAAAGCCCATTACCGGCTGTGCAAGTCACTTAAGGACAAGTGACCTACTGTCCAGGTTCACCGTCTAAGTAGGACTATAAATACGCATTGTACTGTTCATCATTAATCATCTAATCTTAGCCAGCGGGCATAAATTATATAACTAAACGCCTAATGTTCTCTGATCGCTTCCTAAACGACCAGATAACATAATCCTCCAGCTGT
>KE154586.1:1100467-1120120 GCA_000411075.1 Sisymbrium irio | reverse complement strand
TCTCTCTCTCTCTCTCTCTCTCTCTCTCTCTCTCTCTCTCCACCTCTACATTTCTCCTACAAATCTCCGAGAAAAAGGAAGAAGAAAGCCGGTGAAGTTGCCGGCGGGAAGAGAACGGCAGGTTATCAAGAATTTCCGGCGACAATGCGAGGGTTACGAGCTTCGTCGCTTTTACTATGTGGTGTTGTTCTGATTCAGCTGCTTGCTTCTGAAATCGATGCTCAGAGATCTAAAAGTCCATGGAACACCCTCACTGGTGAGTTGCTCTCACTTTCTCTCTCTTTCTTTGCACATTGTTTCAGGTGAAACTAATCATCCTAAGATAGTAAGAAGAAGAGTTATGGAAACTCGAATTCTGTTTCCAAATATAGAAAAGTCTCAAAAATTAAAACTTTTTGTTAATCGACAAAACTTTTGTTGTATAAAAATCACTTCTTGATTAGCGTTTTTGTTGGGTTTTGCTTTTGTTGCTTTGCCAGGTTTTCCTCCTCTTGTGATAGCTCGTGGTGGGTTTTCTGGATTGTTTCCAGATTCGAGCCTCGACGCATATAATTTCGCAGCGCAGACAAGTGTAGTAGATGTTGTTCTATGGTGTGATCTTCAGCTAACCAAAGACGGAGCTGGGATTTGCTTCCCTGGTTTAACAATGAGCAATGCTTCAACTATTGAAAGTGTTTACCCAGCTCGTCAAAAAACTTACCTTGTTAATGGAGTCTCTACTCAGGGTTGGTTCACTATTGATTTCTCCTTGAAAGATCTCAGCAAGGTTATCTGTAAGTCTTTCATGACTCTCCAATTTGAGTTTTTCTTTTCTTTGCAACTTCCTCACAAATGTTAACTTGTTCTCTCAACCTGTTGCAGTGATCAGAGGTATATTATCTCGGTCAGAGAGATTCGATGGAAATGGATACCCGATTATGACGGTTCAAGACCTAAACACGCAGGTGAAACCAGCAGGCGTTTGGTTAAATGTTCAGCACGAGGGCTTCTACGCGCAGCATAATCTGAGCATGAGCACTTTTCTGATATCAGCTTCCAAAACTGTTCCCATTGCCTTCATCTCTTCCCCTGAAGTGAACTTCTTTAGGAAGATTTCTGGACGTTTCGGGCGTAATGGACCTAGCTTTGTGTTCCGGTTTCTCGAGAAAGAAGAATTCGAACCGACAACAAACCGAACCTACGGTTCTATCTTGAGTAACCTAACTTTTGTCAATACCTTTGCTTCAGGGATTCTTGTTCCCAAGTCTTACATATTGCCACTCGATGACAAGCAGTACTTGCGTCCACACACATCTTTAGTTCAAGATGCTCACAAAGCAGGGTTGGAAGTATTTGTGTCAGGTTTTGCGAATGATGCTGATATTGCACACGACTACAGTTTTGATCCAGTCTCTGAGTATCTATCTTTCATGGACAATGGCAATTTCTCTGTCGATGGTGTGCTTTCTGATTTTCCCATAACTGCATCTGCAGCCGTCGGTGAGCAAACTCTCTTCTACATACGAGCACATGGTCCTTAATATATCGATGAGAATACTCACAAACCAAACCAAACCATTTTTTTCGTATTTTCCTCAGACTGCTTCTCCCACATGGGCAGAAACGCTACAAAACAAGGTATGAGACTAATAACTTTGCTTTGTTTCTTTCTTTGGCTTATCATACCCCTATAAATAAGCATGTAATTTGACTGCTCATCGACTAAATGGTTCATGTTCCAGTGGATTTTCTTGTTATATCAAAAAATGGTGCGAGCGGAGACTATCCAGGATGTACAAACTTGGCTTATGAGAAGGCCATCAAAGATGGTGCTGATGTTATCGACTGCTCTGTCCAAATGTCAAGCGACGGTAAACCCTTTTGCTCAAGTTCGATCGATCTCGGGAACACCACAACGGTCGCCCAAACTCCTCTCAGAAACCGTTCATCAACTGTTCCTGAGATTAGCTCAGTCGGTGGAATATACACTTTTAGTCTCACATGGCTTGAGATCCAAAGCTTGACTCGTAAGTTTCCGTTCAAAATTTCTACTTATTTCAGTTAAATGCTGCTCTGTTTTGTACACTCTTCTTGCTACTATTAATAGTAGCTAGTTTGATTTCCTACTTGATTTAAAGAGGCTACATATAGATACACCTTACAGGCTACTTCGGAAGTTAGATAACTTGCCAGTTACGATAAGTTATTAACTATTGTCCAATTATTTTATGCAGCTTCTATTTCAAACCCTTACAGAACATACAATATGTTTAGGAATCCCAACGAGAGAAATTCTGGGAAGCTTCTTTCGCTTTCTGAATTCCTAAACTTGGCAAAGAACTCCACCACTCTTTCCGGTGTCTTGATCAGTGTAGAGGTGAGCTTTCCTGTACCTCTTAAAATTTTTATCGATCGTATTATGACATCTTCTCATGTCCATGCCACTATGTCTTTTTCGCGTCCCTCAGAATGCAGCATACCTGAGAGAGAAGCAAGGTCTCGACGTGGTTAAAGGGGTTCTTGATTCACTCACAGAGACTGGCTACACCAACAGTACAACCACAAAGGTCATGATCCAGTCAACAAACAGCTCGGTTCTAGTTGACTTTAAGAAGCAGAGCCAATACGAGACTGTGTACAAAGTTGAAGAAACCATCCGTGATATTCTCGACTCTGCTATCGAAGACATAAAGAAATTCGCTAACGCTGTTGTCATTGGAAAATCATCAGTCTTTGAAATCGCTGAAGGGTTCGTCACTGGGCAAACAAATGTTGTAGAGAGGCTACAGAAGTCTCGGCTTCCAGTTTATGTGGAGCTGTTTCAGAACGAGTTTGTATCTCAACCATATGACTTCTTCTCTGACGCAACTGCTGAGATAAACTCGTATGTCACTGGAGCCAGTATAAATGGAACCATCACGGAGTTCCCTTTTACAGCTGCAAGATTCAGAAGTAAGTGGCCTTAAATTTTCACCAAAAGTCTCACAAGACAAAATTGTTAACATCAATGCGTAACTTTGTTTCTCTTCTGCAGGGAATCGATGTTTGGGCGACAAAGAACAACCACCTTTCATGGCTCCTGCTCAACCCGGTGGCCTCTTACAAGTTGTGAATCCTGCATCCTTACCTCCAGCCCAAGCTCCAAACCCGGTTTTCACAGATGCCGATGTTACTGAGCCACCACTACCTCCGGTTACAGCGAAAGCCCCAACCTCAACCCCTGGAACCCCATCAACCAATGCACAAGCACCTAGTGGACAAACCCGACTCACTCTATCTCTTCTCCTTTCTATTTTTGCGATGGTTTTTGCCTCTCTTCTACTTCTGTGATCAACCCTTGATCACATCTCCTCGCTGTTCATAATTTTCTTTCCGCCGTTAGATTTCCCTGTGTGTGACTCAGTCAAATCTTAACAGCCGGAACCATAATTCTTTTCCTGTTTATATTCTAGTTCTGTCCAAAAGAGCAGGAAATTCTTGGAGTGTAACTTTCCCTCAGATTCATTTGTTGTTGTAACATATACTCTTATTTGCATTGTGTCTTGTAATATTTATGAGATTGTATCCAACTATCCATTCTTAAACACGTAATCAATTTCTTATTCCACTGAACAAAAAGAAATTGGTTTCCTTTTTTTGGGTTAATAATACCTTCTGCTTTTCAGTTACCTAAAGGTTCTTGTAGAATTTTTTTTGCTTCCAACTCCTGTAACAGCTCTTTCACAAGTTGGTCTTTCCCTTGATGCTTTAGCCCATTGCAGATTTGATGAACGGCCCTTGAATCAAGAGGAACTGATCTTCGGACCATTTCCCTCAACACTTGAGCTGCTCCATCAAAATCCTCAATTTTACAGAAGGCAGAAATCAATAAACTGAAAGTTTGTTCATTCGGATGGCAACCGCTCCTAATCATGCTTCTATACAGTTCAAAACCACGGTCAGCGTTTCTCCTAACGCATTGTCCCATTATTAACGCAGAGAAGGTCGACGAGTTTGGCACCAAATTCTCTTTGTCGAGTTCTTTAACAAAGTGTGCAGCTTTCTTCGTCTTAGCTTGTTTGCACAGTCCTAAGATCAACGCATTGTAGGTCAAAATATCACGCTTAATCCCTTTGAATACCATATCTTCATAAAACCTGTACGCCATCTCGTGATCACCCTGCTGGCTATACCCATTGATCAAAGTGTTATAAGTGACAGTGTTGGGCTCCACGTTAATCGCTTTCATTTCACCGAAAACCTTACTAGCTTCTTTCAACTTCACATCTCTGCAAAACCCATGAATGAGAGTGTTAAAAGTAACCACATCAGGCTGCAACCCATTCTTCCCCATCATGTTCTTAAGCTTCCAAGCCAAGCTCAAAAGACCCTTCTCGCAGTGCCCAGCTATCAATGTATTATACGACACGTTCGTGGCCCGAAAACCCAACCTCTCCATGTCTTGTAACAACTCAATCCCCTTGTCGAGTTTCCCAGACCTACAATAACATGAGATAACCATGTTGAAAGTGTACGTGTTAGGTGATATCTTACACCGCCTCATCTCTCGATAAAACCTGAGAGCAACATCAACCCTCCCTTGACCAAGCAGTGAACTCATGTACGCATTGCAAGATTCAACCTTTGGAAGAAACCCATAATCCTTCATCTGCACAAACGTATCTGTAGCGTTTCTGAATTTCTTCAAATGAGCAAAAGTTTTGAAAAGTGAATCAAACACTCTCGGCGTAGAGTCACATTCCCTGTACGAATACAACAACGCATCGAACAGTTTCGCAGGCAAATCAACTCCACCAGTTACGAGGACACCTCTCAGAATACACTCTGCGGATTTAAATTTCCGGTTTTTGGTGAGAGTGTGGAGGACAATAGCACGAGTGTCAAGAGAGTGGGAACCTGAGTCTCGTGTTTTCACCCAGTTAAAGAACTCGAGAGACAGAACGTAGTCTTTCTGGATCTTGAGTAGTATGTTCTTGACTCTAAATGAATCCAAGTGGTTGGATAGGTTCTCAAGCTTATCCCAATCAGATTGAATCAGGTGGCTGTGAGCAACATTGACGAAGTCGAGATCTTGGCCTTTAGGTTCAGGACTGGTCCTGTGAGGGATTGGGATTGTGTTTCTGTTTCTCGAGAGGAGAGGTTTGGAAACAGTGGGGTTTGCAGAGGCTGGATCTAGCTCAACATTACTAGCAACAAAACTTGAGAATCGAAAACATAGACGGCGATGAACGACGTTGCTTATGCGGATCATCATTCCTACTGTAAGCTTTTGGGTGAAGAGTAATAAGGTTTTCACTAGAGATACTGTTTCAGCAGAAAATGAAACGGAGTCACGAACTTTGCCGCCGGAGAAGGAAGTCTACACCGGTGATAATGTTTTTAGCAGGCCTTTCTTTTAAGCCCATTGGGCCCCAGACAAAATTAAATAATTTAAAGTAGGCCTTTTAATGCAACCCATGAGCGAGGGAAAATAAAAGTGGAGATGCGGGGTATCGATCCCCGTACCTCTCGCATGCTAAGCGAGCGCTCTACCATCTGAGCTACATCCCCGTTGTGATCAATTTATGATTTTATTCATAATGTAATTTAACTCTGGTCTTACTTCAAATTAACCGGAACGTCGGCAAAAGTGATCATCGGCGATATAGATATTGTATTGTGTGCGTCTATAGCCGCTGAAGCTCAGGGCTTCCCCTCTCATGGTAAAAATCAGAAACAGGTACCAGTTTACATTATTCTGTTAATCTTAGTTTGTTCATTACTACCCAACTTGTTTCAAGAATCGTGCGATTTTGGCATTGAATTTGTGTTTTACGAAACATGGTCAGTGCACACAACTGTTCGATGAAATGTGTCACAGAAAATTTCGTCCTCTTTCACCGTTGTGTTTGGTTTCTTATCATAGTTGCTTGAACGTCTTTTCTCATTTTCATCTCATTTATATTATATTTTTTCCTCGACTGATACAAACCTTTGAACATTTGTAGCAAAACCGAAGAGTTGATCATTCCATGTGATCTGGATTAGCGCATTGAGAATGTCGTTTTGCTATCCATCATCACCAAGAAAAGTGGCCATGACGATGGCGTTCTTTGCCTCAGGGGCAGCTCTTTTCGCCATTGGACTCCATCTGTCGTATCTCAACGTTGCTCCTCAGCAAGCTCGTACTAAAGCCCGTAATGATTTTGTTAAAGAACGCCTCAGGCAGAAACAGGGCAAGTGACTTTCGCATATCAGAGGCATTTCTTTGACTTATTCCTCTTTTTTTTGTTTTCTTACTTTTACCCCGAATTTTTACTTCTGTACTCTTCAACGTGCTTTTTGCTCTGTAGAGATTATAAAAGAAAAAGTGAATTACAGTTTGTATAACAAAAACATCCAAAAAGGTCACGTTTATGTGGGAATTGTTTGGAACTTTTATCTGGAACGAAAACATCCAAAAGAAAAATTGAAAAAAGTAGTAAAGAGTCGAGAAAAGATAAAGATCTCGTATTAATAGAGCAAACCGTGCACAAAGTACAGCAAAAGACTGGGAAACCCAAGAACAAGCCTTTCATAAAACATCTCTCACAAAGTACAGTAAAAGCGGGAAATTCAAAAATCTACAGAGAGAACCTAAAGGCGCAAGAAAAGGAGAATCATGGGAAACTAGATCTTCTTTGGTTTAGCTAAGGACTTGCAGAAAGAAGAGAAGGCTCCTTTGATTTCTTCATGGATCGGGAGAGCGAGAGAGAGTGGTAAAGGACGATGATGGTCTTCAAAGTTTCCGGTTTGGTGTCTCAAGGAGACGGAGTGAGCCAAAGCTGTTTGTCTTTTGTTGAGTCCCTCAAGGATAAAAGAGAAAGCCCCAAAAGTGAGACAACTCTGGAGTAGAGCCTGTGGAGCACCTGCAACACAGACCGTATAAGGATCGCTTAGCTCTTATATACGTGACTAATCTGTCTATATGATACTCAACAATATAGAAGACAATGAGCAAAATGGATTTGGATTACCAGGGAAACTAAGAGCTAGACCGGTGCAGCAACCAGCAACGCCAACATTAATGGCTACAAAACAACAAAAATGAAACTTACAAGTAAGAGAGACATTACAAGTTGATGTAAAACTAGGCATGCTTAGTTATTTAAACTTCATAGGCCAATTCCAAAGAGTCTCACCGTCATCTTTCCCTCGCCATTGTTTAAGAAGGCAAACAACCAAACTGTGTACTCCAGATAAAATAGCAAATGTCTTGAAACAAGAAAAATAGCAAATGACTCAGTTTCACTGGAACAATAAACATATATGTACGTTTATAAAGATAAAGTACCTTAGCAGACTGCCCTGCATCTGCAAATGAACCTTTAAAGCCTTTCTTCTTGAACAATCCTGAACCTGAAACAAGAACTCATCTAGTGAGATAATAATGCTTAGTAGTTCACTAATCTCAACCAAAAGGTTTCCGCAGCCAATCTTATCGCTTCAACAGCTTTCAAACAGCAAAACAAAATCAATCTTAAGGAATGTTTCAATCCTCTCAATCTAGATTATCACAGTACTACTGAAACTGCCTAAATCCTAAATCTAGAAACAATGTTTTAAATCAAAACAAACGAATAAAAGATTCAATACTCTCTGTTTACTCTATTTCACTATCAGAGCAAATGATAAATTCAGAGCAACAGCAGATAATAAAACCAGTGATAGAAGAAACGAAGAGAGTGAGGAAGCGAACCATATCCAAAGATAGAGCCCATGACGGCGCCACCAGCTGCATCTCCGGCGAAGCGGAAAATACAAACGGCGGGAGCAGGAATAGTCAATGCCTTTGACGAATCACTATCAGCCGCATCGTCACCCTCAGAGTTAAGCTTAGAATTGGAGCCGAGCTTCCCGTCGATGTCTACAGCAGTTGAAGAATCGTCGGCCGCCATAATAGCTAAAGAGAAGCTGAAGCCTGAAGATACTTTCTCGGTATGTACCTAATCTCCAAATATCCTTTTTCCTCCTACTTTGATAGACGACGACGAAAAATGAGAATAAACAGATATTTTTTTCCCCCAGAAGACGACGACGCTTGCGCTTAGCTGCTTTACTTGCATAGTTAACGACGGCGTTTTATTCTTACCGGCTGAGAATTGGGCTCATTTATATTGACAGATCCAGTAAAAGCCCACTAACGGAGTGATAAATAAACAAGAAGCTATGTTTTGATGAATTTCTGTTTATAATCTACTCCAAAAGTCAAAAACAAAGTAGAAGATGAATCATTACATGAAAATAATGTTTCCAACCGTTACAATTCTTTGATTCTGTTTAAGGCAGATACCAAGAAGACAACATGATAAAAACAGGAGGACACAAGCAAGCAAACAGTACTTAGGTTAACACAAGTAAATGACCCGAGAAGGGTCTCTTTTGTCTGAAACACAATCAATCAGTAGTGGTGGTCTTGATATATGGCTCCGAACTCTGCTCTCCAAGCCTGATCATCCTCGTAGTCATCAAAACTGGCTGCTCCATTTGGATGGTCTGATACTTGTTCTTCTTCTTCCTGCTCATCCTTGTACCATGGCTCCTGCAACAATGCAGATCCTGGTAATTTACTCTCGGCTAAGTATTGCTTCATCATCCCCATTTCGCTCTTTTGCTTGCTCTTTAGCTGCTCCATTTGCTTCTTCAGCCTTTCTTTCTCTTCTTCCACCACGCTGAATCGTTCCTGCAATTGATGGTTTGGATTCGAATGAGACATTTAACAAGAACCACGTTTTCAAATAAAAGTGTTTATGACCATAAATTTTTTACCTCAGACACTTGTAAGGCTTGTTCAGATTCTCTTAGCCTGACAAGAAGCTCACCAGCAGCTTGGACAGCTTCAGCAGTATCTCGCAGCTGAGTTTTTAGGCTCTTGTTCTCCTTCTTCAAGTGCTCTCTTTCTTTTTCCTTCTCAGCTCTGATGGCAGAAAGCTCAGCTGAAAAGGCTTTAGCAAAACGTTTTCCATGGCGACCGTTCATAGCGGCCTTGGATGCGGCCTTCTTCACATCTGTTATTCCAGCCATCATTACACTGTGCTTCTCCGCTAGTTCATTGTAATTCTCCTGCAGCTCAGTGTACTGCTCTATGAATCTACTGTGGCCAAGCACAGCCCGAGTTAGCGCGTCATTCAACTCCTCTGAGGCTAACTTCTCTTGTCTGAGCTCAACCTCTAGACTCTCTGCCCGCATGCGATGGCTATCAATATCCATCCTGAGATCATCTGTCAAAGATATCCACTCGCTCTCCATTTCTGTCCACATTTCCCTTTCTTTCTCCAGGGCATCACTGTTCTCAGCGTTCTTGGTAACATCAATGCTTTTGCGCATTTGGATGGATCGCAGTAGCAAAGAGGATCTCAGATTGTCTGTAGATTTAGTAGGCTGCAGCTTGGTCTTTAGCTCCGCAATCTCCTTGAGAAGAGCTTCCTTCTCACTTACATCAAAGTTTGCTTTTGCAGACTCTTCACTAACCTGTTTTGTATCACAAGTTTCTTTGATGACCTCTGTTCCATCACCAGATTTTCTAAGCTGCAAACATAGGCCATAACACAGTCAATTCAATCTGGTTCTTGGCAACCAATGAAAAACAACCACTTACTTTATCGCTTTGTTGTTATATTGGTCTAAGTTAAGAACTAACAAACCTAATTTTCTGAAAAAAAATAAGATTCAAGCTTCCAACATCATATTTTCTCATAAGTTTACAAGATTGTTACCAGGCGTGTTAGCTCCTCGATTTTGGTTGCTTGCTCCATGCACATGTCCTTGAGATGTTTTTCGTTCGAACAAGCTTCTTCTGTAGCCTGATATAGAAGAAATATTAACAGTAACTGTCAGGTAGAATTACAAAGACTAAAATAATAGTGAATATAGGCACAATATCTCAGGTTTTCGTGACATACTTCAGCCTCGTGGTCAAGTTTCTTTCTGCAGGAAAGGCATAGTAGAATCGAAGATACTCCACCACCTTGTGGAGGTTTATTATCTTTTCTTAACGATTGAACTGAAGCACCAAGGTTATCAGCTTCTGCGCAAGGTTTCAACGCCAGATGGCCAAAAGAGAAGGAAACAGAAGAGCTTTTTGATAGCGAGCTCCGTTGATGATAGTCTATAACTTGCAGTCCTCTCTGAAGACTGGCAGCTAGAGAATCTGTAGGACCTGCAAGCTTCTTTGGCATAGAAGGGCTAACTTGATCGACTTTGATGTTGGAGCTCTCAGACACATTCCTAGGACTTGATAAGAACTTTGTGGACGCAGCCACACTCTTCTGGAGATTTTTAATCTTCGGAGATTCGGAGAAAATTGGCTCTTCTAGAATGCATGTAGGAAGCTTGGAGCTGATTGGAATGCCACTACCGTTGTAGAGCTGGCTTGTATCACCATCATCATCTTCATCATCTACAAAGTCAAGACCTTTGTGATGTCCATTCTTGGGTATCTCCAAGTCTTGTGAGCAGATATCGTCTTCACTCATCTCGTCAGCTTCACAGCAAGAAGCACTTGCAAATGAGGAGTGAAGAGAATCATAAGAAGCATGAAACTTGTCAATATGTTCATTCAATTCCAGAACATGGTCATCGCAATCCGCATTCATCTCTCTCCCCTCAGATTCATCTTTTTGTGGGCACGACATGAGTAAAGATTTGTTGATACTGGCTCTCAATTGACACAAACTGTCTCTTGCAAAGTGGCCATTCTTACTTCCATCAGACTTAGTTCTTATGAGTTCTTCCTGTAACAACAATTGAATCCTCAGTTGTCAGTAAAGTATATACAAACAAAGTCACATCATAAATATGGAATAGGTTTGTAAAATTAGCAGACCTTAAGGTGTCGAATCTGGTCACCCAATGGGTCATCTTCCTCTGTGATTTCACTAGGCACTGAATTGGTTCTTCTACCAAGTACACTCCTGGCTTCAACCTATTACAATTTTTTATATTACAACTTCAAATGACGATTCACTTAATGGATAACCATGCTCAAGAAATTACTAGAATCGAACTAAAATTAGAAAGCTTTTTTAGTTGTCGAAACTACCTCACTAGGCGCTCGGACATTGGCTAGGGTTTGACCATCCTTGGTGGTGTCAGATCGCGGAAACAGTTTCTGCGGAGATTGGTTCGCACTAACATCCTGTATGTTTGGATCTACAGGAATCGAGTTCTCGTCGTCGGATCTGAGAATCTTGTTTTCTGGATTTTGGATCGGTTTCTGCTTCGTGGAGATGGATCTGGGAAGCAGATTTCGGATCGATGAACTTGTAATGCTTCCTAAGAACCTACTCTCGCTTATCTTCGCCGGTGACTTCATTGTTATTCCAAGAGAGACAGAGAGAGAGAGTAGAGCGTTTTTTGTGAGTGTGAGTGTGAGTGATGAGAGAGAGAGTGGTGGAGATGAGCGCTTTTGAAATGGAGGAATATCGATCCGACCGTTGGGGGAATTTGAACTTGTTGTGTAATAATTTTAGACAAAACAAAAATAAAAGGGGAAAGTACAAAATAGAAAATCATTATTGGAGTTTAGATAGTGGGCCCCGAAAGCCTACTAGCTTCCAGTTGGATAAGTAAAAAAGAGCCCATTCTTGTGAGGATTTTTTTTACTACTCATGCTAATAATATGTATCATGTATGTAATCTCATACAGTTCAACTGATCACTATGTTCATGTTCTAAAGATTGGTCAAAATTTCCTGATGCAAGTATTAATAGCTAGGGAAAAATATTTGATTTGATCTTGCAATAAGTAACTTCCTTTATTGCTCACCGATGTACACTACTAGATTTCGGTTTATATTCTCTAAAAGGGGATTTACTTTTATTATGGACTACCGAACCCATAATAAATTTCTAATTGTTTTATTTGGAATGATAAGAAACTGAGAAACCCTTTTAATCACGTACACTGGTTGATGATTCAATTTTTTAATTTTAATTTTAATAGCTGTATTGAAACCTTTTGTTTACATTGATAGAAAATAAATATTCAAATTTTGTAATACAAGAATAAAACTGGATTAAAATGCAAACAACGATTATGATATAATTGTCAATGGAGGATCGAAGAAGACGAAACTAGTAAGTGAAAGGAAAATTATAAAGCTCAATTTGCTAAAAGATGAGATTATCAACCAGAAATACTTAATTCTATCCACAAATATAGTATGGAGTTTCAGACTACGGTAAGGCCGCTTTTTGAAAGCAAACAAACGTTTGATCGAAGAAATGTTTGCTTTTATAGCACTGCGAGTCTTGGATGCATCCGTATAAACATATCCAACGATTATAATACATTCGGTGCATTCATTAAAAGATACCATTAAACTGCGACTGACAGAAATTCAATCGAAATTGTATTTGGTAAACGTTTGGTGCATTTGGTAATGAATGTTTCTCAGACCTTACGTATTTTACAAGTTTGGCTGGCAAACTACTGTAGTATTATTTACCCTACCAGATGTTAGTTCGCTAGTACTCTCGTTGTCTAAAAGAAGACGAAGAATTTTCTAACATTGACCGACTTTACATTTTTCAGACATAGTATCGAAAAAAAATCAAATTAAAAAACAAGGAAAAGGCAACAAAATATAATAATTTTGGAGCCGTTTGCACAATGTTTTCTCTCACGCTAATAGAAGAATCATAAATTCTCATGAACAATTCGAATAGAAAGTTTAAACCAAAGAAAAAAAAATCTGCAAGGAAAAAAATTAACAATTAGAGTTACAAACAGAGCACACAACATGAGGAATCTTGGAGGAAGAAGCGAAAACCTAAAGAATAGTGATCGAGAATCAACGATCTCTAGTTATTGCTATGGAGACGAACGCAGAAACCAAATCTTTTATCATCCCATCTTGTATCTTTGCAGCTACCAATCTGATCTTATCTTATGTAAGAATTAAAACAGAAGAAACTTTTTGGGTGTTTGTGATGCTAACGAAGTAAAAAAAAAACAGAAACTCACTGTGATGAAGAAAGTTGGTATCTCTTTCTCTACTTTTGATGATATCATATAACAACTCTTCAAACTCTGCAACGGAAATGGCTTGTTCTTGATCTACAAATATCACTTTTCTTCATCGATTTTTCTCTATGCTTCAATACCTGAGAATGTTAAGCTCAGTTATTTACTCAACTGGTAATCAAAAGTACGAGAAGAGATCAACAAAGCCAAAAGTCTTTACGATACGTACCTCTATTTGTTTGTCTATTACCGACACTGTAGCTTCCGGGGTAACCTTCAGAGGCATTAGCAGATGGGTCTGAGCCTACATTGTCAATACCAAAGCCATAAGAGCGAGACAAGCCGTCTAACTCATTAGTAGACTGATGAGGCATCGACTGCTGCCACGTTGAGTCGCTGTAAACCGAGCTGCCTCTGTAAAATTCCCCTACAGAGCCATCAAAACCGTTTGTGTTGTTACCCGAGAATGATAACCCTGAAAGTCCAGAACCCGTCCCGAAGTTTCTCCCATAGCCATTGGTATCGCTCGCCACAGAAGAAAGTCCCCAGTTTCCTCTGTTGTTACCAACAGAGACACCCAAGTTCCAACCTGGACCAGAAGAGTCGGTTCTGTTTCCCCACAAGTCTCTATTGCCCGGGTTGTAAGCAGAGTCACCTCTATTGAATCCGATGGGAGAGTTGAAACGGTTTGGTGAGGCATTGTTGAAGTATTGGTTGCCAGGAATCCGGCTATACCCAAGATTGTTTCCATCAAAGCTTGAATTCAAACTCAGTTCTTGATTCAAGCCAAGACCAAAGTTAGAGAAAGCATTTCTACCGCTACCAATAGGACTAAACCGGCCAGCAGAGCCTAGGTTGTTACTATAACCAGGAGCAAAACTATTGAAGTAGCTATTAGCAGATGACCTATTAGAGACTACTCCATAGTTATTACCATACCCAAGAAGCGGGCTTCGGTTAGCAGGAGCTGAGGCAGGCTCCTTTGGCACAGCTCTTTTAACCTCAACCATTTTGCCGTTCAGCTCGTGGAAGGTCTTGTGAAGAACCATATCGACAGACTCTTCGGAATCAAATGTGATGAAGCCAAAGCCTCGTGGCCTCTGTGTATTATGATCATACATTACCACAACATCAGCAATTGTACCAAACTGATCAAAGTAGTTCTTGAACTCGGCCTCCGTAATGCTCGATGGTAAACCACCAACGAAGATCTTCTTTGTTCGCGCACTGCCACCATTACCACCATGGCTAGGTGAGATAAGGTGCATTGGACTGGCGTGCCGTTTTAACACTTGCTGATCATCCCGTGGAACAGCTTTCTTCGCCTCGACCTACAACCAGATAAAAAAGGGAGGGAATCTTCGTTATTTTCCCGTTGATCTAACACTAACATTGTCAATTTACAAGAACAGCAAAAGCAAATACAGAAGCTAATGACACCAGTATCTAAACTAAATAACAAATCCATTGCTCAAGACACCAGACAGATCTATCAGAGAAGAGTGTAAGTACAGAAAGATCGGGACTTTCGAGCTCATGGACTCATGAGTGAAAGATCTTATGATGAGTTTTGAGAGCAAAAGAGTACTAACCGTACGGCCATCGATGATGTGTTTCTCCATGATGACTCTCTCTGCAACAGAAGGATCTGCAAAGACGATGAAGCCAAAGCCACGGGCACGTCCTGTGGTACGGTCTCGCATGATGACAGATTCAACCAAATCTCCATACTTGCTGAAATACTCCCGAAGTCGTTCTTCATCAGTGTCCCATGAAATCCCGCCAATGAAAAGCTTTCCCAGATCCGATACAGATTCCATCTTTTGCTCCTGCAAAAAAAACAAACGCGATCAATGAATCCGATCTCAGCAACACGGATCAGTTGAAGATTTGCCCATTTTCATCTAACCACGGAACATCATCGAATTTGAGCGAATCTTAACGACGTTTTAAGATTCAAAAATAGAAAACTCAAAGCTCTGAGATTTATGATGAGTTTGTTCAAATTCAATATCCAGTTTTATCTAAATCGTAAACGCTGCATCGAAGAGAATCTACAGAGATTAAGACATAAACGGAAAAGAAACATGTAAATCTACTTTTGTCTGAAAACAGAATCCAAATCCCAGTTCCGATCAAATCGGAAATTGAGTATCTTTCAAATCTGACAATTGATTCACAAAGCATCCAATCAAAAAGGAGAAGATCAGACAAAACAGAAACTACAAAGGAATGAAACAGAAAATCAATGGGATGAAAAACGGCAAATGGACAATGAAGAAGAAGAAGAAGAAAAAACGCTAGATTTGAAAATGAAAAAAAAATCGTCAATCAAACTTGGGGAGAAGGAAATTCACCATTTTGGAGAGGACCCAGATGATAAAATGTGGAAAACCTTAAGATCTGGAAAAAGGGACAAGGACAAGAGAAACAGAGGATGTTTTGTTCATTCTATAAGACATCCACTCTTTCTGTCTCTCTCTCTCTCTATAGGGTTCTTCTCTTATCAAGATGGCCTCCCTCTCTCTCTCTCTCTCTCTCTCTCTCTCAAGCTTATTAAAAAGATTTCCTTTTATTTTTTTTCTGTAATGCTTTCTTAATTTTATTTACTTAAAATCCATTAAGAAGGATTCCTTTTTCCCTCAGGCCAAAGATGGTAAAAGAGAGAAGAACAACAGTCACATGTAATAATAGGGGGAAAGATTTGAGATTTGCATCTATCTTTTGGTGTAGGAATCTTATTTTAGGGTTGTTAGAGGGAGGCCCCTAAAGACAGATGATGGAAGATGAGATAGCTTCTTTTAAGTTTAAAATTTTTTATATTTTCCCACAAACATATTGATCCCAATTATTTATTTACCAACTAATATTTTATTTGTGGAGAACCAATCAATAATTGTTGTTTTGCTTATCTTATGCTATTTTATTCAGTTATGGAGTCGCTCAGTAAAATTCAAGAATAGTAATGCATTTGCAAATTTACAAAAATAAAATTTTAAATGGTAACATCAACCAAAAAATCAGTTTTCATTTTCTTTTAAAATGGTAACATCAACAACAGTAAAACTATTTACATATGAACCCATCAAAATCTTATAAAAGAACAAAGACAATATTAACATAAAACGAGCATGTTTACCAAAACATCTACACATTATTCCTTGCTTTAGAAACAAACTAGCTGCATACCCCCAAAAAAACAATCTTAAACTTTATGCATACATATATACTTTGATATCATTCACTTTTAGAATTGAAACACTATTTAAATCTGTAATTTGGTAATAGGTGAATTGCCATACGTGGTGGGTGAATTGTCAAAACAACCGATTTTTAGTCCTCCACAATATTCAAACACATTAGATGAGTGACTATCACTATAAAATTAAAACTTAAATACCTATTTAATAAGTTTTGTATTATATAAAGCTAAAATTTTATATTATATAAAACAAAAAGTACAAAGAATAACATTTCATATTAGATATCATAAAGGATAGTTTTATATGTACATTATATATTATATTTTCTAGTTACCATAATTTTTATACAATAACAATTAAAAATAGTTTGGAAGGTATAATAACAATATAATAACCAAAATTTTGTATGATTACTTTCTTAACTATTGCAAGTTATTTGGTTGTAAACCCCAATCCCCTCCAATACTTTGTTTTAGTATCATCGGATTAACTTAACCCAACAAAAGAAAAAATAGAACGAATACACACACACACACACATATATATATATACATATATATATAATCACTAGCCATGACCAACCAAAATGAAGGCCAAAAAAAAGTAAGCATCTTCGACTATCATATATAGAAGACATTCGAAATACTATAAACATATACATATTATTTGGGTTTAAATTGTCGCCAAGGTTTATCTCGATTATTTAGCTTTACATGTAATACCGTTTACGAATTGGCCCAGTGGCCCTTACACACAATCAGGCACAAACAATTTGACGAACAAAGCCACGTTCTACTTGAGTCTTTATATTAGATAATGTTGCGACGCTATCCGGTATAGAAATTAATGATTCGTGGATGCGTAACTTTTCTGGTCAAAATATTGATCTAAACGTTGAAGAGTATTCAGAAGACACACCACAATCACGACGTACAATCTCTTTCTTGTTTGCAAGTAATTTGACATCCGGTGCACAAACCCA
Source organism: Sisymbrium irio (assembly GCA_000411075.1). Lineage (NCBI taxonomy): Eukaryota > Viridiplantae > Streptophyta > Magnoliopsida > Brassicales > Brassicaceae > Sisymbrium > Sisymbrium irio. Next base: position 1,102,971 of record KE154586.1, on the reverse strand, counting down.
CGTATCGACTTTTTCCACGATACATACTACGCATATTTCATCTTTGTACTAACAAACATCACAGCATATTCTTACCTATATCAAGACCTTTCCAATTTTAATAAAACTTATCTAACGTAATGAAACCAATTTTATATCTACGTTGACATATGATGTATTTATGATTATATAAGACACGTGTATGTAAAGAAATTAGGTACTTGACTGGTATCTTTAATATTGCAAAGAGGAATCATATGCCCTATACAACCACAACAAAATAAAATATTATTTTTGCATCAATTGATTTACTTATTTTAATATTATGTTCTTTTGACATTTGATATTTTCCAAGAAGGGAAAATATTCTGTTATGTGGGTTTTTTTCATCCTCTCTTCTGTGGGTATACTATATATATGATTATGATGCCTACACGAAAATAACAGAAAAGTTTTCTTTAAAATTATCAGACAGAGAAGATAGGATCTATAGACTGTAGACAGCTTGTCGTGTGTGGAGGCAAAAGTCTACCCAAATGTTCTTTTTGGGCATAATGATGTTTATGAGTATCCAAGGGTTGCATTATATATTTTATATTCAATAGTTAATTATATGTAGACGGCCGAAAACCCATAATTAATATTTAACATTCTATGATCTCATTCTCATTGATCACATAAATAATACATTTGTTTTTAGTAATTTTCCCCGTAATCTAAAAACCGTCGAATATTATTGATAGTTAAAATGTTTCGGTCATCAAATAGAAATTCATCATTTATTATTGAAATAATTCACTCTTTAAAAGATCTCCAGCACTTGAGTAATAAGATCACTATTCCTCAATATGTGCCTATACTATGAACTACAACGAATCAAGATTAAGCACACCAAACTTAAATATCGAAACAATCCTTTTTCTTGGTCAAATGTTTGATCGAATTATGATATTGATGTGGATGTGCGAGGACAACACCTTTTTGAACTTTGAAAATTTCCATGCAACTTTACCGCTTCTAGATTACTGTATTTCTTATATTTTCTGATTAATCTATAGATTAAAGTTAGTGATATATAAAAATGACAAGATTACGATTAATTATAGGATTTGCAAATATTAACTAATCATCTGATATTGGATATTTATGATATAATTGTGATTTATTTCATAACTTAAATTTTATGGACTTTCTGCTTTCATTTTCATAGAGATCTATGTTTTTATAAATTAAACAGCAACATGTTTACTTTTATTTTTCCATTGCAAATAGAAGTGACATATTAGTAGTAGGTAGTTTGTTTTTTTTTCTCTTGATCTGTAGACTTGAAATTCGTTTTATGTTCTTTTCATTTTGCATTTTGATTCTTTACAGTTTTTGATCAAACCCCCTTGTCCTACATACTGACTAGCTGAACGTCCATATTTTCCCAAAAACTGATAGACCGTGTTATACAAAAATACTACATCTTTAATATAAATTCGCATGTAACTTTATCCTCTAGTGTATGGACTAGCATTCAAAATAACTACCTTAACAAGATAATTAGACAGATTAATAGTTTAAAATGATTAATTTAACAAAAATACGCTTAACTCCTCATGAAATTGGCTAGTAGTATCTAATTACAATATTTTTACTAACTACAATATTTAACTAGTTTGTTACAAGTACTTACAAATTGGCCATGTGAATTATAGTGTTAGTTTAGAAAAAACAAATGAGACTTCTTGATGGATCCAATTGCTCATGTTACAAATGGGCCATGATCCAGTTGACCTTGATATATTATGCATCAATGTTAATTAGAGCTTGCATTTAGCTAAGGAAATAGAGCTTGCATTTAGATAAGGGAATTTCCAGCAATATTTGTAAGTACTTGTAGCAAACTAGTTAAAATTACTTATTATTTTTACTTATTTAACTGAATTAAATAGAAATTTAACTATAGATAAAAGGTAAATACTAACATGTAGCATGAGACGGTTCTCAAATCTTTACGATTTTTGATATTTTCTAATTTTTTAAAAAATTAATATAAAAAACTCATCTGCATACTAATATATCATCAATAAAGATGATCTAAATATTTATGTTTTGTATATTTGGATGATGGGATATTGAGCACTTAAGTAACTATAAAATATTGGTTAGAAACTTAAAATGATATACCAAAATCAAAAGCTTTTTTTGTTGTTGTATGGTTTGATTAAACATACAAAGGTGAATTACATAGTAGGATACTCAAATGAGAACAGAAATTTTTTTTAATATTACTTTTAATGAAGAATACTGTAAAAATACTAAAAACAGAACTCATATCTTCAAAAAGATTTATAGTTCAAATAATTTTGATTAAAATTACTTCTTTTTTTGGTAAAATTTGATTAAAATACTTCTCAACTAACAATGCTTTCAAAAAGGCAAATTACATTAGGATTTTCTCTTTTCAATACTTGACTACAATTTTCAGTAGTGATATTAGTTGTTGATAGATCCAAGATTTTATTATTTCCGAATAATAC
>KE154586.1:1030861-1100056 GCA_000411075.1 Sisymbrium irio | reverse complement strand
AAAAAAAAAAAAAAAAGCGATCAAGTAGTAAAGTAAAGGAGGTTAAAAAACAAAAAAAAATAATAGAAAAATAAAGAAAAATATGAAAAAGGCAAAAACAATGAATTGAAAGAGCGGTCGGAAGTCAATTTCTTTCTTCCTTCACTGACAAAATCTTCACTAACCCAAACTCAACAAAACACGAGCCAGAGAGATAGAGAGAGAGAGAGAGCAAAAAGCCTCTCAATCCGCCGTACCCGACCCTCCTCCTTTTCTCTCACTCCGTCATTTCTTCTATTCTCTAGATAATGAACCCTCAAGTTAACAGTGAGCGGAAACAGTATCAGCAGCTCGATTGCTCGGCGACGGTAGATCCCACGGCAAGGCACGATTCAGCTGGAGGAGGAGGAGGCAATGGTGGTGGAGGTGCGAGGTACAAGCTTATGTCACCGGCTAAGCTTCCGATCTCGAGGTCTACAGACATCACGATTCCTCCTGGGTTGAGTCCTACTTCGTTTTTGGAATCTCCCGTGTTCATCTCCAACATCAAGGTTAAGCACCAGCAGCTACTACTACTCTTCCTATTACTTCTCTTGTTGTCGAAAGTATCATCCTTTTCATCTCATTTTGTTGGTTTCGATTGAGAAATTAGGTTTTCTGATTGCATTCTTTTAAGACCTAAAGTATATTCTTTTTTTTTTCTCGTGGAACTGGAATTGGATTCAGTCGGTTTTCTGCGTAGCAACAACAACAACAAAAAAGAAAGATACTTTTGTTTTGACATTTAGTCCCACTTGTGTTTGGTTTTGGTTCGGATCACTGTTCATGTTGTGTGGTTCATGTGGGGTTATACGATTCTTCTTCTAGTAGTGCTTAGTGGGTGGTGGGAATCTGTAGGGGTTTCTTAATTGGGTTCTGTAGTTTGGTGAAGATGCTTCCTGTTTGCCCACAAGGAAAAACATTGGACTGATGTTTCCATTTTTGTTTCTTAATCCGTTTTTTTACTAGTGCTTAAAAAAAACTATGGTTTCTTTGCTTACGTTAACGGGCTTTGGCCTAGATTCCGATTCTTCACGTTACTATATACTCTGCATTTCTGTCCGTTCACATTGTTCTCTCGAATAACCTCTTTATTTTTATATCATGTTCTGTTGATGCTGATTAGTTTTATTTTTTATTTTTATTTTATATATCCTCTTCATCTTTTTTTCTTCCTTCACATTGTCGATCTTACCTGTGTTGTTGGTTCTGCTCTTGTCTTTTCCCATTCTTTGTTAATTGTTTTTTGTTAGCTGTGTAAGAGTTCCATTTGCTTATTTTAGATATTGAATGATTCTGTCGGTGAGGAAAATAGTACTTTTTAATGATCTAGAGCTATAGAGTAATCGTTTCTTGGGTATTAGCTTCCTTTATGTTCCAAATATCAAAAGTGGGGAATAATAGTGTATGTGATGTTATGCTTAATTACGTTTTGGATCCAGTAGTTACATCTTTCTATCATCCCTTGTTTAAACAAGAATTTTGTTCGTTTTGTACTTTAGACGATTGGTCCTTTCATTCAGTTTCTTGAACCACCAACTTTTTTGATAATGAATCAGGTTCAGGTTTCACAAAATTCGATTTGAATACAAATTATTTTTTCGTTTTTTGTTTATGTTTGATGTTTATTCATGTCACTGATAAAATTTTGGATATTTGAACTTTCTTTACTTTCAGCCAGAACCTTCCCCTACTACTGGTTCTTTATTTAAGCCCCGACCAGTGCACGTTAGTTCAACTTCTTATCAAGGAAGGGCATTCCATCAGGACAATAGCTTCACCGAGCAAAAGTCCAGTGAATTTGAGTTCAAACCTCCTGCATCCAATATGGTATAGTCCAAAGAAGTGCTTTTAGTTATCCTTAGAATGTTATGTACTGTTCAGAGAATGGACAACATCTGAACTCCAAACACTGGCTATAATTTATTACAAAGAAACCTTTATATCCACAAGCTTACCGTTCTTAAGTACCTTGTATATACTATTTCGTCGTGGCGTTGTCTAAATATCTTTATTGATTTCAAGGTTTATGCAGAGCTTGACAAGCATAGAAGTGAGCCAGCAGTCCAATTTCAAGGCCAGGGCCATGGATCCTCACACTCACCTTCTTCGATCAGTGAGGCTGCAGCTTCCTCAAGTGATCTGAGCCGACTAACTCCTCCTCGTCAGAATACACCAACGAGCTCAGATATTCCGGCCGGATCTGAGCAAGATGAATCAGTCCAGACATCGCAAAATGAGCCGAAGGGAAGTTCGCCATCAATTTTGGCTGATGATGGTTACAATTGGAGAAAGTATGGTCAAAAGCATGTCAAAGGGAGTGAATTTCCTCGAAGCTATTATAAATGCACACATCCTAATTGTGAAGTGAAAAAGTTATTCGAAAGGTCTCATGATGGGCAGATCACAGATATTATTTACAAGGGTACACATGACCATCCTAAACCTCAACCTGGTCGACGAAACTCTGGTGGTCTTGGTATTCCTGCACAAGAAGAAAGGGTAGGTAAGTATCCTCCAATGACTGGCCGAGATGGTAACCATATTCAGAACTTGAGGCAAGATTGCACGTACTCCCCCTGACAAGATCTGTAACGTCATCTGTTCCTTTTTCTCTTTATTTCTGAATACAGAGAAGGGCGTCTACAACTTGTCTCAAGCCATTGAGCAACCTGGTAACCTGGAAGTACCTCCCACAACTGACGATGGTGTAGAAGTTGCAGTGTCAAATAGGAATAAAGATGACCAGGATGACGATGATCCATTTACAAAACGGAGGTATTTGAATTTAAGAAAGGTTTCAGGTGCTTGCTTTGAGACAGTGATTTGACATGATCAAAACTTTCTTCTAACTTATATGTAGGAGGTTGGATGGGACATTGGAAATAACTCCACTTGTGAAACCTATTCGGGAGCCTCGGGTTGTTGTTCAAACTCTGAGTGAGGTTGACATACTGGATGATGGTTATAGGTGGCGTAAATATGGGCAGAAAGTTGTAAGGGGAAACCCAAATCCCAGGTTCGTACAACCACAAAACTCTTTCTACTTAAGTGAACAATACACAAGCGTAACTTGCAGTTCAAAATGATAGCTAGAATAGTTTTGTTTTCAAGGGCTAAGTTGTTTGGTCAATGGTTTGTGCATAGTGTTAATTCCCTTAAGAGTTGGGTTTGGAATATGGTAGATAGTGATGTTAAGAGAGTTAACATGTGTATAATGGAGATATTATGTTTCGTAATGCTCCTTTGGCTTTTTGTAGGAGCTATTACAAGTGCACAGCTCCTGGATGTCCAGTGAGAAAACACGTGGAGAGGGCATCACATGATCCAAAAGCTGTAATAACAACATACGAAGGCAAACACAACCACGATGTTCCCACTTCAAAGTCTAGCAGCAATCATGATATCCAGCCTCGGTTCAGACCAGATGAAACAGACACCATCAGCCTCAATCTTGGTGTTGGAATCTCGTCTGATGGACCTGACCACACTTCCAACGAGCGACAGCATCAGAATCAACAACTCATCAACCAAACTCACCCAAATGGAGTCGGTTTCAGGTTTGTTCATGCTACTCCCATGTCATCCTACTATGCTAGCTTAAACAGTGGTTTGAATCAGTATGGCCCGAGAGAAACCCAGAACGAGACTCAAAATGGTGACATCTCGTCCTTGAGCCATTCATCTTACCCATATCCGCAGAAAATAGGAAGAATACAATCGGGTCCCTAGAAGACAAAGTAAGCGGCAGTAATGGATTCTTCTTAGGTTAGGAATGGGATTAGACCTTGTCCTATATCTTTCTCTACTGCAGAAAGCTGATCTTGATTTGAAAATATTATATCCACCATATATATATTTGTATGTGTCACCTGTTTTGAGTTCCAAAAATGTGTTGTAGAAATACACGAGACGTTAAATGCTTTTTTTTTGTCAAACAAGATACATCAATATGATATGTTACTTCAAAGTGTTTCTTCTTCTCCTTAATTCGATAAGTTCTATTGAGGAAAGCCAGGAGCAGGACAAAGACATGATCCAAATCCCAGGAAAAGTAATTTCAGGCTGTTTGTAAAATAATTTCCAGATTGAATAATGTATTTGTGGCTTCTCTGCAATTTGACAGACCAAAATCTGTTCCTATGAACAAACCGTCCACGGCGGGTCGTTACCTTACTGGGTGGTCCACAAGCGGACAAGTACAACCGTTAGTGAGGAACCGATTAAAGCCCACCCAAGCCCAAATAAAACACCCACCCATTAGTTTGGAAACAAATTACTGAGATTGCAACCTGTAGTAAATCTTTTTAAGTATAAAAGAAAGTATATTACTTATTGCTAAAATTATAATTTCTATAATTCCAAATTTATTATTGAGTCAATAATACTGATTATGACCACAAACTATAATATTCTCCTGTACATTTGGACATTCATTCAATTTATGTAGTTGAAGAGTTTAGTTTTGATGTGTTTTAATTTTTGCTAACAAATTAATTATCTATTTAAAAAAAAACTATAATTGAAAATTATATGGTCAACATCATGATATTAAAGGTTAAATTTAATATTAACAATGCATCTTACAGTTTATAGAAACAAATTTACACTTCAAAACTCAATTTTCAAAAATAATTAATATGTTACCAAAAATAAAATAAATAAATAACCATAAATTTTATAATTGACTAATTTATAGAAGTAATAATGCTAACTTTGTAGATTAATTATTGTAGAATTTAATTTGAACAAACTTTTTCTATTTATATCTTATTTTCAACATTAGATTTAATAAATTGCATTTATTTATCTTTTTATTATATAAATAAGTCTACAAATGCAGCATTTTTCATACATTTAACAAAAATAAAATTCAAACGAAAAAGATAAAAATTAAAAAGCATTGATGACAAAAAAAAAGATAAAATTCGAGTGGCTGTTAAATAAAGATGTAAGAGAAATGAGCGTGAAAAAAAAATGTTAGCGTTAATAAAAAAAATAAGAGAGTTAACAATATTGTGTGAAGTAAGGGCTTGTCTGATTATGTTCAACCCTAATGAATCTGAGCCAAATGTGTGGCCATCTGCTGAGACAGCTTGTAGTCTCTTTGACGATTTCACTGCGTTACCAGAGTATGTGAAGAAGAAGAAAGAGACAACCGTGGAATCATACATCGAGGAGAAGACATGGAAGGCTCGTGAGAATTTGAAGAAAATCCAAAAGAAGAATATGGAGTATACAACAGATCAGCTGATGGTGCAACTAAGTAGCAGTCGTAAGCTCAATGATCTTTCCTTGAATGAGATCTATTCATTGATTTCTTTTTCAAAGGATGCAATCATGCATTTAAGAAAAATGTTCAATTTTGTGCAACAACCTCCTCTTTGTGATTCACCGGTGTATCATGAAGATGACAAAGTTAGGAAGAACGATGAAGCAACAAAAAGAAATAACATTGGTAATTTAGGGGAAAGCCAAAGTTATTACTTGATGGATCAATGGTTTTTTCCATCTTCCAAACCACCTAATCATCCATACCAAGGAAGCAGTAGCAACGGAAACCCTGATTTGGAGATGCAGCCGATTTGTCCACCAATGCTGACTTTCCATGGGTCAATCACTCAACCATTCCAACATAAACACAACATCAACAATATTCCAATATTGACTAGCAACAGAAACTCTAATTTGGAGATGGAGCCAGTTTGTCCACCAATGTTGAATTTACATGGTTTAGCTGGGTCAGTTACTCAACCAATCCAACATCACCACAACATCAATAATGCTCCAATGGTGGCTAAGAACATAAACCCTAATTTGGAGATGGAGTCAAATTTTCCACCAATGCCGACTTTCCCTGGTTTAGCTGGATCAGTCACTCAATCATTCCATCATCACCAAAAACATCAACAATATTCCATTAGTGGCTAGCAATAAAAACCCTAATTTGGAGATGGAACAGCTTTTTCCACCAATGCTAACTTTCTATGGACCGGTCACTCAATCTTTCCAGCATCACCATAACATCAACAATACTCCAATAATGGCTATGAGTCAACCAAGACAATACTTGCCTGATTTCATGAGTCATGGAGAATCTAGCAACAATAACAATGATGGTTTGCAATATTACAAGAACAAAAGAAACAATAATCTCTACCAAAATAACCACCACCATTAAATGTAGCAACCATTGAATAAGGTAATGTATGTCTGAAGTTGTTTTGACATTAATATAAATTTGCTAATAAATAATAAAAATCATTTTTAAACTTTTAATTGTATAACTTTTAAGTTGACATGAATTTCCTTTATTAAAATGTGTTTGTATTTTGTGTTTAAAATGGCTTTTGAATGTATAAACTATTAATATATTGATATTTAAATAATCATCATCTAGTTGTAATATCTTATTTAATATCAATGTAAAAACAACAACAAATCTAATCTGTGTATGTGTTTAATTTAAGTTCTTTAATATTTATATGGATGGATTTCACATAAACCATTTCATATTGTTCTTAACATATTATATACTTATAGATTTTAAATTAGAAAATAGTTTTTAACTTATCAAAAAATAGAGAAATTCATTTACGTTTATTGCTTTAAAGTAAACATAAAAATCTATTAATTTTTATTATATTATTTATCAATTTTTATAGTTATCTATTCCTTTATATATATATATATTAACAAAAATTTTTAAAGAAACAATAAATATAAATTGGAATGAATTAAATAGACAATGAAAAGAGATTGTAATGTTCATTTATTAAATTTTTGTAGGTTGATATCCTAAGATTAGGAAAACATTTGTTATTTTATTTAAATGATTGTCAGAATCAGTTAAATGTTTTGATTGCTGTTAAAGTCATTAGTGAAATTTTATTTATTTTATATATGCTTTACCACTTAATTTTCTGAACTAAAAGCTAACAGTAAATTTGTTTTGATTCCTTATTCATATTAATTTGGCTTTCATACTAATAAGCAATTTTTTAATCAGTATGTTAATAACATCATACTTTGTGATATTCATGAATTCTTCAAAATATTCCATACATAGATGATATTTTCAAATTATAAAGATAGTTATTAAATCTTTAGCATCATTTTTTTTGATGTAAAACTCACAAATATTAATGAACCCATATATATTTACTTGACTTCTTTTTTTTCTTTTCAAAAATACAAATAAAATAAAGAAACCTAAAGTAACTTAAATCGATTCCTCAATCTAATTTAGTGGCGATGCAACATGATAAGCTTCAAAACACTTACGGTGCAACTTGACTTCTATATTAGAAAATATAAAGTCACTTTAGTAGAAAAAATATTTCTTCATTTAAATCGAATCTTATAACTATTCTGTAACTATATTGTCATTTTAACTGTAACTGAATTGTTAATTTATAGGTATAAAACTATAAAATATTATAAAATATAAAAAAATTCATTTTTTGTTTTGTTTTTTAGAACATTTATTATTATTTTATATCTTTCTTAAATTTTACCAAAATTTGATTATAAACCTCTTTAAATACATGTATTTCACTTTTTTTTTTGTTTTCTAGAACATTTATTGTTATTCTATATCTTTTTAAAATTTTACCAAAATTTGATTATAAACCTCCTTAAATACATGTATTTCACTTATTATATTTTTAACGCATTTTGTTATCTTTATTTCATGAGTTATATATTATGTTTATTTATTTACGATTTATATGATATTTTTAATTCGTCATTATGTGAAAAATATATTTTCCAAACTATCATATTTTAGAAAATTTTCCAAAAATACAATAATTTTTCTATTTTTATTTAAATCTAATTTAAAAAAGAAAATATGTGTAGAAAACATTTTTCAACTTGCTACTCTAAAAGTTGAGAAACTCCACATCAAAGAAAGGATAGAAGATAATATGTTACACGTCGCAACCGTTGTTTTTTTTTTTCAGTAATGGCTCATATGTGTAGTGAAGTCTTCGGATGTAAAAAAAAAAAATGTGTAGAAGCAGTATCTAGTAAGTGTTTTTTTTTCTTTAAACTAAGCTTTTGGTCCTAAATCCTTAATTAATAAATGTTGAAGATAAAACTAAAAGATGATTTTTCGCTGAAGATATAAGGTTAGACACGTGTTTCGAAATCGGACGTCAGGCTAATTCTACCGTCATCGATCCGCGAGAAGCCTCAAACATGAAATCCGAACCGTTGATTAACTCCCTTCAAGCATTGGAATTGGACCGCGATGGTTCCTCCAACATCCGACGTGGCATTTAACTGCATTTAAAAACTGGTTTTGCGTCCGAATACTTACATTTTCTCTCTCCCCAAAAACGCTATCAAAGAAAAAAGCTATTTGTTCTGTTTCGAAAGGAAGAAAGAAGAAAAAAAGTAAACAGAGGAGAAAAATAAACTCAGTGCCGAGTCTTGGGACAGTGAGGTGAGATTCCAAAGTCTTGTGCTTTAGAACCCTTTGGATACTGCCCAAAATCTTTGTCAACTCTATGTTTCGTGCTTTGTTTGAACTCGCATGCTCCTTTGGTTTGGATGTTGTTCTTGTGTTTGTTGAAGCTGAGATGAGAAGTTAGGGTTTCTCATGTGCTTCTCTGATCTGTGAATTTCGATGTTTTGAGAATTTGTTCTCTCTTTTTCTGCCTGGTGCTGTGAACTTACCTGATAAATGCATGAATTTGACTGATATCGAGAGAGATATGTGTTTTGCGTTTTCTCTGAATTCATGTGGTGTAAAGCTTAAGGAGATTTATGTGAGTTAAAGCTTGGTTTTTTCGTGGTTTCATTAATCCATCTAGATCTTTGCCTTCTCCAGAATGCATAGGAAGTTAGGATAAATGATGAAACTTTGAGATTTGAGATTTGATTTTTTAATGCTTTCCTTAATTTCAAATTCTTGTATTCTCTGGGATTCTCCACTTAAATTTTCCATTTCACATTCTTGTTCAGATCTAAAGTAGGAATGAGCGATAGTACACGCATGAGATCTGAATTGGATTTTTCTGAAAGTTTCTTGTTGGCTCTATTGTTGACCAATTTTTCTGAAGTTCGTTTTTTTTTTATTTTTTTGTTTGCATACATGCCAAGTCGATGCGTTATGTTCTCTGTGAGATTACATTACTGGTTTTGCTAATCTCTGGGTTGTGACTTTCAGTTCAGCAGATGTTGAATTTGTTTATAAGGAGCATGAATTTCTGATATCGCAGCGATTTTGATAAGCTTTACTGATTTCTAATGCAGCCCTTGATAGAAAACGGTGGATAAGATCTACTGAGTTGTTTTAACAATGGGGGAAGAAGATTCCAAGGCAAGCGTTGAGCCAACAGCAACGAAGACTACTTCTCTTGAAAAGCCATCAGAGGCTATGGCAGGGAAAAAGGAGGAAGAGAATGCTGGAGGTAAGCAAACACAAGAACTTAAGAAAAATGAGGAGAAGGGTGAACCAGAGAAAATGGAGATAGATGCTGAGATAAAGAAAGATGAAGAAAAAGGTGTGAAGGATAATAAAGAGGAAGAGGTCAAGAGAAAAGAAGACAATGTTGAGACTGAAAAAATGGAAGAAGACGTCACGGTCACAAAAGATGAAGGACAAGCAGAGGCTACCAACATGGATGAAGATGTAGATGGAAAGAAAGAGCAAACTGATGATGGTGTTTCTGGAGGTGGTACGGTGGAAGATACCGTAATGAGAGAAAACGTGGAATCTAAGGACAGTAACAATGTCAAAGATGATGAAAAGCAAGGGACTAAAGAGGCACAGATTACTGAAGCAGACCGCAAGAAAGCTGGGAAAGAATCAGGCGAGGATGTAAAAGATGAAGGTGAAAAAGCAAATGGAACAAAAGATGGGAAAACAGGAGACATCAAAGAGGAAGAAAAGGTGGTACATGGAGACAAAGGGACAGAAAATATTGAAAATGCGGAGACTGTGGATGAAGATAAAAAGGTGCAGACTGTAGATGAAGATCAAAAAGTGGAAACTGTAAATGAAAAGAAAAAGGAGGATAATGCGAAGGAGCAGAATGCGGAGGATTTGGTTCAAGAAGGAAAAGAAGAGGAAGATAAGGAAGAAGATAAAACTGAGGAAGTTGAAGCAGCAAAGAAAAAGGTGGAAGATGAAGAAGAAGGAAGTAAGGATGAGAATGGCAATGAAAAAGTAGAGGGCAAACATGCAAAGGAAGATGAGAAAGAAGAGATGAATGATGAAAGGGAAGATGAAAAAGCTGAGAGCGGGGATGATAAGGAAGATAAGAAAGAAGAGAGCAAGGGTTCTAAAAAGCGTGGGAAGGGAAAGAGTTCTGGGGAAAAGGTTCGCGAGAAGACAAAAATTGAGGGAGAAAAAAAGGATGCAGAACCGAGGACTATTTTCTCTGATCGCCCTGTGCGTGAGCGGAAATCTGTTGAGAGGCTTGTTGCGTTGATTGACAAAGACTCTTCGAAAGAATTCCATATTGAAAAGGTTTGCCAGTACTTTCCTGAGTTGTGTAGAACTTCGCTGCTAGATGTGTTCATAATTATCTTTTGTATAATTACAGGGGCGAGGTGCATATCTCAAAGATATTCCCAACGGTATGTTACGCTATTTGAAACTTCATTGGAAATGTTTCTCGTTGAATTTAGGAATTCCAGTTGTAAAATTAAAACCACGAGGAAAAATTAATATTCCTTTATTGGTTTCGTTTTGTTCAGCTAATTTGTGGTTGAAATGAAATAGATAACTTGAATGTTTCTCTGTAGTTGCTTTCAAGGTAACGAGGAAGAAGTCGGATGAAACTTTGAAGTTGTTGCATACAATTCTATTTGCGAGGAGAGGGAAGGTGAGTGTCTTATTATGGCACTCTGATAGTCCAAAATTCTAAATTACCAATCACAGGCATAGTTTATGCCTTTATGGGTTTTTACGAGTAGGTTGGACTCAGGTGCTGCAGGTCTTATGTTAGTCTCATGTCTGCTAATCATGTTCATATGACTCATTCTTAATGTTTTAACAGGCTGCTCAGATTAAGACAAACATATTGGGCTTCTCAGGCTTTGTTTGGCATGGAAATGAGGTGTGCAACATCACACATGAAGATTATTTTACGTACACCTTTGATTTGTATATAATGGTGTCTCTGGTATTTGCAGGAAAAGGCAAAAGACAAAATAAAAGAAAAGCTTGACAAATGTATCAAAGAGAAACTGTGGGAGTTTTGCGATCTGTTTGACATACATATTACCAAGGCTACAACAAAGAAGGTCAGTACGGCTAGTCATTTCTAAGTTCTTGTTCATGGGATTCATTTTTTTTCCTGTGTGAATAGATAGGCATCATTTGAAGGTCTAAAGATATCTTTGTTTCTTGTTGAGCCATCTGTAACCAAGTTTATGATAATTCATTTCCCCATTTTTTCAAGTATGTCTAACTCATTGTTGCATGTTTCCTCAACACAGGAAGATATTATTACAAAACTGATTGAGTTTTTGGAGAAACCTCATGTGAAAAGCCACGTTCCAGCTAATGAGAAAGAGAAGGTATTTTGGTGTTGACAACGTTGTTTATTTAGAATTTAATTGTCTTGCTTTTTCTTAAAATATTCGGTTGAAACAGTCAAGTAAGGGAGCAAAACGCAAGAGAACTCCCAAGCAAAGCTCTCCTGCAGCTGGTAGTTCATCCTCCAAACGATCAGCAAAGGTATCAATGCGTAGCTTAGATTCTCAATATCACTTATCTGCAACAGTTCATCACTGGTCCAAATTGATCTGATATTATTATTTCCACTGCCTTTGCAGAGTCAACGAAAGTCTGAATCAGGATCAAAGGCAGTCAAAAAGAATTTATCTCTTTCTGATGATGAGTCTGAAGAGGAGAAAGAGGAAGAAGAAGAAAAAAAAGAGAAGGAGCAGAATGCAGAGGAGGAAGAGGAGAACAAAGAGGAGGAGAATGCAAATGGTATACCTGATAAATCTGAGGATGATGCACCTCAGCCTTCTGAAAGCGAGGAGAAAGATGAATCTGAGGAGCATTCGGAGGAAGAAACGCCAAAGAAGAAGCGTGGTTCTAAATTGTCATCTGGGAAGAAAGAATCAGCAGGGAGAGCTAGAAATAAGAAAGCGGCAGTTGCTGCAAAATCCAGTCCACCTGAGAAAGTTACACAGAAGCGATCATCAGCAAAACGAAAGAAGACAGATGATGACAGTGATGCAAGTCCAAAGGCGTCTTCTAAAAGGAAGAAGTCTGAAAAAGTTACCAAGGCCTCGTCCCCTTCAAAGTCCGCATCAAAAGAGAAGCCAGGTTAGAATGTTATCCTGTTTTTTTACCTTCCATTATGATGATCGCTCACGTAGAATCCAGAGTGTGGGTTTGTCAGATGCATATGAGAGTCTTATTCCTTGACGACTCTCTTTGCAGAAGCTAACCAAAACCAGCCACTAATATTTTCTGACACCATTATCTGTGTTTTGTGTCTATGCTGGAAGTAAAAAGTGCTGGAAAAGGGAAAGAAAAAACCAAAGGGCCAAGCGATAAAGTGCTGAAAAATGCTATCGTTCAGATCTTGAAAAGGGTGGACTTTAATACGGTGAGTTAATTTCTCAACCTTTAATATATGACACACTTGACTACTTGGGATGTATGGAATAAAAGAATGCGGCATCCTGCCGAACAAGAAAATCCTGCATTTTCTGAAAGCTAATTAAAGTTTGTTAGAAATATCTGTACAAACTGTGAGTTATCTTTGATATCTAGATAAACTTATAAGAGCATTGTTGTTTTTCTGCAGGCTACATTCACGGACATCATCAAAGAACTTGGTATGAACAGATTGGTTTCATTAATTTCTTTCTTTGGTGATTTCTGGTTATGTGTGTAAAACACATTGTTTCACTCATATTTCAGGTAAGGAGTTCAAAGATGATCTCACCTCAAGGAAGTCATCTATAAAGCTGATGATCCAAAGTGAGCTTACCAAATTAGCAGAAGACGCTGAGGAAGAAGAGGGAGAGGAGGAGAAGAAAGAAGAGGATGCAGAGAAGGAGAAAGCAGGAGGGTCTGCTGGTGGTCAGGAGGTGAAAGCCTAAACTCCTTTCCGATCACATCGCACATACCGAGACTCTCTCCCTCTAGCCTACCATTTAATCGCAGGCACTGTTCATCAGTCAAATGTATAAGTTAAAACTGTGGATGTAATATTTTGTTGTTTTGTTTGAGTCTGGATTGCGCAAACCAGCTTTACTTTTCGTAGAGACAAGAGGAGAAGCTGCATAGCCAAAGGATAGGTTGCTTGTATGTCTATACCATTTAACATAAAAGCCTCCTTGGATTGTCGTTTGATTCGTGAGGCTCCCTTTTCAGACATTTTTTTTTAGTTACTTTTTTCCGGTCGAGGAGGCCGATGGTAATAAATGAGTAATATGATTGTCATGATCCCCTTTTGTTTTCATGTTGGTATGGGAATACTAAGAAAGAGATGCATAAAGGGTTAAAATTGCTGCTGTTACCATTATAGAGTACTTAACCAGATTGTTTTGCAACTGAGACAACATAAATACATTGTGACATACAATAAAGACCAGATGGCTAAACAAGCGTAAATGTAACACCTGTTCAGGCTTGAAGGATCCTGGCTGCTGTGCTATTACTACAAACTACATAACAAGTTGGTTAACAAAATCATCTAAACAGGCATGGAGGATCACGAGAGACCACAAAATTTTTCCTCTCTCTGAAATTAACATAGAAACAATTTAAATGTCAAACATTCTAGCTGTTAAATTTAGTTTAGAAAATAGTGTCTGTCTTATTACATCCAGAAGATTATAATTTTTGTTTGTTTAGTTAGTAGTGTTTGTGTAACTAATTATTCCTTATATTTCAGTGAACACTACACAAACCAAAACCTGATGTAACACTATTGATTGGTTAGCACCTACACCAAAATTATGCTATATCAAAGCCGTAGCTCTAAGACAATCTTATTTATGGTGGAAAGAGGATTCAGATAGTTATCCTCCTGAGACAGCCGTGATTAGCTAATTGCTGTGGATGAAATGTGATCAATATAGGAACTTGGTGAAGTTAACCGAAGAAATTACCGGGTCGATTGCAAAATGGAATCTCGGGTAAGGACATAACCGGAGTTAAAAGTAACGTTTGTGTACGGAATATACTTTGGACCTCTTAAGTAAGAGTAAGAGAAGCACTGTCTGAAACATATTCACTTGTTCTTCTTCTTCTCTCTCCTCTCCATAGTTTTCAGTT
This sequence comes from Sisymbrium irio, assembly GCA_000411075.1. Classification (NCBI taxonomy): domain Eukaryota; kingdom Viridiplantae; phylum Streptophyta; class Magnoliopsida; order Brassicales; family Brassicaceae; genus Sisymbrium; species Sisymbrium irio. The sequence goes on along the minus strand of KE154586.1, from coordinate 1,085,778 downwards.
TCGATCTATTAAAAGTTTCCAACTTTTTCAAATGGGAAGTGGAAGAGACAGAGACGACCCTTTATCATTTACTAGCAACCCGTCGTCGGCTTCGTCTCCGGTCACTGTCTCTGATTACCTCGACAACTTCCTCGGCGAACCCACTTCTCGCTCGGGTAGTTTTCAGAGCGAGAGCTTGCTCGGTGGAGGCGGCGGAGACAGCATTAACGACGCTGATTTCGGATTCGCTCGTCCCGATTTCCGATCGGAGCAACTCGCTGGAACCGTACAGTTTTACGAGAGGCATGTTTTCCTTTGCTACAAGAAGCCTTCCGTTTGGCCCGCCAGGATCGAGGCGGCTGAGTTCGATCGGTTGCCTAGGCTACTCTCTGCCGCTGTATCGGCCAGGAAAGGCAGCATGAAGAAGGAAGTGAGTTCTTTTTTCATCTCATGGGTTCAGCTTGTTTGCTGTTATTAACTTTAATCTCGATTCCAAGAGGATTGCTTGATTCTCGTGGGTTTAGTTCTAATCGTTTTGCAATCATTTCAACTCATTTAGAGATATTTATGGTAAAAAAAGACACTTGCTTTAGGTTGTTTTGGCTTACTTAAAGTATCTGTTTAAGATCGTAACGGAACATGAAATCATTCTTAACACGGGACTGTTGGGATTTTTGTCTGGGTCAGATAAGCTTAGGCGTCTATTTTTGGCAAGAATCTATGGGTAACAACATAATATATCTTATCTGTACGCTTCAATATGGGATCACAGAACACACATAGGTCCGCGTTTGAACTTTTATGTGTTGTGCAGTGGTCTTACTCTTTTTAATGTGATTAAGTCAGTGGTGAATTTAATTGGAGATGGTCTATTTGATGTATGATAATGGATTGCTTAGTCAGTTAGTTTTATGATTAGGGTGTGGCTTCTTATAATCATTGCGTCAGTCATGAATATCATTTTTACCTTTGTGTCTCATGTTGTTTTTCTGCCATCTGTAGACTCGACTGACAATATGTGAGGGCCATGATGGAACAGAGACATCCAATGGTGATGTACTTATCTTTCCTGATATGATCAGATACAGGCAAGGGTCCAAGTATTTCCTTTAGTTTTGTTATTCATTAACAGTGGGGATTTGCTTTTGACTGTTTCAATTCAACAAAAATGCAGAAGGTTGACTCATTTTGATGTGGAGACATTTGTCGAAGAGGTCCTCGTCAAGGATGGTGAATGGCTGCCTGGGAATCCTGAATTGCTAAAAGGCTCATATGTCTTTGTTTGTTCCCATGGATCTCGAGACAGACGATGTGGGGTTTGTGGGCCGTCGCTGGTTAGTAGATTCAGAGAAGAACTTGAGTTTCATGGTCTTCAAGGTAAAGTGTCAGTTAGCCCATGTTCTCACATAGGTGGTCACAAATACGCTGGGAATGTTATCATCTACCAATCAAAGATCCACAGGAAAGTCACAGGACACTGGTGAGTAAGGAAATAAAAGATTTATCGACGGGTTTGAGTCTACATTCATTTTTTTTCCATCTAGTTTTATTGCAAGTTCGGATTAAACTGATCAAGAATTCATTCGAAAAAGAGTTGGTTTCATGAAAAGTTGTGATCTAATAATAATTCGTATCTTCAACACTAGAATGGAATTAGAATATCAAAAGTTCTCTGGAATTTCCGACTTAGCCATTCCATATTTTTACCTGATGATTGATATCTCGTGTGTCAAGGTATGGGTATGTGCAACCAGATGATGTACCTGTTCTCTTGGAGCAGCACATCAACAAAGGTGAGATTGTAGACCGGCTATGGAGGTAAGTTCAAAGTTTCTTGGTCTCGCAGTTCCGAATCACTTGGTAAATAGTGAAACATTATGTTAGCTTCTGATTTTCAGGGGTGAAATGGGTCTGTCGGAAGAAGATCAGAAGAAAACTCAAGAACGACGGTTACAGGTAAACGGTGCAGTCCATGCAGTTATGAGCAATGGGAAAGTGACTCAGGAATCATCACTTCACAGCGCCGATGCTTTCTGCTGCCAGTCACGAGCTGCAGAACCTAATGGTTGTTGCCAACAAAATGGGAACAGTTCCTCGTGTTGTCAAGACGCAACTCTGTTGTCTCTGGAGACCTCGGAAGATAATCAACTTGAAAGTGAAAACAACACTGAGAAGCTTACACCGGGAAGAAAAATTGCGGAAAAGACCTTTTTCAGAATAAATAGTGACAAAGGATCTTCAGCGCGTAAGGTTTGCGCAATACCAACATGGTTAGAGAGCTGGGAGCGAGAAGATACATATGCCGCTCTTGCTGTTGTTTGCGCTGCTGCCTCTGTGGTTGTCGCCTATACTTGCTACAAACAGTTATAATGAAGAAATTTGTAGCCTAAGATGATTGTGTATTGTGTTCTTATTAGACATTGTGACTTTGTTTCAGCTTTCAAACTACTTTTCCCCTTCGTTTCAAGAGGAGGGTGATGTTAGTACTGGTTGGTAATATGTATCAGTTTAACTTGGTTCTGCTGCTTCGCAAGATTCTTTGAAACCGATCGTTTGTGTAAAGATCTCAGCATTGATAAATTTTTGAGTTCAGAGCTATATAACAAAGCTTACAAGTTAGAAATTTGAGCTTCTTTGGGTTCCAGGTAAAACCAGAAGACTGTCTCAGTGATGATGAAAACATTGGAATTTTCCAAAAATGGCATTGACAAAGAATTAAAAATTCTCAAATTTTCGGAATATTAAACGGATTTGCAGATAACAATTTGATCATCTATTGGCAGTTTTCTTGCTGAAAAATCTTAAAAGAAATCAAAGTCGAGATAACTACTCTGATCAGGCTTGACACTGGTAGATGTGGCTGCTGCAGGAGTAGCAGGAGCACTCTCAAGTTCAACCGGCTTCGGTATCTCTGGTGGGCTTGCGCATCGAACCAATGCCCAATTCACTCCTTCGAAGAAAGGGTGTTGCTTTATCTCGGTTGCACCACGCTTATACGCTAATCTATGCTGAGGCTCCTTCACAAGCAGACTCCTAATCAAATCCCTAGCAGCAAAACTGACAACTGGAGACTCAGGGAAACGCAGAGGCTGACCCACAACGTTGAAGAGTGTTGCTCTGTTTCCTGACCCTTTAAACGGGGTTTTACCAAATAATAGCTCGTACAGAAAGATCCCGAAAGTCCACCAGTCAACTGCACTTCCGTGCCCTTCACCTTTGATGATCTCAGGAGCTAAGTATTCATGTGTGCCAACAAATGACATTGAGCGAGCGCTTGTGGGCTCAGCGATGAGCTCGGGCAACGGAGTAACCTGGTTTCCAGTTTCGTTTTTCATTTTCTTGTCCTTCTTGTCTTTCTTGGACTTACTTGAAAAAAACCGTGGAGAAAAGCATGTTGTAGGAGCAGAAATGCAAGATGGCTGTTGGATGCAAGCAGGTTGCGCACAATAACCAGAGTTCCTTTGCAAGGTTTCAGATACGAGGGCAGTTGATCTAACGACTGTGGGGCTCACAGAACACCTCAAAGAGAGGTCGAAGTCAGAGAGCATCACATGTCCATCATCTCTAACAAGAACATTCTCTGGCTTAAGATCGCGGTATATGATCCCCAGCATGTGAAGATATTCCATGGCAAGAAGTACCTCCGCTACATAAAACCTGAATGTGGTAAAAAGGCCAATATGATTTAATACAAAAAGTGGTGTCTCCAGGATGCACAACATTAAATTAATTGTAAATCAAAATAAAATCTTACTTTGCTGCTTGTTCCAAGAATCGCTTCCCGGGCTGTCTTTGTCGAAGGGTATGCAAGTCACCTCCAGGACAGAATTCCATAACCAAACACGAGAACTTCTCAGTCTCGAAATGACTATACAAAGTTGGGAGAAAAGGATGGTCAAGACACTGCAATATCTCCCTCTCGGTCTGAACTCTAAGAAGCTTTTTACGGCTAGCCAAAGCCCCTTTGTCCATAACCTTCATCGCAAAATAACACCTTGTTCCGTGCAACTCAGCAAGATGAACAGTTCCGATATCTCCACATCCTAACCTCTTCAAGAGCCTAAAATGGTTCAAACCCAAAACACCATGTTTCGCTCGAACAACTTGTATTGCCTCCCATCTCACGTCATTCGCCTTGTGAGGTTTGTTGTTACTTAAACTGCTAGACGTGCTCTCATCACTGATATCACTGCTTGTGCTTGGTCTATATGTGTTATGCTTCCCGCTCTGGGCAAGATCAGACTGTTCATCAAGTTTAACTTCTCCACTGGATTTACTACCACAGCTTTGAGCAAAAGACAACGTTGAAGATACTTGATCTGCCAAAGTGCTGACTGAGACACTTTGACTAGAATTGGAAACCGATGCTTCCGAGGTTTTCTCATGGCCATTTTCCTTATTATCTTCTCCAGAACCAGACTTTGAGGCCATGAACGGATAACTATATACTTAACACCCAAGACTCAAAGAAGTGCTCCCGACTCCAGTTATCACTGCTGTCACCGATCCACTCAGAGAGTGACCTGAGCTCTGCATTAGGCAAAAACATAGCGTCTGTTACTTTGCCTCAAAAGAAAATTCACGAAAGAAAAGCAGTTATAACATTGGGTCTCATAGCTTAGAACAATAATTAAAGCATTTCAGATTTAGATAACGTAAGATTAGGCTAGTTAATAAAACTAAAATCATGGGATAATAAACAACAATCAAGGATACCGATCTGAGCTCTCCTTTCAGTTTCCTTGTAATCAATAAACATCTTTTACCATAAAGCTGAGCAGATAAGCACATAAACGCTAAAAAAGTTGCTATTTTTAAAAACAAAAGACAAAACTCAGAGCTGAGGCCATGGTTCAATCATTGCGAGCTAAAAGGATCAAGCTTTATCAATCAAAATAAGAAATAACATCGAGTATATCATAATTTCCATATCGAACGCAGGTAGAAAGAAAGAAGCTTTAGCTCTACCGTGATATGGATCTTGAGCTCAAAATCACAGTGACAATCAATAGAGAAAGTTTCACACTTACTCAACCCAAAGTGATTTCACTATTTCCACATCAGGAGACACTTCAAACCCTCTGATTCTCCAATTAACCTGAACTAGCATAAACCCTAATCAGGCAATCCATGCAAAGCAGAGATTATTCAAACAGATCTCAGAAAAGCAAGAACAATCAAAGTAAAGCTCTTTTGGATCTAAACAGAAAAGCAAGCGCTAGAACTCGTAATAAACAAAAGAAAACAAAGAAGGGAAATTGAGGAGAAACACCCACAATTCTTTACCTTAAAAAGAGCTTTATGAGAGGAAAGATCTTGACACAGCTTATCTTTACTGAGGAATTAAGAAGGAAATGGATATTGAGAAAAGGAAGAAGAGGACTTTAATCATGAATCGCTAAAGAGAAATGAGGAACTCATCACCTTCCTTCCATGGAAATGAAGAGAGAGAGAGAGATAAAGAAGAGACAATGAATCAGAGAGTGAGGAAAAAGAGAGTTTGGGTCTACCATCAAAAGTGGTGGGTCAAAGCAAAAGTTCTCGACTTTTTTTAGGGCTTTTCAATTTCTTTTTCTTTCCATGTTTATATTTCCCAAAAGCTCTCAAGAATGCTCATATGCCCTGTAATTTGGTCATAAATTCCATTTCCATGTTTAAAATTATATAAAAAAGTGTATTTTCAATATTATATGCAAAATTGTCCTAACCATTGTTTTGCACATATATAGTCGTAATGGTTGTGGAACGAAATATTTAACTATCCATACGCCACAACTTAGATACATTCTTTTTTTTCCAGCAAGAAGGTTTTGGAGGAATTGAAATTTACTCTCTGCTTTTAAAAGCTGTATGTTTTGGGTCATACAACGGAATCTCTTTTCAATGTTCTTTATAGGATTTTGGAATATCCATATGTAAAGCGCATTCACAGCAATTATACGATGATACTTTTATCAGTGTACACAACATATTGTCTATGCATGTGTGTAGAGTGTACTGTACTACTGTCTACAGCAAGGAGGAGTATATGTGCTGAAAGTCTAAAAATAGTAATAAGAAAATTAGTTCAGGGAAGTTAATGTTACGGTCCCCAAAGAGAATCTGACAAAAGATGGATCAAGAACTGAAAGGATTGTCATGTTTCTCATTCACTTAAGTCCCACCTTCGAAAACCTTCACATCTCTCCCTAACAATAAACAGCTAGCTCACTCCCAATACCCTCGATTCAATTTCATCCCTTTCATCAAATCAATTCAATTATTTCCAAGGCCATTATTTCTATCCTTTATGTTGTGAATGGACCCCACCGACCAAAATTTATATTTTTTATACTAGAGTTGCAAAGATCAGAAAAATCCATAGCCTTATAAACACTTTTTGGCTACCCTGTGAGAAAAGTGGGTGACTCATTTCGATTTTTCAACTAATTTATAATTCCACAATTGATAAAAATACAATTGAGTTTAAGAGAAAAAAACAGATTCACACAATAATCTTCTGAGATTGATACAAAACTTTTGTTGCACATGTAACTTGTCGAGGCCGCAAGAGTGAGTGTCACTATTTCTTTCCCACGGTTTTAAGATGTTAAACTCAGTGGATTAACTACAAAGCCACTGCGCACTGGGTACTGCAATAGATACCTTACACCAAGCCAATGAAGTCTCCTTTCTCGTTTCCTTTGCCACGACCAGAATACGAAAATATTCTACTGAGATTGTTCTCCAAGATGCTTAAAGAACCCTAGCAGCTTCTCCCAGACTCCTGGTATTATCCCTCTTTTCTTTTCTCTTCCCTGCAACAGACTCAAATATTATGGACAAAGTACATATGATACAACAAATTATACAAGAGCGTTTTTGTCTGTCAAGAAAAAACAATAAATATTTTACCTAGCTTGAGCAATTTTTGTTGTGTTGCGATCTTTTCTTCTTCTGCTTCCTGGGTCCTACCACATTTTTATTCTTTTTGCCTTTGGTGTTCTCCTTTGAGCTTGGAATTCTTTGTTTGTTCTTGTTTTCTTTACTCTTACTCTCTCGCTTGCGTTTACCACTGGCAGCAGAAGGCTTCTCCAACTTCTCAATAGTCTCAGCCTCATCATCGTCATCACTAGACACCTGAGCTTGCTCTATTCTTTTAACAGGCTCATCACCTTCTGAAGCCTGCTTTGCATTGCTCATCTTCTGCAGCTGCATGACGAAAAAAGAGAGAAATACCTTATCGATTTGAGCACTATTGGTATTTCATAAAACATATTTTCTAGTATCTTTCGCGAGAAAAAGCTTTTCGTAGGCTAAGTCCAATTGTATACCTTTGCAACAAAGAATCCGTCCAAATTGTGTACGTGGGGATAGAAACGTCTAGTTTTCTCTAAAGTAGGATGGAACCGGTGTTCTCTAAATCTACTAAATCTGATGACATGAAGTGAAACAATTGTGATCAGAGAAAAAGAAAAGTCACGAAATGTTCCTCTGGAGATGAAATGTATATTACCCTGCTTGGCCAAAATCAAGTCCACATGGAACAAGTTTGACATCCCTCTTTTTCAAGGCATAATCGATTACAGCTTCGTTCTGCATAATTTGTTGTATAAATCAATATACTGACAAAACACGAAGACGCAAGAAAGAAAAACAGTGGAACGCAAAATTTACGGCTAACCAACCTCGGGAATCATAATTGAACATGTTGAGTAAATAATATATCCACCAGTTTTTGATTCGGCGTCCACCAAATCGATTGCAGCAAGTATAAGTTGCTACGCGGAAAAAAAAAGAAAGAAAGCACGGTTAGCATTACAAGCCTCAGGCATCCTTCTTGAGCTCCTCCAAAGTACCATAACAGAGTATAAAAGACGTTCAAGCAATTTTCATCATTAAATATTCGTCTGCGAATGTAAAGAATGTTAAAGGCACAACCATACCTTTTGCAAATCAGCAAACTTTTTTATGTCATTAGCACTTTTGGAAGTTTTAACTGATTCATCTTTTGATATAACCTGCATTGTGTAGATGAATATATTAAATTACGAACAGGGAGAAAAACATAAAGAGATTATAAGAGGGCTGAAATGAAAAGATTCTTACGCCAGTGCCACTGCAAGGAGCATCCAACAATACTCTATCTACCGAGTTCTGACCGAAAACCTTGGGTAGCTGAGAGGGGAAAAAAAGAGATAAACAAGAACTTAATGGGATTAACAGAGAAGCTGTCCTTAAAACTTAGTTCATTGTAAACAAGAACTTCAATGGGATTAACAGAGAAGCTGTCCTTAAAACTTAGTTCATTGATACAGTTACAGTCTTGCCAGTAATTTTAATTTGGTAGAGCTCATGGTCTACAACCGGTTTGCAGAATTTTATATCCTCATTGCCTCAAGCATGTATCATCGATAGATGAATAAAGGTTCAAGAAGCTAACCTCTCTTCCATCATAGTTACAAACTATGGTATTCGTCACCCCCATGCGATTCAGATTGGCAGTAAGTGACTTAAGCCTAGGTACTTTCATCTCGTTTGCATATATGATGCCTGGTTATATTATCATTATAAAACATTAGGATAACCAGCTAAGAATAAAAATATGGGTTTAAGAGGACGAAGAAACCAATGAATGCATACCAGTATTTTTCATTAGGGCAGCAACATAAGTTGTTTTACCACCAGGGGCGGCACTGCAGGCAGAGAGTATAAAACCTTGTTATAAATATCACTTTAAAGTAGTTGCATCTCTCACATAATGAAGCAGTCAAATTGGCTCTTCCGTTTTAATAGCACTATGAATCATAACACATGATAAAATTCACAACATGCACTTGAAAATCAACTTCAGGTACAACTTGGTCAGCATAGTACGATAAACTTACGCCATGTCCACGACGCACTCTCTCTCTCGAGGAGCAAGAGCCATGACTGGTAAGAAGGAACTAGCACTTTGCAACTGCAAATGCACCAACAGACTTATGAAAACCAGTACCGAATACGATAAAGTCTGAGCTGGAAGTATAAAAAGATCAGGAATTCACGTACCATATAGTAACCAGCCAGATATTCAGGAGTTGCACCAATTGGAACTTGTGAATCATAAACGATAAGTCCAACCTACAAATTTTATGACAGGATCAATTACAGATGGTCCTCAAAATAGGACTTGCCAATCGAGAAGACTACAATCTGCAAACACTACTTACTTTTGACCACTTGCTTAATGGGTCTAGATTAACTCCTCTGTTCAAAAGTACATCAGCCAGATCCCGTCTCCGAGTCTAGCCAAAACAAACATCACCCTTAAGTTTATAGCTCAACAGTTGAGAAAATATTTATTCGAGACACTCCAGGGTATAACCAAGTTCACCTTAAGAGTGTTGGTGCGTATTGATGTAGGCCTTTTCTTTTCAAAAGCTTCGATTAGTTCCATGAGTTCAACAGGAGGAAACATCTGCCAATAGATCCCAATCCACGATATGTCAGTAACAGAATTGTCGACCTCCTACGCATAGCTTTCCATCAAAGAGAACAGAGTGAACATAAAAAGTTAAAGTCCGAGATTAGCAAATAACCTCAACCAGCGTTCCAATAAGAAACTCATTATAGCCGTAATAAGAACCAAGATCAGCTTTAAGCTGTTCAACAAAATCCTTCCTCTTAACTCCTTCTGGCCTCAAATCCTTAAAATTCGACAGCACTCTAACAACTGAAACACATATAAGCACCATCAAGCTACGAACCGAAAAACTGATTCATTCTAAACAATCCCCATAATGAAACTAAACAAAAATTTCAAAAGGATTAAAATTTGAAGACGTTACTCACTCTCTTTTATCCTCGTTTGTAAGCTAGGAATATCTGGCGGTCCACGTGCCTCTTCTTCAAGTTCCTGCACAATGTAGATTAACAGCAAAGATGAGATAACTGACATCCAAAAGCTCCATTGATCATGTCAACACAAACCAAACCAAGAATTGCAAACTAAAGATAACTCATTCGACATGTGTCAATTAAAAAAGAGAATCATAAAGTGAACAACTTTATAATCAAAGCGTAAGGAAAAATTAAACCTTTTTGGTTGGTAGACGAAACTCATCAGGTTGCTCCTTAATGTTCATCTGGAATTCATCATTTGCATATTTTTCCTGCCTTTTTCGCTCTTCATCAATAGCTTTACTTTTCTTCACGATATCTGATCCATCAGAGTCAGAATCCGAATCACAACCCAAAGGTCCCTCCTCATCTTCGCTACCATCTAGAAAGTCGTCAGCCAAGGCTTCTGTATCCTCCTCCTCCTCCTCCTCCTCTTCAACCTCCTCATCATCATCATTTTCTTCTCCATCACCATCTGAGAAAAGCTCAGAACCTAACTCATCTCCTTCATCAGACTGTGCATTCTCTTCTTCTTCTTCTTCTTCTTCCTCCTCGTCCGTGGAAGCTTCAGGTTTCTCGAGGGGCTTCTCAACCGAAATACTCTTCCTCTGCTTCTTCAATGGAGGCTTATGGGATTTGGCCACCTTCTTCAGTGGATGCGTAGTGGTCGACTTCGCCCGCTTATTCAGTGGAGTAGGATTCTGTGACTTAGCTCCCTTCTTCTTGTTACGCGTAAGAGCAGCCATAGGCGATGGTTTAACGACTTAGGGTTTATCGCGGCGAAGAAGGTTTAACAGTAAGCTGCAAGAAGAAGAACTTAGACTGAAGAGGAAACGACGTTGTTTAGTGGGCCGATTAGTACGAACTAGTTTAGAACTATTAATGGGCCGAAGTTAAAGTTACTACTTGTTAGCTCATTACATTGTGGTCCATTTGCTGGATTTCACTTATAAATTGACCTTAAACGTCGTTGTTAACTTATCTTATCGGATTAGTCTGACTTTCTCGTTCAGACTCGACTTGTCTTAACGGCGACAGTCCACATGTCTTAACTAGTTAACTTTAAACGGATAATAGCGTTTATGTCAATATGAGTCTAGGCCACTTTTCAGTAATTGGCGTATATGCATTAGCCAAGTTAATTTGATTTAATGTTGGAAGTTAATACAAAGCTTATAACTAAATAATTCACCTACTTCACAAACAAAATTATTTATGCATGCTGCGTCGTTACCCATGCATGAGTAAGTTGATAACCATATATACTGAATTCACGTAATTTTCTAAAATCCAGTTTATATATTTATTCGTGAATTAGTTTAATTGCCGCCGTCGTTGCCCATGTACGATACGTAATTTCCTAAAATCAGCTTTTTAACTTGTGAATTAGTTTGCCGTCGTTGCCCATGCATAAGTAGTAAGTCCATCGCCTTCTTTAGAAATACACAAAATAAAAAACACGAATGTTATTCTGGTGATTCTCAAATCCCTTGTAAAATATAATTCGATGACCAAAACTGTAAACATTGTATTAGAAAAATTGATGTTGCAGGTTACTTACTTACCACACAATGTCATAGACGGTGACATGAAACAGATTGAAAAAGACAGTGGTTATAGAGACAAAAAGTTGAGAAAAAGTGGAACGTCTGAAAGCATGCGTTTCATATTGTATAGCCGATATATTATGGAAACTATGATACATAGATTGGCTGGCAATGGCAACCCAATGGGCAACAACACACGATGATACAATTATGACTAGCTAGGTGAGAAACTTTATATCTTAGCGACATCGCCAACTACATATATATATCCTAATTTTCATTTTTTTTTTGGAAAAACCTAATTTACAATCGAAAAACAGAAGGAACACTAGCTAGTAACCCAAAACAATAAGACCAAAATAAATCTAATTAATCGGACCGACGACGGGCATCCTACAGATAAAAGAATCCAAATTAATTTGGGGATGGATGAAGCGGTGCCAGCAAGCATTGAATTTATGATAAGCTTTCTTTAGTCAATAACATGATAGATTGATAGCTAACTTCCAAAATATCTCTACATATATATCGATGAATTTCTAAATTGTTAGTTGTTACTATCCCTAAATCTTTGTTTTCAGCTGCTGGAAGTGGGCGCCAGTAAAATTGCAAACTCTTACGGTCTTACCTCACAAAATTGTCATGTTCCAGTTATTTAGTTTTTGTAAACTCCCGTTACTTTAATAATTATTGGAATGCTCAATTTCGTTTTGTAGTTTACTGTTACGTTTCAATTTTTCTTCTATGTAGAACTGACTTTTCTTTCTTTTAGAGCAAAGCTATAGAGTTATAACAAAAATCAGAGCCATAAACTCTGGTTAGGGTATCTGTTAATTATTGAATGCTATATCTAGTATCTATTTATTATCTTAGTTAAAAGTATATGTTTGGTTAAGATACTAAACGTAGAATCTAGCTACCCTTATAATTATACACGAAATAAAGATTCCACTTTATACCCCGAAATTGAAAGATTTGTTTTTTTCGTTGAAACAGTCTTAGTTCCAACGAGTGAAGATAATTATGTGTATATAAATAAATAAGTTCATATAGAAGTAAAAAATACGTACGTCTTCACTCTACCATATAAGGGAGAAAACCACTCCATCCTCTTTATAGTATCTTTCAAAAGTAAGTCATTAGCCCAAGTTGGTCTGCAAGAAAGTTTCTCTCAATTTTTCATACTCAGGCAAGTTTTCCAAAACTTCGGTCATCCTCACTGGAGCCGTCGTCATATTCCGATAACTTTATGAAGAAGAAGATATAAAATGGTAAGCTCTCTCGAAGTCACAAGACCTGAATCCAACCCCCCGGAGCATAAGTTTGAGTCCAACATCATCATAGCGGGTAAGTCAGACTCGGTTCTGTTTTGGTTCTGTTTGGTTTGGTTTTTATCTCTACGGTTCTGGCAAAACCTAACTGTTTTATTATTTATAATATTCTCGATATTCCAATTCAATCGATTAAACATGTTAGTTATCAAATAAATTTGGTTGGTTCCCCCATTAAACCGAAATTTGGCTGGTTTAACTCTCTTTTGCGGCACAGAAGAAGGCGATGAGGAAAACGACAGTCCAATAGAAGAAGTTCGGTTAACCGTACCGAGAACCGACGATCCGTCTCAACCGGTTTTAACATTCCGTATGTGGTTCTTAGGAACAGCCTCGTGCGTGGTACTTGCATTCGTGAACCAGTTCTTCGGTTACCGGTCGAACCAGCTCATGGTTTCCTCAGTAGTGGCTCAGATCATCACTCTCCCTCTAGGAAAGCTCATGGCCACGACTCTACCGACGAGGAAAGTTCGGTTACCCGGTACGAATTGGTCCGGTTCGTTGAATCCAGGACCATTCAACATGAAGGAACATGTGTTGATCACTATATTCGCTAGTGCTGGAGCCTCAGGAGTTTATGCAACCGGTATAATTACCATTGTTAAAGCATTTTACCACCGGAATCTCAACCCGACCGCCGCCATGTTGCTTCTTCAAACCACTCAGGTAAACAATATGGTTCTAATAGTAAATTATTTCATATGTTAGACTTTAAATATATTTACCAACAATTTGACAAGCGTTACCTTAGAAATAATTTAATAGTTAACGATGTATATCCTTTTTTTGTTGGTTATAAAAGTTGTTGGGCTACGGATGGGCGGGAATGTTCAGGAAGTTCTTGGTGGACTCACCGTACATGTGGTGGCCGTCGAATCTTGTTCAAGTCTCTCTCTTTAGGTTCGGTTTACATCATACACATTTTGTCTGTCGTGAAAATTTAAATTTTGCAAAAAGCGTTTCTACTTTAGTTAGGACTGGATGATTTTGTTAGTCTTTTATTATACTCGTGAATCAGTCCCATAATACTATTATTGTTCTTTAGGTCTAACATTTGTTTATTATTTGGTTGTGAAATGGTAATTCGATTAGAGCCTTGCATGAGAAGGAGCAGAAGTGTGAAGGCAAACAAACGAGGCTTAGATTCTTCCTAATAGTCTTCTTCTTGAGCTTCGCTTACTACATTGTGCCTGGATACCTTTTCCCTTCCATCTCGTCCCTCTCCTTCGTCTGCTGGATATGGACCCGCTCTGTGACAGCTCAACAAATCGGTTCAGGGCTTCATGGTCTCGGCATCGGCTCGTTCGGTCTCGACTGGTCCACGGTCGCAGGTTTCTTAGGCAGTCCCTTAGCAGTGCCCTTCTTCGCTATAGCCAATTTCTTTGGCGGATTCTTCCTCTACTTTTATATTATCCTTCCTATCTTCTACTGGAGCAACGCCTATGAGGCAAAGAAGTTTCCTTTCTATACCTCTCAGACATTTGATCACACCGGTCAGCGTTACAACACCACTCGTATCCTCAATCAGAAAGCATTCGATATTAATCTTCCCGCTTACGAAAGCTATAGCAAGCTTTACGTCAGCGTTATGTTTGCTCTCATCTATGGACTCAGTTTCGGTACTCTTACCGCAACCATTTCTCACGTCGCCCTCTTCGACGGAAAGTAATAATACTTTTTCTCTTTACTATGCATCTTACATAGATCAACTCATCAGTCTCCATGACAAATCTTTTGCTGTTATGTTCTCCTTGAAGGTTTATCTGGGGGATGTGGAAGAACGTGACATTGGCGACAAAGAACAAGTTTGGAGATGTACATACAAGATTGATGAAAAAGAACTATAAGGAAGTACCTCAATGGTGGTTTGTTGCGGTTCTCGCGGTTTCCTTTGTGCTAGCTCTTTACGCATGTGAGGGATTTGGCAAACAGCTTCAGCTTCCGTGGTGGGGACTTCTACTCGCTTGTGCCATTGCATTTACCTTCACTTTGCCTATCGGAGTTATCCTAGCGACTACAAACCAACAAATGGGTCTTAACGTCATAACGGAACTGATCATCGGGTACTTGTACCCGGGAAAGCCACTTGCCAATGTGGCTTTCAAGACTTACGGTTACATGAGTATGTCCCAAGCCTTGTACTTTCTGGGAGACTTCAAACTTGGCCACTACATGAAGATCCCTCCAAGATCTATGTTCCTCGTTCAGCTTGTTGCGACCATGGTTGCTTCAACTGTCTGCTTCGGGACCACATGGTGGCTGCTTTCGTCAATCGAGAACATCTGTAACGTAGATAAGCTCCCAAAGAGTAGCCCCTGGACTTGTCCTGGAGACGAAGTGTTCTACAACGCATCGATCATTTGGGGAATCATCGGTCCTGGAAGAATGTTCACAAGTAAAGGTGTATACCCAGGGATGAATTGGTTCTTCCTCATAGGCCTCCTTGCTCCTGTCCCAGTCTGGTTCTTTGCGAGGAAATTCCCGGAGAAGAAGTGGATAAAGCAGATACATATCCCCTTGATCTTTTCAGCGACTAGCGCGATGCCAGTGGCCAAGGCTGTGCATTACTGGTCGTGGGTCTTTGTTGGGGTCATGTTCAACTACTATATCTTCAGGAGGTACAAGGGATGGTGGGCGAGGCATAATTACATCCTCTCTGCAGGTCTTGATGGAGGCACAGCGATAATGGGAGTGCTGATCTACTTTGCGTTACAGAACAACAATGTAAATTTTCCCAATTGGTGGGGAAGTGAGAACACAGACCATTGCCCTTTGGCGCATTGCCCTACAGAGAAAGGCATTGTCGTGGAGGGCTGCCCGGTTTTCTAATGAGATTGCTTTTAAGTTTTCTCAAATCTACAGGTTAGTGACGGTTTCTGCCAAATGGAAATGGTTTGGTGATCATAAGTAATATTGTGTGGACTTTTGTGAGCTTCAAAAGAAAGGAGCTCCCTGTAAGAAAATGATTTACATATGTATAATTTTAAGAAGTACGTGACTCCGAGATTTTTAACCATGCATCTTGCAAGTTAAGAACAGCCAAAAGTCATATAGGCTCATCAATGAGAGAAATTCATTAATATGTTGCCCACAATTAGTGCACTAGTCGACATTTTTCCCCTCTCGAGTAGACTTCACATCAACGACTAAAAATGGACATGAAACGGATTGAAGAAGACATTATACTAGCTAGTGATTAAAAACAGAAGTTTCAGTAAAAATGGAACGTCAGAGAAGCATGCGTCTCCTATTATGTAATTTAATGAAATTTAATGGAACTTCAGGCTCTTCCATTTCTTGATGAAATTTAATCTGATATAAAACTACCTTAGCTGATGGCTCCTTTAAGAGAGTATCTTGCTGCCTCAAACCAACTTCCAGTACTTGGAAGCATCCCTCATATAAAGCTAACAAGTACTGTATTGCATATATTATTTACTCATAAAATAAGATAATATTACTACAAAACTGATATATTGGAATATGATAGCATTTGCTAGTTCAAGAACTTTGGAAGTTTACAAAGATAATTTCATTGAGCAGTATGTACATTGAATCAACAGAAAAACGACTATTCTACTTCCAAGAGAAATGGAGCCTGAGTAAAAGAGTAAGACATGTGATCGCCAATGTTCTTGGCTACAACATAATCAAAACCTTTGCATTCCCAAGAGACATACACAGCTTATTAAAGCTCCTCTATCTGATCCATCAAACCAACAAAAAAACGAAGTGTGCATAAAGAGACATAATTTCAAGTCAAGGCCAAAGTTTTCTATCTGAATTGCAGGGACGTAGCTAAAAAATGCTTCAACTGGTTGTCAATTCTAAGCAATCAAGATCTTATAAATTTGCCACCTTTAGATTAATCATTTTACTCTGCAAAACTCAAAAATTTGCAATTCAGGGGACGTGTCAACGCAATCAGATCCCTTAAGTGCATAGTTCGATTTCACATCTTCGAAAATCAGGACAATTATGACAGATGAGATCGTCGAATCAACATTTTGTTTGATTTGAGATATTCAATTTTTTTTTTCTTGTTTGGATAAATATATACCTTTTTGATTTTCGGTTAAATTTTTTAATTCAGTTCAGATAAATAAGTAATTAATTACTACAAAATCAACATAAACATGCCGAGAAAAACGACAAAAAAAATCAATTTTTTAAGAATGTTTTATGATTTTTCTAATCCAAAATTAATTGCCTTTGCGTTGAGGGAGAAAAGAAAAACGAGAAACGGTTAAAAGCAGCGGTTGCTGTCGGAGTATTGCTTCAAAGGCAAAAACTCAGGTTGTTAAGTTTATAGGCCAACGGTTCTCGTCTCCTTCTCTGCTTCTCTTCAATCCTAAGCAAAAGTCCATTTTTTTCGGTTGCTTCTTCGTCCCCATCCCAACGCCTAACCTCACCTTCCCTGACATATTCACTGCACCATCCTTTCCCTTTCTTCTTCTTCTGTATCAAAAACGTGCTTCATCTGAGTTTACCAGTTCATACGAAAAGGAACAAAACCCTTTTCTGAGATCTTATCGTCTGTTCATAGTCTTTGGTTATTTTCCTCTATTCCGCTCTTTTTTTCTGAGGTTGAGATTTCCAAAACATCTCAGGCTGTTCCGTGTAATCAGAGTAGGTATGTGACGATACGCCTCACTCAAGTATCCATGTGTTTATTTATTTACACGTACATCATAGTTGCATAATCAAGAGTTTTGTCGACTTTCTTAGCTCCAGCTTGACCTAATACTGTTGGATTCTCAGGTCCTAAGAGGGGATCAAATCAAACTCTCTGTGATTCTTGGCTTACAAGTTTCGATATGAGTACACGTTATTCCACTCAACTCCAATCATCAGCCATTACATCCATCACCGTCTCGTCATCTTCTTCCTTGGGCTCCACGACACGGGATGATAACAGTCACATGGCTGCAGCTTCCAACACTCACGAGAGCTCTCCCACGTCCTTCTTGATAAGACTTGCCATGAGAGTATCTAGATCAAGGTGGTTCATTTTCTTGAGAAGAGTGTTTCATTACCAGAACGGCTCAAGATCTGATCTTGGCACCAACCCTTTCGATTCAACCACTTGGATGATATCAGAGCTCATCGCTTTACTTTTACAGATC
Source organism: Sisymbrium irio (assembly GCA_000411075.1). Lineage (NCBI taxonomy): Eukaryota > Viridiplantae > Streptophyta > Magnoliopsida > Brassicales > Brassicaceae > Sisymbrium > Sisymbrium irio. Next base: position 1,067,934 of record KE154586.1, on the reverse strand, counting down.
ACTGTCATTTCATTCACACTAGCTTTGTCGAAGAACGAGCGGCCTATTTGGCCAGTGAGGCTCTGGATCACCGGCTACAACGTCGGATGTCTGCTCAATCTTATGTTATTATACGGTCGGTACCGTCAGCAAGATATTAGCCAAGGAAATGGATTTAGCTTTGGTGACATTGAGCAGCAACAAAGAAGCAGAGAAGAGACCAGGTTACTAGCAATTTCTGTTGTTTTTTTATTGAACATTGATCACAAAACTTGTAATGTAATGAACTGGTGGCAAATGATAGGTTTTCTCTTGTGTTTCAGGTGCTCGCATTTAATGAACAGATGCCGGACATTGCTGGAGCTGTTCTTTGCGATATGGTTTGTGATAGGAAATGTATGGGTGTTTGATTCTAGGTTCGGTTCTTTCCACTATGCTCCAACCCTTCATGTCCTCTGCATCTCCCTTCTCGCTTGGAACGCTCTCTGCTACTCCTTCCCGTTTCTTCTCTTCCTCCTGCTCTGCTGTGTGGTGCCTCTCATCAGTAACTTCCTCGGCTACAACATGAACGTTGGATCTTCTGAGAAAGGAGCTTCAGATGACCAAATCTCCAGTCTCCCCAGTTGGAAGTACAAACTCATTGATGAAACTTGTGATTCTGATCCTTCTCACGCAACCAATGATCCGGTAAGCTCTTAACATCAACTCTGAAATAGGCCAAATAGTCAGAAATTGATCTTTCTACGGATTGTTTTACCTGTAAAACTGCAAGAACATTCATAATTAGTACTGAGATAATGGAGTGCACGAACCAGATTGAGTTGAGTTTTTGAACGTGATGGAAACTGTTTGCAGGAGTGTTGCATATGTTTGGCAAAGTACAAAGATAAAGAAGAAGTGAGAAAGCTTCCATGTTCGCATAGGTTTCATCTCAAATGCGTAGATCAATGGCTTCGTATCATCTCGTCTTGTCCTCTCTGCAAACAAGATCTCCCCAACTAAACGAGACAAGAGTCACAAGATTGAAACTCTGACCAAATTTCTATACTTTGTTGTTTTTGTATTTTTTTCTGTTGTCGTCCAGAACGTCCCGGTTACTTGTGTGAGTGTCATTTTATATTTTTGCTTTTTGTGTACAAAGGAGCTCACCAGTAACCTGAAGGTCATTCCAACTATAAATGATAACATGAATAAAAACATAAAACATGATCAAATATCTGTTGTTTACCGATATTGTCTGTTCCTCTCTCATACGAGTGAAAAAACATCAATCAATTAACGAATTTGTTATTTGCCAGAACATCATACTTTGAGTTTGAGATGCTTCTCTAATTGAAACCCAAAGACCAAACAAAGTTCAGATAAAATAAACCGACGTCGTCGTCGTATAGAAACAGCGCATAATGGTGTGAGGCTCCCACTAGACGACGTGTGAAAGTTAATGTAAGCTGGTTTTTCATGGCTCCTTTCTTTTACAACTGTATCAACATCTCAGAGTAAATAAAAAAAAAGAAAGACTGTATATTCTTATTTTAAATTAATAAAAAAAGACATATAAAAACGCCAACAAATCAGTACTTTGGTGTTTTGTTTATCTCCCTTGTCGGAATATTTTGTTTATTTAGTTTTTGCATAATTTAAAACTTCTGCCTTTCTCTCACTTAACAAAAAAAAAAGAGCTGTTTTTTTTTGTTTATTGTTTGTTTGGGGAGGAGTCTTCACCGCAAAACCATCGTCAGCTTTCAACTGCCGGAGCCACCGTAAGGAAGGCTCTTCATCGGCACGTGACGTAAGGCTTTTTTGTCCTCTCTTATCTTGTTGAACCCTTGTCTACGATTTCTCTGTCGGTCGGTCGATCGATTACTCGTAATCTCGTGCGTTTCCCGGGAAAATCGCTAATTAAAGTTTGAGATTGAGAACGAAGCAACTTGATTATCAAATTCGTACTCGCACGGATAGATCCTTCTCGAGTTATATAACCAGATTCATCCCCGTCTCTCTGACGACTTATTGTATCAAAATCCCAAAATTTGGAAACTAAGTAGCTAGATCAACCACTTCTAGATTCAGGGTTTCATATCCTCGTGAAAGATCGAATTCTTGTAAATCGTTTTATCCCTTCTTCCTGATGCTTTTATTATAGTTTTTTTGAGCTCTTGTGTTCTTGGATTTGAGTGTGGGGTTCTTGCCTAAATCATGCTTGTTCCAAGACTAATGATGTTTTTAACAAGAGAATACTACATTGGTTCATCTGGAAACTTTTTTGTTTTTGGACTTTTAGAGTTATGCAAACAGTTGAGTTCGTTTAGGATATGCCTCTTGTCTGTTTACGCGAGTCTCTGTTAGCCTTTAGTTTTTTTTTTTACTTCAGTTCTGAAATGATGAATCTTGTTTGCTTCTGTGATACTGTTGGTTTTGATTTAATGACTAAATTCCATTTCATATTAATGACTACAGTCCATTTCCTTCTCTTTCCCATGCCAGATATTTTCGTGGTCTATAAAGCGTCGCCTTTCTTGCCTTTTCATACGGGGACTAGGAAATGGTTAAAAGGTGCTTATCTATCTTGTTCTTATGCATTTATGTTTTTAGTTTCTCCCAAGTTGTTGTTCCTAAAGTTCTTACGTTTTTCTTGTTTTGATAGGCATGGAGAGTTTTGATTTACTAGAGGTATCATGTCGCAGTGCGTAGACGGTTTCAAGCATGCATGCAACTCTTTGTTGCGGTGTTTTGATATTGATATATACAAACAATCTGGAGGCCTTGGAGACCCTGAACTACTTGCCAGAGACACAGTTTGTATGCTCTCAGCTTCCATGCTCTCTTTTTAGCTCAGTTATAATGGCCCAAAGGCACGCTAGTACTCTAGATGGTGCAGTCTGTTAAGAGGATTGTGAATCTTTCCTCTCGTATTTTTGATTAAATATCGTTTTGTTTGCAGTTAGCGTGAGTGAAATAGAGGCTCTCTACGAGCTGTTTAAGAAAATCAGCAGTGCTGTGATTGATGATGGGCTAATAAACAAGGTATGTAGGAGTTATATGTCTTTCTTTGCTGCACGCTTGTCCTCCTCACGCATATCGCTACTTCTTTTGGACAGTCTTTCTGATTTTCCATCTTGTGTTCTGTTGTAATTGTATCAGGAAGAGTTTCAACTAGCTTTATTTAAGACAAATAAAAAAGAGAGCTTGTTTGCAGACCGGGTATGTTCTTTTCACCATAAAAGTCTTCGTAATCCATTTGTCAAGATCATTTTCTAAGATAGTTATGCTGCCCATCAATCACAGGTATTTGACTTGTTCGACACAAAGCATAATGGAATACTGGGGTTTGAGGAGTTTGCTCGTGCTCTCTCCGTCTTTCATCCAAATGCTCTTACAGAAGACAAGATTGACTGTGCGCCTCTGATCTCAAAACCATGTGTAACAAATTATCTGATGTTCACTTGCTTGAAAAGTTCATTAATTGTTACCTGGAATATCATTTTGCAGTTTCGTTTCAGCTATATGATCTTAAGCAGCAAGGTTTCATCGAGAGGCAGGAGGTAAAGCTGTGCATATCTATTCAAGCGCCTCATTCAAACCGTAAAGATCTTGTGTGCCCTTAACATTCCCACTTACTTTTTTTTTTATCATTGTTCAGGTGAAGCAAATGGTGGTGGCTACTCTTGCTGAGTCAGGCATGAACCTGTCAGACGAAGTTATAGAGAGCATAATCGACAAGGTGTGCTTTCCATCCTTACTTTCTCAACTCGATATTGTGTCCTGGTTCTATTGTACCATTTTCCAACTCATGTAAGTTAAGAATGAGTAGTAAAGAATGATCTCTGAGTTTTTGTGGCAGACATTTGAGGAAGCTGACACAAAACATGATGGGAGGATCGATAAAGAAGAGTGGAGGATTCTTGTTCGTAGGCATCCTTCGCTTCTGAAAAACATGACTCTTCAGTATCTGAAGTGAGTTCCTAAACCAAGACTAACCCGAGGATTACCAATCTTCTGAATTGTTTATAACTAAAACCGATCTCTCATATTGCGTGCAGGGATATCACGACTACGTTTCCGAGCTTCGTGTTTCATTCGCAGGTGGAAGATACCTGAGAAAAGCACACTAGGGCAGACAATTGTGTTTGTGTTTTCTGAGTCATGTATCATTTTTATTTGTTTCAATCTCTATCAACTCAATTTCCAAGATTTTGTTGTTTCTTCTGTGAAAAAAAGAAAGAAAACTAAGTTGTATTTTTTCGGTCCCTGGTTTGGTTTTTTTTTCTCCTCCATGCATCTGTAGATATACTCAAATCTTCTGATCTTGTTGTTTTCATAAGTTATATTATTACCGAGTATTCCTTAGAAGTAGATAAAGTTTCGGCGGCAAAAAAACCAATGAAGATGATGATGACTCTGGAGGCTGGACACACATGGTAACGTTCATGCAACTGTTGTTTTGTAACGCGATATGTTCACCTGAGACGCTCAAGTTTAATGATGTAAGACATGTCTCTAGTGCCGCAGCGTCGCGCTATAGTTTTGCAGTAGCGAGTGAAAGATATACATGAAACACCCTTCATGAGGCAAATTATATCCTAATATTTAGGCCAGTTGTACGTCACAACAAAAAAACCGATAAAACTAGTAGAATTCCAAAGGAATCTAGTTCGATGCAAGACATGATAAAAGTCACAAAACCAAGTTCACGAGGCCGAGAAAAAACCCACAAATACTAATAAAAAAACAAGAGAGAAAACTGAAGGATAGAGAAAGGGACGCTCGAGCCTGCTTCAACTACTACTTCTGGTTGGGGCTTAGTCGACTTCTTCCATCTTGCTTCCTTCTGCGTCAGCGTCGTCTTCAAGTGCTGGCATGTCGGCATCAGCTTCGGTCTCACCTGCATCATCATCAATGCTCAGACCGAGCTTAAGCATCCTGTGGATTCTGCTTCCGAAGGTGTTGGGCTCATCAAGGCTGAAACCAGAAGTGAGGAGGGCAGTCTCGAAGAGGAGAAGGACGAGATCCTTGACAGACTTGTCGTTCTTGTCTGCATCAGCTCTCTTCCTCAACTCATCCATGATAGAGTTTTCTGGGTTGATTTCCATTGTCTTCTTGCTGGACATGTAACCAGCCATGCTGCTATCTCTCAAGGCTTGAGCCTTCATGATCCTCTCCATGTTAGCAGTCCAACCGTACTCACCAGTGACGAGACAGCATGGAGAGTCGACAACACGGTCCGAAACAATGACCTTCTCAACCTTGTCTCCCAAGACATCCTTGATAACCTTGCACAAACCCTCGAACTTCTCCTTGAGTTCTTCCTTCTTTTTCTTCTCATCTTCGGTCTCCTCGAGTTTCAAACCCTCCTTGGTTGCAGAAACAAGCTTCTTTCCCTCGAATTCCTTGAGCTGACCAATGGCGTATTCATCAATGGCGTCAACCATGTAAAGGACTTCGTAACCCTTCTTCTTGAGCTTCTCAAGGAACGGAGAGTTCTCCACAGCCTTCTTGCTCTCACCGGTGATGTAGTAAATGTCACTCTGTCCTTCCTTCATCCTGGTCACGTAATCTTTAAGACTGGTCAACTCATCTCCGCTCTTGGTGGAGTGGTAACGGAGCAACTCGGCAATCTTGGTCCTGTTCTGGGAGTCCTCGTGGATTCCAAGCTTGAGGTTCTTGGAGAAAGCCTCGTAGAACTTGTTGTAGTCCTCCTTGTTCTCAGCAATCTCAAAGAAGAGCTCAATGCACTTCTTCACAAGGTTCTTGCGGATAACCTTAAGGATCTTGTTTTGCTGCAGAGTTTCTCTTGAGATGTTGAGAGGAAGGTCCTCAGAGTCGACAATACCCTTAACAAATCCAAGGTATTCGGGGATGATCTCCTCACAGTTGTCCATAATGAAGACACGGCGAACGTAAAGCTTGATGTTGTTTGGCTTCTTCTTGGTGTCAAAGAGGTCGAATGGTGCCCTCTTGGGAACAAAGAGAACAGCCTTAAACTCAAGCTGACCCTCGACGGAGAAGTGCTTGACAGCCAAATGCTCCTCCCAGTCATTGCTAAGACTCTTGTAGAAGGCAGCATACTCTTCCTTGTTGATTTCCTCGGGTTTCCTCATCCAGATAGGCTTCTGCTTGTTCACAAGATCAAATTCGTGAGACACCTCCTTGATCTTCTTCTTTTTCTTCTCCTCCTTTTCTTTCTCCTCATCTACTTCCTCAACCTTTCCTTCCTCGTCCTTCTTCTCTTCCTCTTCCTCGTCATCTGAGATCTCCTTCTCAATGGTCTTCTCAACCCAAAGAGAGATGGGGTAGCTGATGAACTCAGAGTGCTTCTTGACCAAGTCCTTGAGACGGCGCTCCTCAAGGTACTCCAACTGATCCTCCTTGAGATAAAGGGTCATCTTGGTACCCCTACCAAGAACCTCACCAGAGGTATCCCTAGTGACGGTGAAGGATCCTCCGGCTTGAGACTCCCACACATACTGCTCGTCATCGTTGTGCTTGGTGACAACAACAACCTTCTCGGCGACCAGGTAAGCTGAGTAGAAACCAACACCAAACTGACCAATCATACTGACATCGGCACCAGCAGCCAAAGCCTCCATGAACTCCTTGGTGCCAGATCTGGCAATTGTACCCAAGTTGTTGACCAAATCTGTACATCAGAACAATAAAGCATCATCAGTACAAGCTTTGATAAAACAGTAGAGCCAACAAACGTAAAGAGAGAATATTAACAACACTTACCAGCCTTGGTCATCCCAATACCACTGTCGATAATGGTCAAGGTGTTGTTGGTCTTGTCAGGAATGATGTGAATGAAGAGTTCTGGCTGACCATCGAGCTTGCTCTTGTCTGTCAAAGACTCGAATCTAATCTTGTCCAAAGCCTATAAAAAAAACCACAAGAATATAATCAGCTTAAATCTCCAACATCAGTAGTGCGGCTTTGAGAATCCATCTTCTTAAAGTAAAGAAGACAAGCTCTAATCAAAAGAGAACCTACATCGTATAACCTTATGATCTCAACACATCTATAATCCTAACCCCAATTATTCAACAAAGTTACTAAACAGCCATAGATTAGTAACGTAAACTATAAATGCTACTGACAATTACGAGCCCCAAGCACACATCTACTTCATTAAGTGAAACCGTAAACAAACGCATCACAGGTTAATCATTCCACATCAAAATCTCATGTCTGGATCTACTCGTAAAGCCAATCAATACGAAACCAATAACAAAAGAACGAAAGGGAGAGAGAGAGAGAGAGAGGGACGCACATCGGAGGAGTTACTGATGAGCTCACGAAGGAAGATCTCCTTGTTGCTGTAGAAGGTGTTGATGATAAGGGAGAGAAGCTGATTGATCTCAGCCTGGAAGGCAAACGTCTCGGTGTCCGACATCACGATCCCGGAGCTAGTAGAGAGCTTTTTTTTACGCAACGGAAGGCGAAGAAACAGACGGAGGAGACTACTAGGGTTTTTCTCTTGATCTGAAAGAGAGCGAGGCTGCTTAGTGAAGGAGGACGAATGTTTATATAGTGGGTATTTGTAGGGTTTCTAGATCCTTCCACCAAAACTGGAATAAAAGATTAAAATGTTTTTAGTCCAACTTGTTTGCGCAAAAAAAAAAATTGGTATATAAGTAGTAGTCACGCGTTATAATAGCGCGTGTTGTTTCACAAACGAAATTTCCTTATTTGAAGCAGTGTGGGCCCCTACTATCCCACAAGTTTTACGGTGTATCGCTCCGTAGATAATCAATCAATAGTGACCTCTGGCGCCTCTTTCTTATCCAGAATCTGAAGACGATTCACTACGTCGGACGATGTCTATGGAGATTGCTAAATTATTCGTGGGTTCATCCATGAAATTAAGGTTGGATTCTCAACCTTTTATGAGAACCGATTGTTTTTCGATTTGAGAGTATGTAATGTTGGTGGAGATTGAACTTTCATTAGGAACGGCGTTTCTGGGATTGGTCATTTTCGGTTATCGACGGTTTCGGCAGTACACATACCCAGAAGGATGTTTATGCAGCTGGGTGGGTTGGGTTCGCTCTTGACGCTTGTGGATTTTCCTGGTTTAGCGGCCCCACTTCCTGAGATGAAGGAACCTCAAGTGATCAGGTATAAATGGTCCTTGTCTGAGCTGTAGTTTAGATTTTTACTGCGGGGCATGCGTTCGAATTGAGGAAAAGCTGTAGATAAAAACATTTTGTCTGCTTTGAGATGCCACGTAATAGGAAGATGGGAATGTTTTTTTTTTAAAATTTGATTATTCCAATTGTACCTTGGAGTTAGTTCCTCATTCTAAGTTTTCCTTTTGGTTGGTGATTCAAGTGTCCAGGACGTTGAAGCTCCCAAGTGGCGTCAGGATTCAAGGTACTATTGTTTAGCAATTGTCCTCTCTGTTGCGTTTTCTCTTGACAACATTTATCAAGTACTTAGAAACATCAATAGACTTTGTAGTGGAGACTCTTTCTCTTACATTATGTAAGTCAGATATAATGTGCTTCTCATGCAAATTTCCACTTTTTAGAGATTGTTGAAGGACAAGGACGAGAAGCTCATGAAGGGGACCTGGTCGAACTTAACTATGTATGTCGACGTGCTAATGGATATTTCGTTCATAGGTGAGATTTCATTTGAAGCTTCAGATGCCTCGATTGTTTCCTTCACCCAAAGTTGATCCCTTTTCTATCTTTTCTTGATTCAGCACGGTGGACCAATTCAGTGGCGAAAGCGCTCCTGTCAAACTTTTTCTTGACGACAATGACGTACTTTGATCTTCCACTCAACATTACATGTAACATTGCAATACAATCAGGGCCCCGTACTAACAAACGGTTTGGCACGACAGGTTATTGAGGGCTTGAAGGAAGTCTTGTTGGGCATGAAAGCTGGAGGTACAAACATGACAAAGCAACAAGATTCTGGTCTTTCGATGAATAATCCTGTTTCTGATTACTCACACATAGCGTAATTTCCTGGATCCAGGGAAGCGTAGAGCATTGATACCTCCATCAGTAGGGTACATAAACGAGACATTGAAACCAATCCCTGAGGAGGTAATCATATCTTACTGTTGATTAATTTTTCACTAAGAACAATGAACTTATGTCCCAAAAACGATTTGTAATGTGTGTGTTGTGGGATGCAGTTTGGACCACGACGCAGCCTTCTATCACACGCGAATGAGCCTCTGGTCTTTGAAGTCCAGCTCTTGAAAGTATTATGATCTTCTTCTTGGGACAATGTCAATGAAGTGATTTGTACTTGTGTTTGTTTATTTTTTCTATTGTAAATCTGTAACACGAACTGCATAGAATGATCTCATAAGTTCTCATATTAAAATAAGCTCATCAAGATGCTTCTTACTTCTTAGTGTTGGGTGGCTTGAATGGGGGTGAATTACGTACGAGTTAAGAGTTAAAGACTAAATAAATGTAATCTGGTAGAACATATAAATAGAGGAAAAGAGCCTCACTTGCATTGAATTTCGGCTCGTCGAAAAAATTTAGCTCCAAAACGACACCGTTGAGAGCCAAACGATTCACACCGATTTGACGTTACAAGATCGGTTCTCTCATATTCTTCGTCTACGGTCTACCGAAACCTTAAAGCTCACGAGAATCTCCGATCGCCGGCGTTTCAGTCCTCAACTATTAGCTTCCGTCGAACAGATTGAAAGCGAGTAAGCTAAGCAATTGGAGAGAATGTCACAAGGATGGTTTTCGATGAGCGGGAGTAGCAGCGGAGATCAGCAGAAGGAGCAGCAGCAGCAGCAATCGGGTTCGTCTCTGCTGGCGGATTGGAATTCTTACGCAGCCGCGAGAGATGTCGAAGAAGGTGGTGGCGGAAGCTTCGGCTTCGACATCGAATCCGCCGTTAGATCTGCCAACGACACTGTTTCGGGAACCTTCAGTGTGTAAGCCATCCATTTCTTATTCAACCTCACGTGTTTATCTCGTGACTGAATCTGACAAGATTGTGAGGATTTTGGTGGTAGTTAGAACTGTAGGTCTTAGTGAATCTGAACAACTGAGATGCATACCAATGGATTCATAGTTAGTGAATAGGTGTGATGGATCCAGTTGTGTAGTCGTGATGGTGTTTGTGGAATTTATGTCTGTTACTTACTTATGCTACGTGCTATACTCTGTGTCTCTGGCGAAGGATTGTGTTTGATCATGCAACTTGTACCTGTATTCAATGACTACAGGGTTTCAAAGGGAGTTAGAGATATCCCGGGGAACCTGTCTTCAGCAACCAGTAGTATGCCTTCTGGGAAAGCGCTCATGTATTTCGGTTTACTTCTCGCCAGTGGTGTCTTCTTTATCTTCATTGCCTTCACAATGTTTCTTCCAGTCATGGTGCTTATGCCACAGAAATTTGCTATTTGTTTCACCCTTGGATGTGGATTTATCATCGGATCATTCTTCGCACTTCGTGGCCCACAAAATCAGCTCGCACACATGTCATCCATGGAGGTATGCTACATTGTTATATACTGTCTCATGCCTTATATAGGCAAGAAGAGTGATTTCTTTCAACTCTTTCTAATGTCTTGTCTGCTTCTCCAGAGGCTTCCTTTAACCATAGGTTTCATTGCCACCATGGTTGGTACCATATATGTATCAATGGTTCTCCACAGCTACATTCTCTCGGTGCTCTTCTCTGTCTTACAGGTACTACTTTTCATCTTCCAACCCTTACTGATATTCCCTTTTAGTCTGAGTTGAAGTATTTACGATCATATCGTATCGGTCTTTAGCTGGGAACCCCATGTATAGAACAAACAAACATTAGACTCTCGATCAATTGGCGTTTGCTTATCTGGTTCTTTTCATGCTATATCCATTTTAGGAACTTGTGCTTGAAAACTCCTCGTGTTCTGCTGAATCTCATAATTTCGGGTATCTGTTTCTTTGTGCTAATGGACAGGTGCTTGCTTTGATCTACTACTGTATATCATACTTCCCTGGTGGATCATCCGGCATGAAGTTCCTTGGTTCTGCTCTTACCTCATCTGTGCTAAGAGTTTTTAGCAGATGAGCTTTCGTGTCCAATCTGGGAGAAAGAACAAAACTTTACTTCTCTGGTGTATAAAGAAAGATGTCAGAGCTTTTTTCCTTATTCTCTTTAACATAGATTTGATGAATATTTGAAAATGTTTGAAAAGATAATTGATCTTGAAGGAAGAACCCAAATGAAGCTATCACTATCTTCTTTTTTCTTGCAGGCAACTTCCCAAACCAAAACGAAAATTCCATTTCACTATATATAAGTAGACTAAAGCTCCAATTTACAGTTATGCACATAAACCAAGAAAAGTGGCCATTCCCAATTCACAAGATAGATACTGTTGATAGATTAGCTTAGTAACACGTTTTAGCTTAAGTTCTATTAGGTGACTATGTGAAACTTAAGAGAAATTGAAATGAATATGTAGAACAAATACTTTTTGTCGTCTAATTAACAGTACACTATAGAATAGTTCTGCGGGATGTCTGTTGCTTTTACATTTTCTAATTGTTAGATATACTGACGAACACTGATAAACTTAAAATTTCGTGTTTGTAAAACAATCAATTCCTGGTTTCCATTTGAAAAAGAACATATTATGATATCTAACTTGATTAATTTTGTTTACTCTGTTTCCAGGATAAAGTTTATTATGTTGTTATTTAGTATCTGAGCAAATATATCATGTTTATTGCAAAGTAATTTAGATAACCCCATTCCCAATTAAGATCAAGTGGTCACAAAAATAAGACTAGTGTATTTTGTTGTTTATTACTGCTGCGTTACGTAAAACAAAATTTGGGTAGGCCCAATAAAAAAAATATTTGGCCCTTTACAATTGGACCATCAGTCAATTAGCAATGATGCATAGTTAGGTCTTGGTATTTGATTCTTCGTTTACCGCTGCTGGTGTTTACGTTTACGTTAGATGTGCTTCAACAAAAGAAGAACGTTTACGTTAGGTTGTTAACATTTACTTATTTTCAAAAAAAAAACTAAATATTGTTATCAAATTATTTCTACATTTAAATTTAAATTTCGTCGTGTTGCGAACTTTTCGTTGTTAAATGCCAAGATATGTTTTCCAAAAATATTACAATGTAAACACGATATTTTAGCATATAAATTTAAGCACAAAAACAATACTTAAATGTGAAGTAGTTAGACCTCCACGCATCAATCAAGATCATATAGTGGCAAGAAAATAGTATAATTATTTATGTATTTGTTTATTGATTTTGGTGCTGGGGTATAATGTTTAGTGAGCGGGAAACCCAATTCCTGAAAATACGGATACAAAGGAGCAAGAACATTTGACCTCTAATCTACCCCTTACATTACACGTATTGTTTTATTTGTATTACTTGTTATATACTTTGCGATGCTATTTTATATTTATAATTTAAATAATTGAATTCATGAACTAAAGCTACGAAAGAGAGGTATTAGTTGAAAGCAAAAGCCCATCTTCTCCACTAACCAATGTTAATTTAAAAAGACATAAGATTATTGTTTTAGTCAGTACAAATTTTGGGACTAAAACATATTGCTTTTGCTTTCTCTAGTCTAGAAAACCTGTGGTTGTAGAACAATTTTGAAAGGAAAAAATAAGAAAAAGGCCTTTTAAAAGGCTGAAACATCTTAATGAATTTTTCATAGTTAGGCAAAAATTTTAAAAGCAGGAAGGAAAGGTGAAATTTCAAGCGGAAAGTTGGAAAAGCTGAAAAATTAACAAGAACACTGAAAAAGGCTTGTAAGTATATTTGCATTTTATTAATGCAGAAGGCTTTATGATATGTAGTTTATAAACTTAATACCAATTTCGATCTATTAAATCTAGTTGTCAATGATGAGCCAGATGAAAAAGAGAAGAAAAAAAATCAGATAAAAGTAAAGCTAAGTATCTACATACATATATTTTTTTAAAGCCCATGGTATATAAAACGAAATGCATTTTAGATTAAAAGAAAAATTAAGTGCATTTTTTTTACCAAAATAAAATTAGATGATTCAAGATGAAAGAAATTTAAAGAGATATTGTTCATTAAATTAATAAGTCTAAATTTAGCTTCTAAATTGTTAAGTCATTAGAAAATTTCCGTAATGTATATTGGAACTAACATTTGACAACAACAATGTAAAAAAGTATATATTAGAACTAACCTTCGTTATCATTCAGTTTATATGAGATTTATATGAGATAATCTTGATTTATTGTAGACAAATCAAATTTAGTTAATATTAAACTGGTATAATATCTATATAACATATTAAATTTATATTCATTGGATCATGAGATCCATATACATTTGGACGAAATGCGCACTTCTTCTATACTTCTGCCGTGCAGTACTGCCACTACATTCTTGGATTGTTTCTGCCGCTGAATACCCTCACAAAGGACCATTCTTTATTATAAACGAAATAAATTAAATCAGAAGTATACTGACAAAACCTTCTAACTTTAAATATAATGTATTAACCCATCATATTCTAGGGTAGATCCAATATCTTATATTACTTCTCACTCACTTAGATCTAATCGAGCCACTTAACAGAGGTTAACTATCTTTTATGTATGTATATGTACATGTCTGCTCTCTCTCATGTGATGAGATCTCTGACCTAATTGAATCGTGGTTAGATCTACATCTTGTTACATTTGTCTTCATCTGTTATCCGCATTGAAGTTTTTCTTATTTATTATTATCAATGTTGATATTGTGACTTTTCGTCATCAGATTTACATACTTTATAACAAATATTATATCTTTTGTACCAATAAAGGGTACCCATAGACTAATTAATAGCAGATGCCCTACCATGAAATTTCATATTGAATCAATATTAGAAGTGTTTTCATAAGTCATATCGGAAAGCAAACCAGATAACATATTGTTTATTGTTAGCTATAGTTCTCCAGTTCGAACATATATGTTTTCCAGGCTCGGAAACCCAACTTTTATAAGTGGTGAATCCGAAAATGACAATATACTAGAAAAAAATCGTTCCATGTTAGGACCTTCACGTGACTAGGTTTGAATTATGAGGAATCTCTGGCGTTTAGGTGAGTAAAAGACTGTATATAATAAGATTGGTTGAAGTCTTGGAGAAACAGAAGTTGTAGCAAGATATTTTATATTACTAGTGGCTTCATACCGGATTCTATCTACAATTTTTCTTTCATCGAGTATATTTTATATCGGTGGAGTTCATGGATGATCACATATAATTATGAAAAGTTATGCATGTAAATCGAAAAACTTGATAAGCTTGAAATGAATAGTGAGAGATAAAACTTAGTTGTCTTGCTAATGTCCAGTTGTTTATATTTGGTTGTTCGTGATGCGAATGACCTTTGATCATCTTTCACTTTGATGGTATCATATATCAGTTCCATCGGGTGGGTGCATTCAGCTGCATTGAATGCTATATCTCTTATTCTGACATGCTTTATTTGCTACACATCTAATGGTACCATGTTAAACATTTATCATGAAACTTTAGCCCCTTTGTCGTTATATCTCTCATAGAATATCATACGGGCCTCTTAGACATGTTCGAGTCCTTAATTTGGAGGTGAAGTGTTATTGTCCTTACTTAATGTCTAGTCTGGCCTACGGCTAACTTTTTTTGGATGCGTATAGATATTAGTGATAATTGATATCGTTATCATCTTGGTAATATTGACCATGTGTGTAACACGTACAGGATACATATATCGCTAGGATCTGTTGCGACTTACCACATGTTTGTCACTATCAACTTACCACATACTTGCCACTATCGTCTTATTCCTTGGTGTATATGTAACATATTGTGTAATGTGGTTCACAGAACAGATACATTTTCCTTAGTCACCTATAAGTTAAAAAATATATATATAAACATACTTATTACGTACACATAACTGAGATATCTTCCGATTTAAAGTATTATTATTTCTGCTAACTCAGTAAGAGTGGAGGAGCGGTACGGTCTTGGTAACTGTAATTTTGTTTTTCTTCCTTTTTCTCTTTTTATAAGATCGAACTTTATTTTTTCTATATTACGTTTGTATTTATTTTAACAAAATATAAGAAGCATTGAATCAATGACATACACTAATCCAAACCGATTTCTCTAACTAAGAATTACGGTTAAAATTAACTGATATGATGATTCGTGCTGGCCAGATTGGATCCGAAAACAAACCCGATCGTTATTTGGTGACATAGTATCTAGCACATATAAGTGTAATCACATCATTAATAATGAGGCTGGCTGTATATATATTTATAGTTATTAATGTAGAGAATTTAGGAATAATGTTTGGATGCAAGGGTCTTGTCACCCAACAAACAGGGACCATCAATAACGATAATCATAAGATTTGTGAAAGAAATGTTTCACTCATTTGGCAGAAGTACAGTTGGAGTGCTTTGTCTTTTCTCACCTTGTTCTCTTTACTTCCTTCTTGTTTGTTCGTTTTTGTTCTTTTATTATTTTCCCCTTTTTATTTCTCTCAGGGACCATATATCTTTTTCTTTTATCAAGTTATATTTGGTTAGTTTTAAAGTTGTGTTACTTGTGTACATATATATGCTAACCACTTCTAATGATTTTACTCAGTCCATAAGTAGGTTTTATCTCATAAGTTAAACCGTATACAAACGATAGGAAATAGGAGGTTTCAGCCAAGATTATTATTACTGTTTTTTTGATAAAAAGTTAAGTTATACTCTCTTTTTTTTGGGTGCAAAAGTTAAGTTTTAATTCTTATAAAATAAGAAAGAAAGAAGAACAGGTTATATATAATGTTTCCGTACAAAGATATATATATATATACATATGTTATTTTTTCTTATCAATAGTTAATAGTTCTCGTGTATGTTAGATCTCTCGTATGCATCATCATTAAATAATTTCTTTGAATATGAGAAATATATGGACCGGCTGCCTGCTTGAAAAAAAATAGACATATAGTATGTACGTGACCAAATCATATTGGCATGTAGTCGAGTTGCAGCTCCAGCTCTCCCACTTTATCATATCTTTATATACATATAAACGACTTTTAGTATTACACATATATAATATATACATGCACATGACCTTTCTACGTCATGTGCCTTAAGTTGCAGTGTTCGCTCTTTTTTATAAATAAGTTGTTTAACCCGTTACCCTGAATTGAAAATCATTTCCAATATTTTATATCAAATTTCAATGTCTTTGTAAGTCTGTTTCAAAGATGCGTATGTCTTAAATTTAATTCAATTAGTAGCAACTTCGAAAGAGAAACAATTACTATTAAACATCAGACACGCATACGGCATACCAATGATACGGATCTACTGGAACGGGTCCGATCCACTTAAGAAAATTAAAAGACCGACAAGCAGAGCAAGGGACACAGGGTTGTAAATTAATTGTTTTTCTCTTTCTTTAATCAATCTTTCACAAAAATTCCTAGCTTGCATGTGCAATTTTCACCCTTCAAGATTCCATCTTTACGTCAACTTTCTTTAGTTTATATATCAGAGACACAAAGTAGATGATGGAGTATGTTCTATCTCCTCCGTTAATAAAATTATCATAATTCTAATGTAACCACTAATTACCCACTTCTCATCTCTATCAAAATGAAAACATGATTCATATGGACATACATAGTAAACTTTCTAATTCAAACACACATGGGTTGTTGTTGCCAACTACACACCATAATGCCGCCATTTGGGTTGTTTCAACCTCACTTTTTATTCTTAATATACACTTAAATGTAACTACAATCGTAGATTCTTTTGGTGAAAAAATTTCGGTGCGTTCAATGTGCTTAGAGACGTTGAACACTTAATCACATAAACTAAAAGGCATTAATTAAAATTCATCATGCCGCTTCTATGATATCCACGAGTTTTAATTTTTGCTCGCGGTGAACGGTGCAGCCGTATTTGATACTGCACATACTATTTAATCGTATTTGTAAACAGTATGTAATATGAATATATGATTAACTAAAGTAACTTTATTTTACATTAACCGTTTCGCTCGGTCTAACTCTTACAAATAATGTGACAAACTTTTGAAGACCTTAATGCTTGATCTAGCTAGGTTTTCATTTAACGTGTATCATTGAACAATAAGTATATGATCTTTTTTTTTCTGCTTTTGCTAGCAAAAACTATATATTGCAACCATAGTACATCCATTTCTCTAAAGTTAATATTCATCTCTTCTCACCACAGACACAAAATGATCATAGCATATTTGTTGCATTTTCTTTTTCTCGGCAATATATACATTTCATATAGTGCTTAAAATAACTTTGCATATTAATTAAAACGTCGATGATCATATTATAACATTATTCTATGAGCAAAGTTAGACTTTTCTTTATCGAAGTGGAGAACACTTCTCTTCACATGTTATTAGACCATCACATGATGCTCTTTAATTAATGGTTTTAGAGTGAAATTACTTCTTCACATTTGGAGATAAGAACATGTTTTTAGATGCTCTACAATTGAGTTTTTTTCGGTCTGTAAATACAATGTTTAAATAAATGGTACAGGTTATGTGTTTTGTTCACCATTTGCGGTTTATACGATTCGTCTAATTTTTTATTTGCAATGTTACAATTCATTTTGATATCTCAACAGCTCAACTTCAAAAATCATTTGTTGACCCAAAAAAAAAATTCAAAAATCATTTTCAAAATTTGTGAGGATTTTGTAGACGGAATTATTATAAGAAGAATTTCTGTTCTTTTTGATTTTTTCTGCCTCTATATGTTATGTTCAGTTCTATTATAAAAAGAAAACAAAAGATTAAAGCCGACAAAAAATGAAAAAAGATTAAAATAATAAGGTAGAGGCAGAAGTACTTTTTGGGATCCAAATCATCCATTGCTACTCTTCTCTCTCTCTGCTCTGTGTTTTATTTATATTTCCCATAAACAAAGAAAAACCAAAATCCATGGGGTTAGTCGCTTTACAATCCCAACGCACTTCTCTCCTTCTTCCTCATCTTCCTCTTCTCCGATGCCACCAAATACATATAGACTCTCCTTCTTCTCATGCATACTCTGTTGCCTCTTCATCCATTGTTTCTCCCTCGACGAGCAGGGTCAAACTCTCTTCTCATGGAAGTCCCAGTTGAACATCTCCAGCGACATTCTCGCCTCCTGGAACGTCGCCGACGCATCTCCCTGCAATTGGTTCGGCATAAAATGCAACCTGAAAGGAGAAGTTTCGGAAATACAACTCAAAGGTTTCGACTTGCAAGGCTCGCCGCCGGTAACGATTCTCCGGGACATCAAGTCACTTACTTCACTCACTTTATCTTCACTCAATCTCACCGGAGTAATTCCCAAGGAGCTCGGAGACTTGACAGAGCTTAAAGTACTCGACTTATCGGATAATTCTCTCTCCGGCGAAATCCCTGTAGAAATCTTCAGGCTCAAGAAACTCGAGACTCTGTCTCTGAACACGAACAATCTCGAAGGTGTGATTCCGACGGAGATTGGGAATCTTTCGGGCCTCGTCGAGCTAATGCTCTTCGACAACAAGCTATCCGGTGAGATTCCGAGGAGTATCGGAGAGCTCAAGAATCTAGACATCTTTCGTGCCGGTGGGAACAAGAATCTAAGAGGTGAGGTTCCTTGGGAGATAGGCAACTGCGAGAATCTAACCATGCTTGGTCTCGCCGAGACTAGTCTATCCGGGAGACTTCCGGCGTCGATAGGAAACCTGAAACGCGTTCAGACAATAGCAATCTACACGTCACTCTTGTCTGGTCCGATTCCAGATGAGATTGGTTACTGTACGCAACTACAGAATCTGTACTTGTACCAGAATTCGATCTCTGGATCGATCCCTACGACCATTGGAGGTCTAAAGAAGCTGCAGAGCTTACTCTTATGGGAGAACAACCTCGTCGGAAAAATCCCCACCGAGCTTGGAAACTGCCCGGAGCTCTGGCTTATCGATTTGTCTGAAAATCTCCTCACAGGAGACATCCCGAGAAGCTTCGGGAACCTTGAGAATCTTCAAGAGCTTCAGCTGAGCGTAAACCAGATCACAGGAACGATCCCTGAAGAGATAGCGAATTGCACAAAGCTTACGCATTTAGAGATCGACAATAACCGTATTACCGGTGAGATACCTTCACTGATGAGTAACCTTAAAAGCTTAACGATGTTCTTCGCGTGGCAGAACAAGTTAACCGGAAACATCCCAGCAAGTCTCTCGGAGTGTGGAGAGCTTCAAGCCATCGATCTCTCTTACAACGGTCTCACTGGTTCGATCCCAAAAGAGATATTTGAGCTACGAAACCTCACGAAGCTTCTTCTTCTCTCAAACGATTTGTCCGGATTCATTCCGCCAGAGATTGGAAGCTGCACGAATCTCTACAGACTAAGACTCAACGGAAACAGACTTGCAGGGACTATCCCAACGGAGATAGGGAATCTGAAAAATCTAAACTTTATTGATTTAAGCGAAAACCGTCTCGTCGGGATAATCCCTCCGACGATCTCTGGTTGCGAAAGCGTCGAGTTTCTCGATCTTCACACGAACAGTCTCTCCGGTTCATTACCCGGTACACTCCCAAAGAGCTTAAAGTTCATTGATTTCTCTGATAATTCTCTGTCTGGTCCTTTACCTCCGGGAGTCGGGTTGTTAACTGAGCTTACGAAGCTCAACCTCGGGAAGAATCGATTCTCCGGCGAAGTCCCTAAAGAAATCTCCACCTGTCTGAGTCTACAGCTCCTCAACCTCGGCGACAATGCTTTCACCGGAGAAATCCCAAACGAATTGGGTCAAATCCCGTCTCTAGCAATCTCTCTCAACCTCAGCTGCAACGGGTTCGTCGGAGAAATCCCGTCGAGATTCTCCGACTTGAAAAACCTCGGAGTGCTCGACGTCTCTCACAACAGACTCACCGGGAACTTAATCGTCTTATCAGACATGCAGAACCTCGTCTCACTCAACGTCTCCTTCAATGACTTCTCCGGGGAATTACCCGACACACCTTTCTTCCGAAGACTCCCACTCTCCGATCTCGCCTCAAACAAAGGGCTTTACATCTCCGACGGAATCTCCACCCGACCCGACGGGTTAAGATCCACAAACAGAAACAGTTCCGCTGTTAAACTAGGCATTTCAATCCTCGTCGCCGTCACTGCCGTCCTCGTGCTCTTTGCCGTTTACACTCTCGTCCGTGCACGAGTCGCCGGAAAACATCTCCTCGACGAAGAAATCGATTCCTGGGACGTGACGCTCTACCAAAAACTCGATTTCTCCATCGACGATATCGTCAATAATCTGACGTCGGCAAACGTGATCGGAACCGGAAGCTCCGGTGTGGTTTACCGGATAACGATTCCTTCCGGTGAGACCTTGGCGGTGAAGAAGATGTGGTCGAGGGAACAGAGCGATGCGTTTAACTCAGAGATCAATACTCTTGGATCGATTCGTCATAGGAACATTGTACGTCTTTTAGGTTGGTGCTCGAATCGGAATCTGAAACTCCTCTTCTACGATTATCTCCCCAACGGAAGCTTGAGCTCTCGGCTTCACGGCGCCGGGAAAGGAGCGAGAGTTGATTGGGAGGCTCGATACGACGCCGTTCTTGGTGTGGCCCACGCGCTTGCTTATCTCCATCACGATTGTCTCCCCGCAATTATACATGGGGACGTTAAAGGTATGAATGTCTTATTGGGCCCCCAACTTGAGCCCTACTTAGCCGATTTCGGTTTAGCGAGAACCGTCTCCGCTAATCCAAATACCGGAATTGATTTATCGAAACCGAGCAATCGCCCTCCTTTGGCTGGTTCTTACGGTTACATGGCTCCGGGTAAGCTTGAAAAATATTTTTACCTAAATTCGGAATTTGGTTGTTTATCGATTTTCATTTATTTTTTTGTTTTTTTTTATAGAACATGCTTCCATCCAACGTATCACCGAGAAGAGTGATGTTTATAGTTACGGAGTGTTATTATTAGAGGTTTTGACCGGAAAGCATCCTTTAGACCCGGACCTACCCGGAGGTGCACATTTGGTTAAGTGGGTGAGAGATCATTTGGCTGAGAACAAAGATCCGAGCAAGCTTCTTGACCCGAGACTCGATGGACGGACTGACCCGATTATGCATGAGATGCTTCAAACTCTTGCGGTCGCGTTCCTATGTGTGAGCAACAAGGCAAGTGAAAGGCCTATGATGAAAGATGTTGTGGCAATGCTCACAGAGATAAGGGATATTGATGTTGGACGATCGGAGATCGATAAGATTAAAAGTGGTAGTTGCGGAAGTAAAGAGCCACAGTCGATATTGCATGAGAAAATCATGGTTTCTCACGGTTCGTCTAATTGTTCATTTGCCTTTTCTGATGACTCTGTTTAAAACAAATAGCATATGTAATAGTGAAAGATGAGACTTGTTGTTTACAAAGTTGTGTGAATATTTAGACCCAACAAAAAAATTGTGTGAATATTTTATGTTGGAGCTTTAAACATTTTGAAAAGTTTTTGTATAATCAGTTTGAGGGTCACAAAAAAGGTCACACTTCAAGGATGTAAAGGCCATTAAAATGTTCTTGTTCTAATTAATTGCCTCTATATTTTCTATTTTCGCTAAATTCAGTTTGTCTTCTTCGATAAGTATTAAGCAACACATATCTGTATACATAACATATAAAATATACATTTTTGGATCAAATCATCACATAATTCGTGGATAATTATGCTTTTTGATATAAATAAATATCATATTTATCATCTATTAAATGTTGAATTTTAATTGGTCCACACTATTTGTTTCCTATTACTGAACCAGTCGTTGGCAACATGCAAAGATTCCAATATACTAGTGTAATTTTTTCGATATCCACTAATAAATTAGTTAGATTGGAAGTAGTTTGAGAAATAAGTTGTGTATCTTTCAAATTAAATACAACGTGTCCGTAAAATTCGAGTATGAAATGAAACATGTGCGTCCCCGATGTTAATGTGTATGTGGACGCATACTAAGACCAAGTACTTAATATTTATAGGAGGTTCTATATATAGGGGATATTAACAAAATGATAGCATCCACGTAATGTTCTCTAATCAACTTCTAATACACACGTGAAATAGAGTATATTAAGACTGTATGAACATACAACTCAATTAAATCTATGTTATGTGATTTATCAAGTTATAGAGAAATCTAAAAGAGAAGAGGGAAAGAATGACTAATAATTAAGTTTGGTAATACCAAAGAAAATATGATTGGGAAGGGATGTATTTGGAGTTATACGCGAGAAAGATTCGTATTTCGTTTTGTTTTTGTTGTTGATTGTTTCTTCGTTAATTATAATGATTTCCGAAATTGTGAAGAAGAGTAAGAAGAAGAGAGGCTCAAGACAGAAGCGAGTGGATCACGTGGACCCTTGCGCCACCCGCATCACATGAGCATGTGCAGTCTCAATATGTAACAATGACTCTCCAGCCAAAATAACACCATTTTGTTTGTTGCTTTGTACGATTATTAACATTAATTTTGCGATTGTCACTCAGATGATAAATATATATAACTTTGAAGCAAAATTTAATTTTCATTCTGAAAATAAATTTAATATTTCGTTTAACGAACTTTTGATAAAAATATTTTGACGGAATTCATAAAATATCAAGTAATTATCTTTCAGCTGGAAGTGACCATCAGTTAACGAATAATAAGGAGGAGATAACTCCTCTGTGGGACCCACTGCTATGATATTACCGAACTTTTGAACCAAACAGTTATGTCATGGCGCGAAAAATACATTAAAAAAAAACCATCACAAAAACCCTTGACAGAGAGAGGGAGGGAGATAGAGAATAGACACAGCTTAAAAACAGTTTGGTGCCGCTGAACCAAATCGATGAACATTTAAAAACAGTTAAAACGCCAGCAAAAACATTCATATATAATATATACCAAACCATATCAACAGCGGTGCCCTAGTACTTGTATCCTTTCACAAACAAGCTCTCCGAGGCAGCAGAGTCACCGGAAGCCCCGGCGATGTATTTCCCAAGAGTAGCGTCCGAGTTAGCCTTGCATCTGACCAAGAACGTGGCCTGAGCTTTGGCTACGTTCTCTGGCTTACCACCCCAAGCCTTGAGGGTGCTTTGCTGGAGGGCCCGGCCAAAGGAGAAAGTGAGCGTCCATGGCTTCAACATATCGAGCTTGTTCATTGCGTTTAGATTTAACGTTGCTTCCTCTTCACTCTGTCCGCCTGAGAGGAACACGATTCCCGGAACCGCTGGTGGGACCGTGCGGCGAAGAGCAGTCACTGTGTATTCCGCGATCACTTCCGGTGCAACCTGTTAAAAACACAATTATAAGTTTTTGTAAACCTAAATAATTTTTTTTGTTTAAAAAACCAGACATCCGAAGCGACTTGAACCATACAACAGAGCAATAAAACTGAAAATTGAAAGAAAACAAACTGAACAAAAACCAAACCGGATTGTCCACGCCTCGTTACCTTTGCGCTGTCGGAGCCGGGAGTGACCATGTTAGGTTTAAGCAGAGTGCCTTCGAGGAGGACGTGATGGTCGTTCAAGGCCTTGTACACGGCAGAAAGAACCGTCTCAGTCACATCCGCACATTTCTTGATGTCGTGGCTCCCATCGGTCAGTACCTCTGGCTCGACGATGGGGACCAGTCCGTTCTCCTGGCAGATGATGGCATAGCGTGCCAGCCCCTTGGCGTTCTCTTGGATCGAGAGCTCGCTCGGCTCGGTGGCCCCAATCTTGAGGACTGCACGCCATTTTGCAAACCGGGCTCCTGCCTTGTAATACTCCTGGCAACGTGCACCAAGCGAGTCTAGACCCTGAGTAGTGGTCTCACCATTGGTTCCTACTAGGTCAACCACACCCTTGTCCACTTTAATTCCGGGGATAACTCCGTTCTCCTGATGCAGAAAAAATATCAGATGAATCCGAATATAAACCTTAGCTTCCATTTGAGTCATGTCAAGAGCTTCAACTCTGCAACTTTTGAAACTCAATAATTAAGACTAGAGCTTGAGTTTGGTTCTTTCGGGACCGGACCTGGAGGAAGTCGACAAAGGGCTTGCCATCAGAAGTTTTCTGGTAGAGGGTTTCCTCGAAGAGGATAACGCCAGAGAGGCAAGGGAGAGCGCCTGGGGAAGTGAAGAGGAGCTCACGGAGAGCTTGGCGGTTGGACTCAATGTTCTCCACATTGATGCTGGAGAATCGTTTCCCAATGGTTCCGGTGCTCTCGTCTGCCGCCAAAATGCCCTTTCCGGGTGTTGCAATGTACTTGGCCGTCTTGATCAGCTCATCTGAACTCAAAATGCACATAAGACAGAACCTCAAGAGACTGGGACACAAAGAGTTGTTAAACGAGAAGAGTGCATGTTAAGTGTCTGTACCTGCGTATTTGCCGACAAAAGCAGACATGATTGCTTTTTGGAGTGCAAGAGAGATTTTGCTGAAGAGGACGAGGACGCCAAGACAAAGCCTTAAGTACCTGCAACTTTTCACTATATAGGTGTAATATCTACGAGGAATATACTATTAGAATTCTGATATACGTGTCAGAAGGAGAGCCCGAGGAATATTATCAACCTCGGATTAACAAATGGGTGATAGCTTCTACTACTAAACGGCAGCCAATGATCCAACTTTATCCCCAAAGTCTTGGATATGTGGAGAAGAGAAAGAGAGGTACACAACAAAAGGAGAGTCTTTTGTATAGTACCTCTCTCACACACTTCAACCACACGTGTGTGCATCATCCAAACTTACAAACACAAACAAGAGATATTTTGGATATTGAAGCCAAATGATGTATTATGCTTATGGAGTAACAAGAGTTCCAAGGATATTTATATATGGTACACAAGACTTGCAGATGGAGTATCAACGAGTTCCAAGGATAATTGTATATTGTACACAGGACTTGCAGGGAACCAGTTTCTGAGTCTCGGGTTCGATTAACCCTTCACTTGGCATTTCTAAAGTAAATCAAAACTGTTCCCAAGAACTTTGAGGGGCTTTCAATGGGAAAATCAACAGAGATAAAGGTGATTCATTTGATTGTTTGTGTAGCCGTTGTAGCGGATATGATGGTGAATGCATCAGTAAACTTCACTGCAGGCCATGGAAGGGACAACTAATGCTGCAGGACCACAGTGTCCTAGTCGTCGTCTGTGCCAAAATATCGGTCCCCAAACTCGCCCATTCCAGGAATAACACGAAACTCTTCGTTTAACCCATTATCGATTTCAGATGTCACTATCTTTATTCTTGGGAATTTTTTGCAGACCACATGAACACCTTGAGGTGCCTAGTTAAACAAGGAGAAAAAAATATCTCAATCCAGCTCCATTCTTATGGATAAACATGGATAAGGAGTGGATAAACATGATATGCGCAGGGTGTGTGTAAGCTTACTGAGATAAGGTTTAAAAATACAATGTTTCCCTCGGGAACACCCTTGCTAATAAGCAGATTGATAGCTTGAACGGCTGAGTTTCCTGAAAAGATGTCCGTTTCAGTGTCATCAGGCACTTAAAAAGGTATAGTTGAGTTGACAAACCGTGTGCACTAGAGCAAGAAAGCAGAGGAATTAAAGTGTTTTCAGTGATGAACAATATCAATTACCTGTGCCGAGAATAGGATCCAACAATAGGACGTGCCTCTCCGAGATATCGTTTGGCAGCTTCTCATAAATGAGCTGCAGAGGGATTTAGACATCAAGCACCGGTGAAAGAGAGCACCCCGGTTGAAATTGGAGTGACTCATTTACCTGTTGACCATTGTCGCCTTCTCTGTGAATTAGAATCTTCCCGATCTTGATACCTTTGCAACATGCTCGCAGCGCATTCTCCATGCTCTCACCGCTAGCATCATTTTATAATACCGTCAAGTTGGTGAGAGAATGAGATATGTAAGGATACCGAAGTTCCTCTTGAATATACTTAAGTTGGTATATCGGAAATTACCTCCTAATCACAGAGACACCACATAACCGTTTACAGAAATCCACACCAGAATATACACATCCTGAAATAGGTGATGGGGATATTTATGATCTATTGAACCACTAAAAATTCGAAATAGAAAGATCATTCCCATTAAGCGTACCGGTTGGAGTAATCACTTGCTTTTCAGTAAAAGGAAGATGTCCAAGACCATGTTCTACGACCTGATAAAAGTAGAACAGTCACACAACGGAAAAGACATGTGACAAGGAAATTTGTACTCCCATTATAAAGAGCTTTAATAATCCTACCAGCCGAATCAATCGATCAGCATAAAAGACAAAATCATGCTTGGTTGTCTGAGAATCTCGTATAAGGGTGTGCATCCCTCTTATCTGCAAGAGAAAGCAAATTGTACTGAAATTTTTGTTCGGTGACTAAGAGAATGCCAAATACCATAGTTGTAGTTCCATGAAAAAGATATATTAGTTACCTGAAACGTGGAGTGTATAACATAGAGATTAGGATATATTTTACAGAGATCATGTTGACCCAGCTTGGTGCAAATATGTTGCACAATTAAATCAATAGCTACATGATTGTCCCCACCACGAGGGATTATAATATCTGCATATTTTTTCGTCGGAAGAATGAAGTCATCAAAAGCAGGCTTCACAAACTTTGAGTACTGCATCAAAAAGATTGACATCAGTATAAGATATCGGCAGAAAACATTTGGATTTACAAACTCCAAACTAATATGGCTGTCAGAACAACGGGATATTCAAGCAAAGTGCCATATAGAAACCATTTCTCATTGTTCTTGAGGATGATACATGCAGTAACAAACTAACACAGCCTAACCTGGTCAAGTACTGTGCCGATATCTCTACCATTCTCGACAGTATCTCTTCTTATCCTTCTTGCCAGCCGAACGTCAGAATCTGCACATGAAAAAAGAATTGCAATGTGTAATAGCCGAACTGCTAGACTTAAAAGCTTTAAGAGCATTTCTCAAAACGTAAGAAGATGTTCCTTCATGTGTAATCTTACTAGCAGAGAAATCCAAGAGAAGCTATTAAAAAGAAATGGAATAAAGGAGAAACTAGAGTTTACAGTAATTATCATGGGGGAGGCAGCAAATGACCTGTACAAACAAAAATCTTCATGTTCATCAATCTTCGGACACGTGGATCATGGAACAAAAGAATCCCTTCGAGAATTATAACATCCGTAGGGTTTACCTGCAGATTTTGTTCTTTCTTTCAGAAACAGGGGATCAATAAGATAAAAAAAAATATATCCGGCTAGATCCCTAACCAGATAAAAGCCAGTGACGACATCTAGGAGGACATTGATATTGTTAAAAGAAAATAAACAAGGCGTCTCAAGTATCCATCATTATCCTAAGACACCAAATACCAATTGATAATATGATCGTGAGCGATATTCAGAAGGGAGGTGGTACCCTTCTGAAAACACTGCTCTTGTAAGTTTTGAAATCGTATTTCGGAATATCGACAGCTTCACCTTGCCTCAATTTCTCCATACAAGACAACAAATGCTCTGTATCAAATGCGTCTACAGGAACAACAATAAATCATTAGGATCAAGCTCAACAAAAATACACGGAGGCTGACAAAGAGTACTACATAAAAAATTTGTTTATAACTCCCACCACCTAGTAAGGTACTGTAAGGGATGGAATTCCTATGAAAACACGAGAAATGTAAAAGAGAATAGACAGATCACAGAATGCCACTGAAGAAAATGGATGTTGGTTATAAAATAGACAAGAGCAGATTACAGCGCATTCATAATATATTCTCACCCGGATGGTCAAAGTTGTATTCATGAACTCTAGCAAGTTCTTCTTCAGTCAAACTATGATAGAATGAGTCCTGCCAAGTTATTTATCATTGGATTTTCAGTGGGGCAGTTTTGTGGTTTATCATGATGACGAAAGTATTTAAGAATTAGATTCATAAAATGACACACAAATATCTGAAACAACATTGAACCATGTTAAACTTCAGCCAAGACATTAGAAACAGATCAGGACGGTGAAAATCACTTCACATCGAAACTTCATTAACGAAACAAAATTACCTGGTTAACAAGTACAACTCGCTGATCATGCAGCTGCTGGATGATCATATCACAAACAGTAGTCTTTCCTGATGCTGCGCCTCCAGCAACACCTAACCATTAAATCCATTAACTACCTAACCATTAAAACTCAAGCCAACATCTCAGATCAAGACACTACCGGTTTAGACAGCAAAAAATACAGCCAACTGACCTATTACAAAAGGCTGTCTTTGAATCTCTTCTGATGCAGAAATGGTTTCCTTAACTGCTTTTTGTGCCAATCCATTCACGTGCCCGTTCACATGGAAACCAGAAAAATGAACCCCGGATGAGGCTTGTATCATGTCAACAACGGCCTTAGAACCCATCGCGACAAGGATTCTGGAGATTGAACATAGGTAAGCCATATAAAATAAATGTAGGTAAGTCATAAAAAAATATCTAAAATCTCTGTCATACTCATGCATAAGCAAACAAACAAAAGAGAATCTTCGACTACCCAATCAGGACTAACTTTGAAACCCTTAAACTAGATTTACGATGGTGAGTATTGCTCTCATGTATTCATATCATTCAATCATAGTGAACATAAAGAGCACTTACACGTAGAGATCAAAGAGAAAGCTTCTCTTACAAATGTCCTTCTACAATCCTAAGTGACTATTCTTATCACAATGCGAAACGAATCCCATTTTCTCACAGAGAAGAAACATTTAGCTGAGACCAAAACAAAAGCAAAACCATGATCGAACATTTCAAGGTGAATTCGTGTCATGTAAGAGAAACAGATCGTGCGAAGGGCATGTCGGAAAATGCAATGGAGTTGCAAAACGAGATTCAAAATTACCCAGATTCAGCTCCGCTCTGAAGGATCCCAGGAAATGCAGTTTCTCGTTAACACAATAGAATCTCAGGGAAGAAGAAAAAGGACGAATTTTTATTTGTATTATTTAATTATACAACTATTATAAAGTTTTATTAGTTTACAAAGGAAAAGGCTGGATTCGGACATGATTGATTTGGTATATTATAATAACGGAGCGTGGTGTGATGACGAAGAACAAGGAAGACGACGAAGCTAGAATGATGGAATCTAGATATCTTCTTAATTTCTTAATTTCTTTGAAAAAGAGTCGTATACTTTATAATCGTTCAGAATTAACCCCATAAAATGATTTTGGTAGAACCAAACCAACTCCGGTACATTTACCGGTTTAATTTCCTAAAATCGGTATTTTGACATCTTTACATTGCTCAATCGGCGATTGTGGTTTGATTCGTCTCTCTCGAAGCTTCAACTCGACTATGGCAGCAACGATGTCTTGCGTTTCGTCGCTTCGTCTAATTCCGTTTAAACGGACGTTTTTCTCTTCCGTTAACTATCCGTCCAAAAACCTGATTTTGCGGCCAATTCCATCATTCCTTCGGACGATCGTAACGTTCCAGAAAATATCAACCGGAACAGTTTCTCCGTTATCGGCTTCATCATCATCTCCGTCGAGCTCCGTAGACCTTCAACCAATCGAAGAGCTTCCTCCGAAGCTACAAGAGATCGTGAAGCTATTCCAATCGGTACAGGAGGCAAAGGCCAAGTACGAGCAGCTGCTCTTCTACGGGAAGAATCTGAAACCGCTCGATTCACAGTTCAAGACGAAGGAGAACAAAGTAGAAGGATGCGTTTCTCAGGTATGGGTAAGGGCTTTCTTCGACGAGGAACGCAACGTTGTCTACGAAGCTGATTCCGATTCGGTTCTCACTAAAGGACTAGCTGCTCTACTAGTTCAAGGTTTATCTGGGAGACCCGTGCCTGAGATTCTGAGTGTTACACCTGATTTCGCTGTTCTTCTTGGTTTGCAGCAGAGTCTGACTCCTTCTAGAAACAATGGGTTCCTTAATATGCTTAAGTTGATGCAGAAGAAGGCTCTTCATTTGGCAGTCAAAGCTGAGCAAGGTACTTCTGAATCAATCGATGAAGCGAGTGTGGTTAAGGCGGATTCGGAATCGAAGCCTAGTGTAGTTGAGGAGGATTTGGGAACGGAAAAGATTGAAGATTTCGAGAGCGGGTCAAAGGTTGTTGCTTTAGGGAGTAGAGGGATGAGGATAAGAGAGAGATTGGAGAAGGAGCTGAATCCTGTTGAGCTAGAAGTCGAAGATGTTTCTTACCAGCATGCAGGACATGCCGCTGTTAGAGGTAGTGCTGGTGCTGATGGGGAAACGCATTTCAATTTGCGAGTTGTTTCGGATGCGTTCCAAGCTAAAAGCTTGGTCAAGAGACATAGGATGATTTATGATTTGTTGCAAGAGGAGTTGCAGAGCGGGTTACATGCTCTATCTATTGTGGCTAAGACTCCTGCTGAGGTTTGAGGGTCTTGCAGTGGAAGGAGACAGATCCAGATTCGTTTTTTCTTCTTTTACTCCATTTGCTTCGGGTTTTGTTCTCTGGTCCTTTTAATAATGTTGACGCTTTTAAAAGCTTGATCAGGATCGTGTTATATATAGATTCTATAAACGGAAGATAGGTGTTGATTGTACCAAAGGATTGGATCATTATGGAGGATATATATAATGTTTTTCACTTCGTGTTTCTCCATTGTCAAAATGAAATCCCTTTTTCTTTGTTAGCGTGAAGGTCTTGTTTGTTTGGTTATATGGTTTCTTGATATTAAGTTTTCATGTCTACACTTTGAGAGTGCTCGAGAGATGAATAGGGACAGAGAATATTCAAGATTGTTCTGCATACGGCTAAGTTTGAATTGCTAGGATCACAGCATCTTGGGAAAGTAAAAGGTAAAGTTTCCTTGTTCATTTCTCTTTCGTCTAGATAGTCAAAGTTGGTACTGTTTTAATCAAATGGTGCAAGTTGGTTTGAGGGGTTGCAGAGAGATAAGAGATTTGGTTGCTTTTATTTCTTTCTTTCGGATAAAAGAATAAAAAACTGTGAAAGGAGTTTCAGTTGATTCCTGTTTCAGTCTACCATTTGACATGTGATGTTTCTTAAATCTCCCATTAGGTGAGACTTGTGTGATCTTATATACAATCAACTTTACATGCATGTGTCTACGAAAACCAGTTGCGGTTTTAGCCAATCAATTTATGCTTAACTTTACGTTGTGTGAGACCATTGCATCCCTCTAATAGTTGGAAGTTTCTTCTACAAAGTATTAATCTTAGTTGAGATTTTGAATTTTAAAATCCTCTATGTTTGCATACGCTAGAAAATGGGTAAGCTTCCTTTTTCTTTGTTTGTGTGTTTTTGAATACTTTAAACCTAAAAGGAACAAACATAAGAATCTAATGTTTAATACCTCTTTTCCTTTTGGTCTTAAATCTTCTCTCTGGTGGTTCAGGTATGTTCAACAGTACAAAAAATTTGAACACTGTTCTTGGAACTGTCTAGTGGAGATCAATTGTGACTCTGTTGTAGACCTAGAAAGATAATATATTTCCTTCTTTTTATCTTGGAAATAGTACAAACGCCGATCTCTGTTCTTGAATAGAGTTCACTAGGTCCTGTTCTTTTATACAACATTTTGTAGGTAAGCAAAAAGAGATCTATACTTAATAAACATGTCAAACCTAGAGATTTTGAAGATGACTTTCATCTTCTTCTTCATCTCTTTGTCGTGCAGCTATGAGAAAGTAGGATTCCGATCGGTGGACCGGTCATCTGAAGTTGGCACATCACGTGCAGCCAATAAGAGTAATTAAGTATCCCAAAATGAGCTCTGACTTTGAAGGTACCTCTAATACGATATTCTATCTTGTCCTTCTGCAACTGTCTCTTGAGCTCCACGGCATGGTTCACAGGCAAGTTGACCAAGCTTGAGATCAAACGGATTGGTACCAACCTCATTTGGTGTTTTCTTTGCGAAAATGGCTGAACCCATTGCACCGCGATCAATTTATTGAAGAAGAAGAGCTCTATCTTAAGCTGCTCAAACCTCACTTCTATCTTCTTATTAGGGTTGGTAAAATTCACCAGCATCGATAAATCGCCGTTGAGCTGCACCGCTGAGTCAAAGTAGATTGTGTGTAGGCTCGCGATTGGTATGTCAAATTCAGGGGTTCTTGGTCTAACGGCAAGAAACACAATCAGAGTAGCGATCGCGAAGAAGATAAGCAAAAGGCTGAACACAAAACATAAACAGGCGACACACCATATCAACGGATTGGTCCTGCTGCTCTTTGGCTGCCGGAGAATCACCGTATCTTTCCTCGGCTCTGCATCAAGGCCGGTGAGTCTAACCCCCGATGGTTTTGTAAAATCTAGTTGGTTAAGTGGTGTGGACTGTGTGCTCTGTGGTGTTCTCCATGGTGTGGTTCTTGGAGTATACCATATAGAAGACGGTGTTTCCCATGGTGGCGTTTCGGGAGGTTGCAACGGCGGTGGAGGAGGTAAAGGAATTAGATTTGACATGAGCTTTGTGATGAATGAAAGGAAATTTGGAAATACGTAATGGCTTTGTGTTAAATAGGGTAAAACTAAAGCTTGTGTGTAAAAAGCGAAAGCAAGAGTTTGGGCAGAAGATAGCTTTTGCATAATGGGGTTTGGTTTTGTAATAAGTGGGACCATGCGTGTCTTTTTGATGAACTAGTAAAGCAAATCTCGGTGGCAAATTTGAAAACGACGTGCGTTTTTCTAGAAAAATAATAAGAGTTTTTTTTTTTTTGGTTCTTAACAAGTGGCTTTTCCTGATTAAATCTAAGAAGATAAAAGTGTTCTGATTGATTACAGGGAACATATACTTATTAATTGTACAATATCAAAAGTAGTTTTTTTAGAAACAATGGTTCAATTACCTACTATGCCTATGCATGTGGGTTTGTATTTGATGATATTGTAGTATTAAGAGTATTAGAGTAAACCATTAAGCTACATTATTTTACATGTTATGATCAATGATGTGAGATTTTCTATATTAATAATATCTTACGAGCAGTATTATCGGGCAGCCAAATTCATGTTTGTTGCATTGAAAATCTATAGTATGTTTTAAAGAAACTAAGAAGAAACATGAATAGAGAATCGATTCTCTAAGTTGCTTTTGATTTTAGTCCAAGATTTGGTGATTCATTTTTCGGCCTTATCTTTGAATGAAAATAATCAAATTGGACTTGCTCCTTGGGTAACTGTGCTCTCTCTTTCTCACTTTTGTTTGGTTGTTGTATTGCGGATCCATAAAACAGTACTTGAGCACTAAAAAAACTTTTTCTTTTCTCAAAAAGTTATTAAAAATCCATTTTTACTTGACGATCATGCTTGTCATTGTAATTTATTTCAGTCTTATGTTCATCGTCATCATCACCTCTATTTTTTTTTCCAAATGACACAAATTTCGCTTGTGTTTACTCTGTAAATTTATGGTTAGGCGTATTTTCCCGAATCATATTGAAAAACATATAGTATCTAAAATTAAAACAAGAATTAATATGGAAGAGAGTATTCATGATGGTAAAGTGTTTTCTTTGCTTCAATGGGCTTGTCCGATATCTATCTAGCAAAAAGCATGAAAAAGAGAACGCTTTTCAAATCGGTATAAGAACTTAAGGAGATACAAGTTTCGTTCACCGTCAAGACTCACGGATAGAATCAAACTCAACCAGCATTAGTATCTTTGTTAAACGTCATGTTTGGGTAGATTGGCGATAATTCTTTTATATATTTCGAATTGAATGTTTCAAATCATATTTAGGATCCTACCTATAAGAAGAAATAAATGTGTAACGTATTATTAAAACAAGGAAAGGGTCTATGAAAGGTTAAGTAACTTCGAAAATACAAATGGGCACAGAAGCCTAAGAGCCAAATTACGAATAGAAACAACGAACCCAAAATTAAATGACATTGAAGCACCTTTGTGTTGTGACTCTATGAGTGTATATATATATGGTTTATGAAAGTTTAGTCTTTCAGATGTAATGGAGATTTCAGAAAAAATATTAAGACACTATAGTAGCGAACACCAAATCCTCCTTGTTGGAGAAGGGGACTTCTCTTTCTCACTATGTCTTGCTTCAGCCTTTGGCTCGGCCACAAACATCACAGCGACATCACTCGACTCAGAAGGTACTTATATATAAAACCGTTACATATGAACATATAATCATCTCACTAGCATTATCATAAGATCGATGTGTTACATGTAGATGAACTGAGCAGAAAATATATGGATGCGGTGGATAATGTAAGCAAGTTGAAGAGATTCGGGTGCGATGTCCAGCACGAGGTTGACGTGCACACGATGAGCTTCGATAACAGTCTAAGCCTGCGGCGCTATGACCGCATTGTGTTCAATTTCCCTCACGCAGGGTCTCGTTTCTTCGGACGTGAATTTTGCTCTTCCGCCATCGAGTAAATATATATATTCTCCTTCATTTCTTTTTAATTATTACAATATAGCTTTGATGCAAGTGATTTTGATCAACGTAACGATGAAACTCTGGTGCTTTGAATCAGGAGTCATCGAGTGCTAGTGCAGGGATTCCTTGAGAACGCTAAGGAGATGTTGGAAGAGAACGGGGAGATTCATATCACACACAAAACAACGTACCCGTTTAGCGATTGGAAAATAAAGAGTCTGGCCAAAGCAGAAGGTTTGAAGCTCGTTAAGGAGTCCAAGTTCGAGCTGAGTCAATATCCGGGTTATACCAACAAGAGAGGGAGTGGTGGACGTCGGAGTGATGATTACTTCCCTGTTGGAGAATGTTCTACTGTCATGTTTATCCAAAGAAAACAATTTCGATCCAATTCCAATCCAATTCCAATCCCATCTTCTCTAGATTTCGATCTCTTTTTATCATCGTAATAACTCATAAAATTATTATGATTCTGATAGTGTTTCTTCATTCGGTTTTAATTTATCAGTAGATGTTATATTTAATAATAAAAAGTATTAAAGTTATACGTCTTTTCATATACTATACTAGAATTTAAAACCGTCATTCAAAACCAATTCAAAAATATTTTAAAACTAAAGATATTGGATAAACCAATGGTCACAAAATATCAAATAAGTTTAAGCTTTACTTATAATAAAAAATCAAGTAAAATCAAACAAAGAAAAGTTCTTAGAAAATGGAACAAGTACATTTGTTCGCCAGCAAAACATAAGACAAAAAGCTAAATTAATTGAGGTTCAAACTTAAGTTTATTGGTTGGTCCAAATTAATATTAAAAAAAAAACCCGAAAAGGCTATGTATGACAGAGTTTGAGATTAAAACCAAATTATACAATTCAAAAATATTTAAGGTGATGCGTGCAAGTTGTCTGAAATTTAGTAAACTAATAAATGGTACAGAGGAAAAATAAATGGCTTCCAAACGTCATGGATACACGTTGAAAGAAGGGAACAGGGTTTCCAACGGTAACCCAACTGGTTTGTTCATTTATTCGACATGGACACACGTTTTAAAAATGTATATATCTATACATGATCGAGGGTTAAGACTTAAGAGCCGCCATACAGAGTCTTAAATTAAACCAACCGAAAATCTTCTCATAGTCTCGACATGGCTTGCCAAAAGACTCATTTCGAGAAGCAAATTATGGACTTGTACGATCAAATCTCCAAACTCAAGAGCCTTAAACCTTCCGAAAATGTCGACAATTTATTCCAACAGCTCATGTCCACGTGCTTGCCCACGGAGACAAATATGGACGTCGGAAATTTGTGCCCAGAAGTCCAAGAGATCAGAACGAATCTCATCAAGCTACGTAGTGAAGCTATAGGGTATTCAGAGCAACACTTCTCTATGGTCTTGGGATCTCTCGACGACAACCCACTTCACCATTTAGATCTCTACCCTTACTACACGAACTACCTCAACCTGAGCAAGGTCGAGCTCGATCTCCTCACGCAACACTCGAGCCATGTCCCAACCAAGATTGCGTTCGTAGGCTCCGGCTCGATACCCTTCACATCCATCATCTTAGCTACGTTTCACCTCCCAAACACAACGTTCCACAACTTCGACATCGACCCTCAAGCTAACTCCCTCGCCTCTAGACTTGTCTCACGCGATCAAGACCTCTCCAGTCGCATGATCTTTCACACCACAGATATACTCAACGCCACAGAGATTCTGCGTGACTACGACGTCATTTTCTTGGCATCTCTTGTTGGGGTGGGCAAAGAAGCAAAAGTCAAAGTCATTGAACACTTGGAGAAACACATGGCCCCTGGAGCCCTGCTCATGCTTAGGAGTGTTAAAGGCCTTAGAGCTTTCCTATATATAGACGTTGATTCTTGTGATCTAAGAGGTTTCGAGGTCTTGGCGATTTATCACCCGTTGTTGTCAGATGGCTTTGTGAATTCGGTGATGGTCACACGCAAACTCAGTGATTAATTTATTACGAGTGGTGTATTATTAAACTCGATCGGTGGGTAAACTTTTTTATTATTATTAAAAATTGTTAAATGAGTAAATGATATGTAATTTATTTTTTTTTGGCAAAAAAAGAAAAAAACCATCATTGTGAAATATTTTTTAAAAATGCAATTATACTATTAAAAAAAATTTCATGAAATTTAAAGTCATATAGTTTTCCCCGGGTTCTTTACTCTTTACCATCCATTTGTTAGAGTAATTTGTATCTTACCTAATGATAGTTTTGTATTAAATTATGGAGATGATAGTATGGTTCCACAAACTATGCATAAAATCTGTTATATTTTGCAAACCTCATATAAATATGACTATATATATGAGCATCAAAAGTTTATATCATATCGCAATATCAAAGTACAAGTATAACAACATATTTTGAAACAAAAACTGTGAACCATCGGTCTAGAGAATTTAAAAAAACTTAAAAAAATAGACAGAAAATAAAAAAATAGAAAAATAGTACTCCCTCTGTTTTTTATTAAGTGTCGTTTTAGGTTTATGCACACAGTTTAATAAAACATATGAATTTGTATATTTTCAAAATAAAAACACAACTACCTATACACCTAACCATATTTCAACCAATAGAAAAATAAATAAAAGAATCTTATTAATAAATGTTGCATTGAAATTTTAAAA